>WBNH01011100.1:496826-645444 GCA_013401255.1 Urocolius indicus | reverse complement strand
ATAAATAAATAAATAAAATAAGGATTCTCTAGCATTATAACCAGTAATTTATTTGAAATTTTGTACACGTTTTTTCTATAAATGAAGTGATTTTGGTTAATAAAGTATTGGCAACATAACCTCAGTACTCAGGATCCACTTTAATGCATTGTTTCCAGATCAGCTGAAGAAAGATGTTGTACCTAGACACACAGGTGCTGGTGTTGGGAACATATCACGTAACAGATGGATTGTACAGAATAATGTTCAAGAGGCTTGGACCTACACCCAGATATTCTTCACGCCCACATTTTTCCTGGATAATTCTGGCTTACGGTCTACAGAAACAATGAAAGTTGGATAATCTAATTAAAGGAAAGACCTTTGGGTGAAGCTAAGCCAGTAAAATAACTTTTACTGTTACTGTGGCATGCTACCATTAGGGAAAGAGAAACTGATGAAAACTTTCCCTCCCATGACAAGTTTGCCACTGGGCTACTGAGACAATGATAATAGGCTTACCAGAGGTAATAAGACTACAGTCAAATGGTGATACCATGGCATTCATGGACAGCATTTTGCTGTCCTTCCTTGTGTCTTTCATATGTCCCTCCAAAAGGGTTATCTGCGTGCTGAAGAGCTCTCATTTTGGAGAAATATACAAAATACAGAGTAACTCTCATGTGCATCTCAGGTGATGCTGCACATTTTATGACAGAGGAGTGAGAGAAAGGTAAGTAAAATGCCTTCCAAAAATAAATAGAGCAAATATGCTGCATAACCAAATTTTACTTCCCAGACTAGGGAGTAAGACCGTGAAATTCTGTATCTGTAGGACAAAGCTGCCAGCAAAAGAAAAAGGTAGTGCACTGCTTTACATAACAATTGTCTCTAAAGCACAGGACATACATATCAGTTTTCAATTTTTAGTTGAAGGTGGTTATGAAGGTACTCCAGAATTTGAAAAATGCTGTTCTCTACACTCGTGTGATGAAAAAAACCAAATTACATAATTGTTCAAACCACAATGAGAGACAAGCACATTTAGAATTGATCTCAGATTGAAAGAGGCAACCATGCAGTTTAGTAGACGTTATTGAAGACAAGAATTGTCTGATGGAAAGGATAGATACGTAATGAAGCCAACAGTGTTTCAAGATTAGAAAGAATTAAAAATATTATAAGGAATGTTAAAAGCAGCATTGTCCAGAACAACGTACAGATTTCAAGAAGGAATTTAACAAAAACGCCTCTTAGAGTTGTACTTGTTTTGACAATTATCATGTGTCAATATAAAGGTAAAAATAAAAGAATAAAAGGGAAAAAAAAATAATTGCATCATTTTTCAGACAATCAACAAGAACCCACAGAGCCTGTATGGTAGGGACAAAGAAGTGACAGTAATGCAAAGAAGAATTACAGAAGCAGTGAATACCTTTGTAAAAGAAAATTTCTTTTGACAGCTTCTTCAACCAGACAACTTGATGACTTGACTTAGATAATATAATTTTGAACTGGATTGAGATGAAAAGAAAGACATCATGGCCAGAAAGTTCTAAGCAAGAACCAGAATTTTTGAAGACTAAAGCTAAGCAAGCATGTACAATTACAGAGAGTGGAAGCAAAACATCTAAGAAAGAAGTTAACTGAAAAGCTGATTTAATGGTGAGGTTATCATTAACCAGCTCTATCAGACAAAAGATATAATGATGCTTTGGAATGGGGAACATAGGTAAACAACTTTTGCCAGTTCCTGATTTACACCTCAGCAAAGTGTTTCTAATGAAAATCTTCAAGAAGTCAATCAATGATTAATCTCTCCATTGGGATTTGCCTTAGAAACCCTTTATCTTTACTACACGTGACTGAGAATATTATTGGCATAATGAACTTACAATGGTATCATTTAGATATACAAACATTTAAAGCACTGATAAAGCTAGGAATTACCTATTTAATAAATTTCAAGACATTTAGATATTAAGGAACCCATAACTGGTTTTATATGGTTTTATAACCATAAAATGGGTCTTAAGCTATCTCTGTCCTTTGCTAAAATTGCTTATTAAAATTTCCCTCCTTTCCAGGTAGATATAGTTGGGTATTTTTTTTTCCTTTTTCAGAAACCTGCAAGCTGACATCAAAGCTATAAAAGCTCTGCAGTTGTAGACACTCTCTAGAACACTGGACAAACACTAATTGTTAAAGATTTTGTCCAGAATGAAACAAACTTAATGGAGTACTTACTCCTTAAATCATACAGGAGTGAATTTTCAGTGCAACATGGGACTCCATTTAAATATTCTGAAATTTCTAAGATATTTTTGAATGTATATAGAAGAATATACTAAAATTATTCAATGGCTGAAAAAATAGGTAAGTGCTGGAAATACCCTGAACCAGTCTAAAATGAAAGACCAGAAATGGAATCTTCAGACTTGTCCCACTTGCCAAAAACCACAATGAATAATCAACACAGGCAATACAAAATATTGACATGGCAGTTTTAAGTAGGATAAATTTGTTTATGTTGCTTGGAAAAAAAAATACACTTTTTTAGATTAATAGTCTCATTTTGCCGTGATGGCAGTTTCTAAGAAAGTGACATCTAAGATGGTGATGGTGTGTATGCAGTGTTCGTACTAGATACAGCACAGCTGACAGTAGTATCTGATAAAGGACAATTTATTAAGCAAAAGTATAAATCGGTCTCAGTAATAGAGTGATCAAAAAATGTTATCCTCAAGTTTAATGGATTTCATAGACAATAATAAAGCAGATACTGAAAAAGGTGCCCACTTAGATTCCAATCCATGTTATAACACAGCAATATCACTACTTTCTTAATTAATGCAGGCAAAATAACCAGATGGAGCACTATAAAGCTCGTCTACTTCAAGAGGAAACTGTCAGATAAAGCGCATTTTTTGTAAGCATGCTATGAAACCGAGTGACCAATGACAAACTCATTTCCCAAACTGCTGTGCACTCTTCAGCCACCATCCAGGATGCAGCCTTGGACTCTGTCTTCTGTCAGCAGAAGAATATTCCTAAAATAATATTTTACACTGATTCAGAAATTAAATGCAGGCTTTACTACTCGAGAGCCTGGCAGCTGAACAGCAAATGTGAGATCTACCCTGTGAACAGTATGTACTGTAAGCTGAATTGTTAGAATGAAGGAAGACTACAGATGAAGCCAAGACTCCTGGTGAGATCTATCAGATGCTTATTAGCACAAGAGATTTCAAAAGCTACATGACAGAAGGGATAAAACAACAGAAAATAATCTCAGTGTACGGTCAGGGAGGAGACACAGAAATATTGGTACTATATGTGAATATAAGCTAAGCAGAACAACTGACGTAAAAAGAAGACAAAACTACTGCCCTACTTCATAGCTTTTTATGTTCTGACTACCTTATACAAACTGTAAGGCTAACAGTTCATCTTCATCCTCCTTTATTCAAAATCATCGTCCAAGTTTCTACTGAAGGCCTCCCTTTCTCATCTGCCAAGAAACCTGCAAGGAGGTTATTAATGTAAGGCAATGTGGAAAAGCAGTTGAATGAAACAGTGTCATGACACTCCAAGTATGGTGAAAACTTCTTCCAAGAATCTCTATATCAAGTCATCTTTGATGTTTATAGTAGGCTTGCAGCTCCACCACCTCAGTTAGCAAACTTCTGTGCATATCTACTGAAGAGGAAAGAAAGAAGAATTTCTTTGCCTCAGGATAAATGAAGAAGGATTTCAATTATGTCTGCTCTTGACAATGTCTAGTATGATAGTAACTTGCTGAAGACCAAGTTCCTGGCAAGATACAAGAGGAGAGAGACCTTTCAGCATAACTATAAGTTTGTTAGGATGTTAATTAAAATCTATATTGATTCACAGAGGAAAGTACACAATAGAAAATTGGTATATACTATGGCTGGTGCTGGAAAGTCATTCATAAGAGCACTCAGGCTCCACAGGAAACACAGTGGTATCACCAACACAATAAAGAGCCCTAAAACTAAATAAGGTACGTGACCATCACAGTACTATGCTGACTTGAAAGGCAAGGTGGGGAACTATGATTGATTCTATTCTAACTCTACAGCATAAAGCAGAAAGTAGATAAAAATGTGATATGAACTACATGTTTATAAAGACTTTAAAGGAGAAATGACTTAAGCAAAATCCTTTAAGGGAATATTCAATAGAAGCAATATGCCAAGAACTTTGTCTAAAACTTCATGCACAAGACTGTCAAAATCATACCTGGTCTTTGAGTTTTTTGGTTTTTTTTTTCTTTACATCATATTATCACTGTAAATGTTGATATTTTTCAGTAATGCAGTACAAACTATTTTAATCTCTGCTGAAGGTTATATAGGATGGTTTTTTAAAAAACAAAACAGGTTCTGTGAGTCACAGGGATACAGACTATTTCATGAATATAAAGATCTTTATTTTTTTAGCTAGCAAATATTCAATTAATTACTACATAATCCCACATATAATGCAGAGAATTTGCCTTTCTTTGAATAGTTGGAAAAGATAGGAGATTTTAGAGTAATTTTTGCTAAGGGATACTCTTAAATAACCATGACTATATACAGTAAAGGATCAAAATGTATGGTAGAAACTGCAAGGTCCAAATTGTTAATCCAATAAATGGATGACCAGGAAATGCAGCATGTATTTACAGTGTTGATTAGAGCAAGAGAATTGAGAACATCCTAAAACACATGGAGCCCAACAATGCAATATACCCAACCAATATTTATTGCTGCCTCTGTAGAAGCAATTTCCATTTTGATGTGTTCTCTCACACATGATGTTCTGAAACAGTTAAGTAACATGAAAAATACAGGTTCGAGATTATATCTGTCACAGATGAAAATACAGCATTTATGCAGCGTTACATAATAAAGCCACTGGTTTATGGAACCAAGGCTCTCTTGGGACTGCCACAAATCTATGTGTTGTCATACGGTGATAGATTTTAACATTTACATACGTGAATTAAAAAGAACCCACATTAATAACCAAAACAACCAAAACACAGCTACTGAGATGAAAGGGCTGAGGAAATTTAACAGCATCATTTGGTTGTGGTAAAGGTCACTATTAGTTCACTAAATGTGTCTGGAAAGTCACCTACCTTAGACAACATTTTATAAAGAAATCAAGGAGTCTGATAAAACCACCTAATTCCAGTGGGGATGCCAACACTGAGGGCAGATCTGCATTTTTTCTGTACTTAAAAGACAGCAGAACTGCAGGGAGTGAAGAGACTGCTGACAGTTCTTTGCACATTTATTTTAGAAACTAGGAATGAATTAACTCAACAAAACTGTTTATCTGGCCAGTACGTCTAGCAAGTAATTTCTAAAATTGTACTATGCTAATATAGGTGAACTTATTAACACTGATTTTTGCTGAATAAAATATCAGCTTTGTGGAGTTATCAATGCTAAGCATGGAGCTCCATAAATTTACAGAACTCAAATTTAGGAGATTATATGACATGGTATCTGCAATAACAGATGACTGCACTGATGATCTTAGAGGTGTCTTTCACTCTTGTTTTCTGAAGTTACTACGTGTAAATTAGATACCAGGTTTCACTAGTAGCTGAATCCAGTTTTAGACATGAATATTCAGAGTTGAAACATGAATACGTCCTCCCACCACATCATCCAGACTATTTAATAATTATTTCAGCTCCTGAATAAATCCTGCACATCGACATAGTCATCACTCTCTCTTACACTTGAATCTAATAGCACAATTAGTCCAACAAAGGATTAGACAATGAAATTTCTAATGTTCAGAGGTTTAACTACAGTTCCCCTTCCCTTAAGTATCAGACAATGCAAACGAAAAAAGCATCATTCTCATGTCTTAGCAGTAAATGTTACATATCTTCTACCATATATAAAAATAAGTATGAAGGCATGTTACTACAAAAAGCTGTATCTAACCCAACATTCTGATATCTCTAAATAAATCTGTAGACATATACAA
Organism: Urocolius indicus; assembly: GCA_013401255.1. Classification (NCBI taxonomy): domain Eukaryota; kingdom Metazoa; phylum Chordata; class Aves; order Coliiformes; family Coliidae; genus Urocolius; species Urocolius indicus. The sequence continues at coordinate 639,447 of WBNH01011100.1, read as the reverse complement.
AATGTAAGTGTACAAATAGACATTTATATTTGTATATATTGCCATATGATTTTGGAATACTACATTTGATATGTTCAGTATATTTAAAAAAAAAAAAAAATGGAGGCAAAGGCCCCATAACTAACTTATAGTATGCACTTTTTAAAAACATTTTCTAAGGTCTTGATTTAACGTACCTGACATCCTATAGAGCTGGAAAGTATGGACTAATTTTCAAAGCACAGAAGTGAGGAACACAAAAAAATTACAAAAAAAAAAGCACAAAATCTCGTTCATCCCATTTTTTTCATAGTGAACTCCAACCCACTGCAAAGATATCAGCCTTATTTTGGTGTATTCAGTACTTGACCTCTTTTTCCATGAAATCTCTCCATCCCTCCACCCCAACAGAAAAACAATATATTCAATCTGAGGAAGCCACCTGTGCTTTTTTAATAGCCTTGCCTGACAAAGGATAGGTCTTGTAACAGATGAGATACATAAATGAAAAGCCATTCAACATTTGAGAAAGGTGACTAAATTCACTAGTCTAGTGTCAATTTTTAATTCCTAGGTTTCTTTTTTGAGGGGTTTTTAAAGGCCATTCTTGAAATATTAGAGATGCCTGTCTTACATTAATGTTATGTCCTCTGACATCCATGCAGTGATAGATAAAAAGATGGCATTAAGTTTTAGCAGTGAAGTGAAATGTTGCCTGGTGCAAAGTGACCCAGTCTCATTTAACAGATTACCAAAATGTAAGCAAAATCAACCCTTTTGATCTTTACATTGGCAAAAACAGTGCAGGAAGTGGACAAATACAATTTAAAAAACTTAAAAGACCAATTGAAATGAATTACATATATTTGTAACATGCGAGTCCTTTGCAGCTATCTAGTCCTTGTAAGAGCATCCAAATTAAGAGAAAATTTTAGTACAGGCAGGTTCAGCTTTCTCTACAATTTTATCCTGCTACTATACCTAACCCAAAACAAATGTCCCAAACTCAGTCTGTTTGATTAAAATAAAAATAGCCCTTGCTCTTCATCTTAGTTAGTATTTACTGTCTGATAAGTCATAGTTCACAGGGAATGCATTGTCTAACTGCATTCACAGCTGGATGAAGAGAAAAAGACAACTCATACCAGTCTGATGATGTGTGTGCAATTCAATTATACCAGGATAAACTGCCTTCCAAAAGAAAATTTTAGGAAGCACAGAGTTTGCAAAACAGATCTAGACTTAATTGATACTCACTCAGCTTAGGTTTGATTGTTACTAAGATTTTCACACACCTTTCTCTAATGTGTTTTCTGATAGCTACTGACAAATTTGAGATACTTTCATGATGAACTTTGGCTGTAATCCACTATGGCAATTCCTCAGCTTCTAAATGCTCACATTTAGTCCTTGAAGGCCATTCAGTGAGAGCTGCCTCACCTGCCACTCTGATTGCAGTGCTGCCCAGACCCTCATCAGCTCACCTCATCTATCCACTGTCACACAAACTTGGGCTCGATTTGTTGAAATGGAGGAAACTTCTACTGGGGTCGAATGATGTAATTTGGGGCTGAAACTAAGTGAAGCTTGCTGGTTTAGATAGAGCATTAGGTGAAATTCTGTCAAATCCTGAAAAAAAAAAAAAAACCAAAAAAACACCAAAACAAAACTTTGAATTCATGCTTGTATTTTGCATGGAACAATTCCTTTGAAAATAATTTCCTAAGTGTTAAACAAACAAACAATTTTGTTTGAAAAAAATTAAAACTGCCAAATAAATGAAGCAAAATGTAACGAATCTTGGTTACTTTGTTTCAAAATGCCAGTTCTATACTAACTGTAGAGATGCTTGCCCTTGCTGCTGTAACCCAATGTTTATATCTCATGAAATTATGACACTGTACAGAACACAAACATTACAGCAATGCTGAAAAAGAAGTTCAGGCCTATAAGACATTTGCAGTATCACCAGTTTAATTCTGGAGTTTTACTTAATAGAACCAGTCAAATTAAGGCAGCACAAAACCGAAATAAAATGTTTTGCCCTGTTATTTACAGATGTATGAAAGAAGAAAGGATGAAATGCCAAATGTACTTTTACATCTACCATAGAACACTATGTAGATGATACGGGGTAGCTTACTTTGTTGTAGATAGTTTAGCTCATGTGACTGATGGGCTGATTCTGATATGTGTACGTCAGAAGAGGCCCATAAACCCGTATTTCATTCCAGTGCCCCAGTGGATCTACCCGAGCCAACAGTTCACGGTCCTTACTTTATGTAGTAACTGGTAAAGTGTTGGCAGCATTTAAATGGACATTCTTCATCTACTATTCACGAGGAACAGTGAGAGAGAGTTAGTGAGGGGGGAGGTGACAAAAGCTGCAGAGTTAAAATACACACAAACATCCACAATTTCAAAAATGTATTATTAATACATCAGTAAATCTCACTGAATGAAATTTCTTACCCACTCTGTCCAGATTCATGCCACTAAACACACAACTTAAGACCTTGAAAAAAGGTCCAACCATGTGAAGTAAAAAAAAAAACCCCTCTGAATAATAAAACAGCAATAAAAATCTCTTGCCAATTATTCTATGTTCTCAAAATAGGAATAGTGTCTCTTATGCCCCAATTTTATCATTTCCTTTGCCCCATGTTAAAACACTAGTGTAATTATCCTTTATAAAGGTTGACTGAGGTCCCTCTGAAAATCTGCTCAGGGTGATTATTTAGTTGGTTTTTTATTTGTGGAATTTAGAAAATAATGTTTCAAGCTGTTTGTTGAAATAACTGCTTGATCTGCTTTAGTATTTCTGTAATTGTTAAAAAAATAGCATTTGCTAATAAACGGAGAGTAAGGTTAAATACTGTAATTACCAACTTGTAAGAAGAGTTGAACATTTAAGTTGTGCAACGAGGTTCCTAATTTTGATGTATTTGGAGCTAATTCTCAGGATTTAATGATTGCAGTGTACCTGGAAATGTAAGGCAGAGCAACATGATATCAGGGAATATTCTTCGAAACTTCCATAACACATTTAAGCCCTACTGAAAATATTTTGTTTCTTAACAGTAGTTTTACATTTAAGTTTATTATTTCACATTCTGATGACTTTCAAAGCACTAGACTTCACACGTGGCACAAATACTTTCATCTTAAGAAGAGAGACTTCAAATAACTGGAACGTTTTTACCTAAAGGAAGGTTTGCAGTGCTGAAAACTTGTCTGCTTTTTTCTCACTACGTGACCTGGTCTAATAGGTTAAAAAAAAAAAAAAAAAGTTTTTTCCCCTAAAAGGCACTCCCAAAGTTCTCTATACCACAGATCTTAAAAATATATATATATATAAACATAACTAGACTCCATCTAGGGTAGCATCTCAATTTAAGGAAGTTGAAACTTCTTTATGTACTTAATTAAAACCATTCTTAAATAACAGTTTTCCTCAATGAGACTTTTAGCATATAAGCAACACAAAGATTGCTACTGAAAAGCTATCTTGCACACAGTGTAAACAGATACAAAAGCAACTTAAACTCACAGTAGTTACCCTCAGTTGAATACTTTTTTCCAGTTCTTTCTCCAATGACTATTGACTTAGCAGAGGTAGAACACTTATAATAAAACTGCACCTGTTGCCCCTCAGCCTCCAGAAGTTAACCACAACCACCAGCAAGGACAGTACCAGAGGTCAACCTCCAGAAGATGCAGACAACCACAGCATCCCACAGCCACTCTCTTGCAGCTCCAATAGGTTAAAACCAGGATCTGTCTCCCTGTTAAGCACCCATGAGCAGGCCCACAGGGCCTTTCAGGCCAATGACAATCTTCACCTATGTTCCTCAGCCCTTCCTAACTGTTAAATGTTGCTAGAATAGAGCAGCTCTTTCTCATTCTACCACACTAGTTAAAATGTGCGATCCTTAAAAAAAAAAAAACCAACAAAAAAAATGCAGATAATAAAGTCTACCATTATCTTAGCTCTGTATTTCTTTTTGGCAGATCATTTTTGGAGGTACCACAAGTTAGACTCTTCCCCCTGACTAATTCCATGAAGACTGTGTCTCGGAAGGTTTTATTTTTATAATGATTTCCTTTTAAAATCTTTATAATTCAGTACCCAGAGAAGCATATGTATTCCTATGAAAAACTCTACATAAATTTACTGGAAATTACAATTTTAAGACATTTCCAATCTATGAAATTTGACAGGAGAAAAAATATTACTTCTCTAAAAGTTGATAGAGTGCTTGAAAAAAAAAAAAACTACAGAAGGATTATCACTGGCTATTAAGTGTGATAGTTTGAGCAATTTCTATGGGATCCTTTCTTATTTTCTTCCTATTAGATTCATTAGCATATTTCCAGCTAATAACCAACAATTCTCCGCTGTATAAAAAAAGCCCTCCTTAAATCTGCTTCAATAGACGTTATGGCAATCAGTTAAAACTTTCTTATTTCCCATTCAATAGCTTAACACAATGCACAGTTACATCCTTTTGGAAACTAACCACCCCGCTGAGCACTACGGTCCAGTCCTGCAGTGCTCATGGCAGCATGTGTGCACGGTCCTCCTGCCTCAATGCCTGCAGCTCCTGCATAACTCCACACTTATGGGATCTCATAGTCTTCTCTGTCATTCACTATTGACTTCTGACAAAAGCCAGACAGTTAGGCAGGTCTTCCATTTAAGCTCTCAGGGCTGCTTTGTGGCAGTTCTTCATCCAAGAACCCAGATAACTTATTTAGATCCAGTTTATCTCCCTCCATGACAGCAAATATATTTTTTCCTATTTATTTTGTATTCCTTTGATGGAAGGAATATGCTTAACATGCTTCATTTTGTCATAAGATCATGCAAAGGCTTTCTTGATGCACAGTAACAATGTTCTCTCCTACCGAGGACACAGACTTGGTTTAGTTGGATGGTATTTTCTTCCTCTAATTTTCATTTCTGTGAATACTGCCATAACACATAAGTTACTCTTAATGCTCTCTAAGCGTTGCTAAATGCTACACAAAGTTTACGTGGCAAGCCTCTAACTCTTAATGCAACAGATTTTCTACTTTAGTAGTTGTTCATCTGGCATGATTTCTTAATGGAGTCTTCTTTAAAAAAACTAGATTGTAATTAATTGCAACCTGTTATTATGTATATGAAAAGGATTGGTTTGAACCTTTACCCTGGACATATATCAAGGTGAAAGAAAAGATACAGGTTATGGCTTAATAGTTTTACTTGGATAAATCATGACATTTCTTAATAGAACCAAACAATTCTATGTTTTGCTCATCAAATTCTTCTTTTTTTTTTCAATTAGGTATCAGAATAGAGATATATGCACTTCACTAAATGGAAATATGCCTGTACGCAGCACATTCCTTTGTATGGGATAGGTTTGTACATTGAAAAATTCAACAGGCTGCAACTGTTCAAGAGTATTCAAATATTTATTTAGATTTGGTATCAATCTTTATAATTTATTTTCCTTTATTTTCCTTCTAGTTATTAACCTTTCATTCCTCAGAGAAGGATAAAACATCATGTAGTTAGTCCATAGGAGAGTTTTCCCAGACATTAAAACCAAAACCCACTCTGTCACTGTTTAGTTCTGTTTGTGTGGATAGAAGAAGCTCTAAGAAGCTTCGCTACAGAGTATATATTAATATCAAAAGTGTTCTCTACCGGTTAGTGAGCAATTTTAAGCTAGTGGTCATTTTTTTTAACATCTCTGAGAATAAAGCAGCAACATATTTAAAGACAGAGAACTGGAGCTCTGATTTTTCAGAGTTCTGTCACGTATTCACAGGAGGGCTGCTTTGAACTTGTCAAACTAACTCTTGGAACATCAGATTTGAAAAACAATGGGGTTTTTTTACCACACTGATTTTTGCAGTCCACATTTTCCAGTCATGATGATTTGGAGTACCGTGGACAGATTTCCAACAGATTCTACTGGAGGATGTGAAAAGTGCTTTGGAAGTCTAGATCCAGTTTAAAAAAGAAAACTGGTGTTATTGTGATCAATCTGCTACTGACTGAACTGGAAACACTTTCAAAAGAAATTTCTTGTTTGGTCCCACTACCTTTTCAAAATTTAACCCTTTTACAAGTTAACCTTGGAGCTTTAGTTACCCGTTCTGACTACCATAAGAATCACTGTCTGCCAGATCGCAGTGTTTCTCTAAGCAACTTTTCTCAATCTCTATTTTGCCACCTGCAAAATAAGGCAAAACTTTTGGAAATATGTTTATGAATGCCTAATTTTGAATTACTGATATTTTTATATTGCTTTGTGTCTATCAGTTATAGCATGATGAGAATGCAGTTTTATTGGAAGTTCCAGCTACAGCACAGTCTGAGGCATAATTTCTATAGTTTAAACAGTGTGATGTTAAGTAAATAGCACAGAGAGAGACCTGGGAGTCCTGGCTGATAATAAACTAACCATGAGCCAGCAATGTGTCTTCATGGCCAAGAAGGCAAATGGCATCCTTGGGATGCATCGAGTGTGGCCAGCAGGTCAAAGGAGGTTCTCCTCCACCTCTACTCTGCCCAGGTAAGGCCTCAACTGGAGTCCTGTGTCCAGTTCTGGGCTCCACAGCTCAAGAGGGACAGGGAACTGCTGGAGAGAGTCTAGCATAGAGTCACCAAGATGATCAGGGACTGGAGCATTTTCCTTATGAAGAAAGGCTGCGAGAACTGGGACTGTTCAGCTTGGAGAAGACTGAAGGGAAATCTCATTAATACTTACAAGTACTTGAAAGGTCAAGGAAATGGGGTGACACTTTTTTCTGTAGTGTCCAGTAATAGGACTAGGGGTAATGGACAAAAACTGGAACACAAAAAGTTCCACTTAAGTAAAAATTTTTTTACTCTACAAATGACAGAGCACTGGAACAGGCTGCCCAAGGAGGTTGTAGAGTCTGCTTCTCTGGAGGTTTTCAACATCCTCCTGGACACATTCCTGTGTGGCCTGATCTAGGCAGACCTGCTTTTAGCAGGGCAGTTGGTCTTTAGAGGTCCCTTCCAACTCCTGCCATTCCATGATTCTGTGAAGTGTTTCAAAGTCTCCCTTCCTTGCTCAGTATGATGAAATTGTTCACTTCTCCAGAATCATTCAGCTTGTCATTTACTTATCATAGTAAAAATATTTAAAAATAGCTAGGCTTGCTGTGTCTATTTATCATAACCTGAAATACTCTGACAATTGAAGTTCCAAATTATTGCTGTTCTAGTCCTGTTTTAAGAGTAAAATTGAAAGGCACATGTCTGATAAAACAATCTGTAAATGCTCTGAACACCATCTCAGAGCCTGCGAACATACATCAGCATGTTTACGCCCATTTAGCAGGAGATATTAGTCTTTAACAGGAGCAGATCATGTGTAAATGCCAAAAAAAGATGAGAATGGAAGCTGTATTTCACATTTATTATTTAAAATATGCACACTACAACTGTCAAATTAAAGAAAAGCTTTACAAGCATCCGGAGAGAAAGGAACAGGGGCTCAGCATCAACTGTGCCAGCCCGACATGGCACCATTTGCAATATGGTCCTGCACTACCCATGCAGTGCTCCATTTGTAAAGCTGGATCCAAACCAACTCCTGTGGCTCAGGCAGAGGATTGGATGAAACAAATTCCATCCCTCTCTAAAACACACATGCAGTGCCTAAAACCAGCAGCCCATGCTCAAGAGGATACCATGCAGGAGGCAGCAAAGGAGTGAAAGGGCTGCTCTGACAAGAAGTGCTCTCAAGAAAATTTTGGCTTGCCAAGAGAGGTGGTGGGTTCACCTCTAGCTAGGCTGAAGGAAAAACACATTGGCCCCTTTCATGGCTGAGAGAGCTGTTGCAGCAATGGTTTTCAAATAAGATTGTAGTAAAAGTCAAGAGAACTGTTTGTCTCGACTTCATCTCTGTTGCTTTAAACTGAATTCTCTTCACATATGTTCTTACAGAACAGAGGCATCCAGTACAGAGACACATAAATCTCAGCTAAGGACCTTGCATGCTGTAACCATACAAAGCATAGGTGAAGGCAAAATTTGCATTCTAGATCAATAACAAAAAAGCAAAGTAAAACACTGGATCCACATCAGCATCAAAACTGAAGTAAATACACAGCAAATAACTCATACAACTGTCAGCAATCTTCACTGGAAATGAGTATTGACACCCTTGCTATTATATATTAAGTATTCATTACAGTAAGTAATAAAAACCAGTATTTGTAATTTTATTTGTAAGTAGTGCTGAAGTACAAAGATCAAAGCCAGAACTGAGTATGCCAGACCCAAAATGCTTGCTTAGGAAATTTGCTCAAAATCTACATCCTTAACTTTGCTGAAAAACTCTTCCACTCACATAGGTAAGCCTACATGTTTAGAGCTAGACACATGCACACTTATCAATGGGATCAAGGCTTTAATCCTTCCTCTTGAGGCCCCAGTAATAAAGTGGGGATAACCATACATATCTACTTTGTAGAGTATTCTCAAAATTAATGCTTACAGGCTATCAGTAGGTGAAAATCCTTATGGCTCCCATCCTGCAATTGCTAATGCATGGGCTGCCTGCACATCAGGCCTGGCAAATGCTAATTGAGTCCTCTGAAGGTGCAGCAGCTTGCTCAGGCCTATCGGTAAACTCTTAAGAGTTTAAAAATAAAACCAAACCCTATTATATTAAAAGTGAACATAGTACAATTTTCAAATGATCCTGCAGATCAGAACCTCTGAGGATAAGCATAGAAAAACATACCTAACCAAATACAACACAGGGAGATATAGATATATACGTATAAGGATATACAAACACAGCTATTAAGCCAACCATTCAGTATAACTCTGTGTGCATACACCTACAAACATGTGCTCCCAGGCAAACACATACCTAAGTGCATATAGAAGCTGAGCTACAATAAATCAATGACTGTATGCATGTAAACATGAAAATACAGATTCGCAACTGATGCAGATTACATCTTCTAACCTTCTCTAAATTTAACTCCATCTGGAAGAGAAGGCTGGAAAAATTTATATTCAATGATTCACTTTGAAAAATGTAAACGAAATTAAGAAAAGATCTGAGTTTGCTCATCAATATATCTCACAAAATCAATTAACTGACGTCAAATTCAAATAATTCACCTGACGTCACACTGGAGAAGCCAACCATGAACACCTCACAAATTATTATTTTGATCCAATTGTTAGAACAGAATTACAGCAAAAAACTGCACTTTCCACAGCTATTAAAGCAGTGACCCTGGCAGAGCATGCTTTTGTGCTGAACTTTTTATATCACCAAGCCTATTAATCAGGTGGCAGTTCAAACTGATGCACTTTATATAGTTGACCCTGGCCAGTGCTTTAATTACTTGGTATTAAATGGTAATTAAGACTTTTCACATTCAGGTTTAATCCAAAAAAATTCACTGTAAAATCCAGTAATTTAATAAAGAGTTGTGTTCCTTAGTGTGCTCCAGGCTGGACACTGAGGATGCAGCAATTTGCTATTGACAAGCACTAAAGGAGCAGGTCATTTCACAAGTATAGTGTGGACAAAGGTGAACCGGGCAACTGATGAAATCTGTGGCCAAGGCGAAATAGCAATCTCTGAGCCAAATGGTAATAAAGTTACTGAAATGAAGCAGTGTAGCTTCTGAAGTGAACTGTCATAAGGAGGATATAGGTTTCAGGATGGCTTGGCCAAAGTAATTAAAACATTATTCCCTGAGAGCCAATCAAGGTGGTTAGCCCTACCTCCGATTTTGTATGCTATACCTGAAAAGCAAAAGTAAGCATGGGAAACAGCAGGAAACACCAGCAATTGTAGCTAACATTCTATGAAACAAGCACCATCTCCAAGAAAGTATTGACCAAATTTGCAATAAGTGGGACAAAATAAGAGTCATGGTATAATGTTCTTTCCCATATATCGAATCATATCTTTGTATCTTCTACAACATGTAAGAACAAGGTAGAAATGCAGTCAAATGTCGCTGTCCAAGACTCCCTGCTAAATCAAAGACAATTACTTCCCTCAATAGCTATTAAAGGCAGATAGTTTAATCGTTGGGGAGGCAATCTAGTGTATAGGACACTGCAATAGGAGTTCGGAGATGTAGGCTTAACTCGCAGCTCTGCTACTGACCTGCTATATGACCTTGGGCAAGTCTCTTCACATTTCACCGCCTCTTTGTGTCCCTATTAACCTTTGTGCATCTCAGCTATTTAGAATGTAACCTCTCTGACGCACAACAGTCTCTCACTACATGTTTTTACAATACCAGCACAACAAGGTCACCATCTTGGTTGAGACCTCTAAGTGCTACAGTAATCCAAATAAATAAGAACAATATATCCAATTATTCAGAAACGCACTTACATTTATTCAATTTTCCCATAACATCTGGATAGCTGAGACATCACCACAGATTAGAATGTGCAACCTGCATCCTTTTAATTTTAATGTCTTACCTGCTGCTCATGTAATTGAAATTTGTATTGATTTTCATAAAACTAAGAACACCTAACCCACTGCCTGAAACAAAAACAATGGAGTGAGCCACTGGTGCCCAAGTTACGCAGAACACATAGGAAATAAATCATTTGTCTGAAAGGAGAAACAAGATGGCCCACCCAGTACAAAGTTTGAACCAGAAAAGCACTTAAGCATGTCCTTAAATTTAAGCATGAGTAGTCCCACTGAAGCTCTTAAAGTAAGCCTAAATAAGTAATTGGAGCTCTTCAAAGTTTTGGGGAATACTCTGTAAAAGATTTTAAGAAAACATAACAAGAACATGAATGCAAGTATGTTAATACACTTATTGCGAAATCATGCAAAATGAGCAGGTTCCCAAAGTAGGGAGCAAAAATACTGCTTCCTTTAGCAATAGGGGATTCAACTTTGAATGTTTCCTGATACTAACCATGCTATACAACAAGCACACACCACATCTACATATGCAACTCAAAGGACATTTAAAACACTTGCATTTTCTTTCTCTATTTCAATCATACTTTGAGAGCATTTAGATGGAGGAAAAATTAACAAAGATATCTCTGCCTGTAACATGTTTTCTTCAAAAATATTGTTCCCAGTACATAAATTCTGTCAGAATTTTCAAGAATTACCCAAACTGGTTAAAGTGAGGAAAAACTATAGGTTCCACACAGAACATAGATATACAACTAATAAGGAGAAAAAGTAGGAATTGTACACAAAGGATTTTTATCTAATTTCTTGACCTAAAAGCTTGAACACAACAAGCATCAGAACATCATAAAGATTACTCCAACAAGTTTGTACAGTAGAATGCACAATGATAGGAATCATTCTTCTTTTCTTGATTCAGGTACAGATACTTGTGCATGCTCACCTTCAGTTCACGCTTTTTAATTCTGACTCATTGGAAACAAAACCAAACACAAACTAAGAAAACATTAAACACTCCCAATCAGAAATTGTTTCAAAAGCACCAGTAACAGAAAAGAACTGTAATTTAAAAAGTACTGATCCATAAGCGTTGAAGAATTATTTTGACAGTGTAACTTTTGCAAAGCTGCTAAAATCCTACCTGACAGGCTTAAGCCTATGCAGATATTGATATATCAATAACACACCATGAATAACAGTAGAATAATAACCACCACTAAAAAGAATAAAAAAGAAAAAAAGAAAACTCACATGTGGCTTAATAGTCACCCTCTGAAGAAAACTCTAGGAAAGCTCTAGGCAAAAAACAGAAAAGGAAGTCTGCTGTCTTCCCTGATCTCATAAATTCTTACTGTCAAAATTCAAGTTTGGGGTACATTTTTATTTTTCACACAGTAAATGTTGTTTGTAAGTATGGCATGATGGTAGGATGAGACAATGGGAAAATGTTGAGAAGATTGGAATGTGCAGATCTTATTACCCCTGTAAAGAGATTATATCTGAAAAAAATAAACAATTTGCCTTGAATACATAAAATTTGTAACAATTGTAAGTGCTAGTGAAAAACAAGAAATCACATCAAGAACCCATGTAATAAAAGGAATGCCCTAAAAGATCTTTTCTTCTCTTGAGAATTTAAATGTAGTGAAAATTTGGAAGATGCAGTTTCTTTAGCAAGGAGCTCATTTACCATAACTGATACACATTGCCAGCCTTAGAATTCTAATTGTGTTTAATACAGTTTCACGTTGCATCAAAGTACAAAATCAATACCATTTGTCTAGCAAACAGGAAAAATGGAATCTATAAACTGCTCTTATTGAGTAATTAAACACCTATTATTGCCATGAGTGGTGAAACAATGAATTTGATAAGACAAATTTTTGTGAGAAAACACTGCAGTGATTAATACCTCCCTACATATTAAAAGAAAAAGGACTGCCTTTTGTGCGGTACTGCTGGCAGAAGAACAGGAATGAGAGAAGTAGTTGCCAGTGCCACAATAACAGGCTAACCTTGAACTGAACTCCTTTCCTCAAGAAATTAAATGCTGTAGCAGGACTTTAAATCCCTCCACTTAGAGCTCATTTGTGTTCCACGTAACCTGCAGTTCCTGAAGAGAACTCATTATCTTCAAAAGGAGAATCCTTTTATAATTTCTTTATAAATGTGTATATTGTTTCTACAAAAAGTATTTCATATCAGAAAAGGGATAAGAGTATTAACAGTGTAAGCAAGGCAAAAAGGCTCGTATCATTAAGACACCATTTCTGCTTCCTGGGAATTCAAACACCAGCTACAGTGGTATGGAAAAACGAATGAGAATGAGGTTAAAGAAAATGTACCTTTACAGCAAAATTTTAATCTGTTAGATTGATGCTAAACTGCCTTGGTCTTTCTGCTGCTATATGCTATATTTCTATGTATAGACCCCCTCCCCCAATGCCCCTCCTGTAGCTTTGGCTTCCTATTTTTCTTTTCACTTAGAATGATGCACTAGGAACAACTATAGAGTACAAAAGATGAATCTATGGATGTGACACTTGTAAAGGGTAACCCTATTTCACAAGTGAGATGGGACAAAAAAGAAAGAAAAAAGGCCACAGAAGCAATAACTGCTCACTGAATTACCATTAAATTGTAAGATTTACAATCCAATGTACAGTAAGTGCATATCTAATGGAGTTTGTCCTCTAAAAGAATATAAAGTAGATCTTTGCAGCATGAGATGTATGCAGGTTATTTTTTTTTTGCTTTTTTTTTTTCTTTTAAATTGGTGCACACAGAAAACAGATGTGCACATAAATTCCAGGATCTTTATACATATTAAAAGTAAGCCAAAGCCAACTTTAAAATATGATGAATATAATATGATTAGTAGGATCTGGCTTTATATTTTCAAAACATGCTCACGTTCTACAAAGAGAGATAAAAGATGACTTTAACACGGCCAGTCAATATTGCTTTCACAGGTATCACCAGTAAAAGCAGATCACATATTATAATTTCCGTTTATTGCTCTGATCTACTGGAATTGAATGAAATTACTTTAATGACTTTTTGGGGGGGTGTAGTAAAGCAGCTGCTGACCATTTCCAACATCTTTAAACAAAATGTCTGGACAGGTCACCTTGTTCATTACAGCCTTAAATAACTGACAATCTTTATTTTCACACAGTGAACGTAATATCAATAAGGCTCATTCACAGCATTGCTATTTGTAAACATTTTTGTCACTAAATTCACTGCTCTTATTCATATGAACATTAATGTTGGGTGATTTAAGTTTAGAAATCAGCAAGGAATGTCAAACAATTAATTAAATAGAAGCAACTTTTACATGAAATATCAGGCATATTCTTATTATATTATATTATATTACCAGAGTATAAATAATCATATTTTAGATGATGACTCTGGCAAATTGAAGCCTGTAATAAAACCCAAAACTATCAAATACACAAAGGAACTTTTGGGTGGGTAAGCCATTCAAATAGCAGCAAGGCAGACAGTGTACTGCACCCTCAGTTTGAATTAAGTTTTATTTTCCTTGACTTAACTTCAAGCTTCCACATTTCCACAAATGTCATTAAAACTTTTACTCTCCTACCTAAAAGGAAGTTTGCCTACCACACAAATTTTCCTGTTATCTGGCTTTTATTTCAGAGGATTAAAAAGCAATGCACAAGATCAGCAACGATAGCCTTGTTCTCTCCAGCCTTAGTGAATCAAGTTCACTGGAGGTGAAGCAGTGGAATTATCAGTACAAGTGGCTGTGTCATCAAAGCTTTCTGAGAGGTAGTGTATGGAAATGCCTAAACAAACAGAAGCGTAAAAGCTGTCTGTATAGGAAAGGGCTCTCCCAAGGCTCTTCATTAAAACAATTCCAATTGCAGCTTCATGATGCAGCATTATATTATGTGAGAAATATAAAATCTTGACATTTTTCTAAATGTGAATGGGTTAAAGAACCTCTCCACGCTACAGTGAGCCTGAGAATTTCCAGCAGCTGATGAAGACCAGTTGACCACCTGATACTTTTTCAGCAGGGTGATAAAATTAAAGGATTGCTTTGATGTGCTTGAAGGATTACTTTCTATAGTTAATTGTTTAAAGTGCACAGTCTTACAAAAGAGAAAAAATATCGAGAAGGTTAATGTAGAGTGAGCTAATTGCAAGCTGATTACATTGTGCAAAGCAAGAGATATTACTTGTGTTACATACCATCACAAGGACTAGCCTATTCCACCCTGCTGCTGCAGCAAACAAGCTGATTTGCTAACAAAGTGGTCAGCTCGGGCACTTGCACAGCATCTCGGTAGGTCCACAGGCGACTGCTTCCCATGCAGAGAATCTCAAGCTCCATTTTCCAATCTGATTACACGGCTCCTTATTCCAGCAGCCTTAAACCTTCATGGCAGTTTACCAACATTTTCATCACTTTTTCTTTTACAAAGCGAAAGAACTGATAAGCTCTCAGGTACCCGGGATTTCATAGTCGATGGCTGGCAGGAAGCCAGCATCCCTCACAGCACAACTGTTTCGTGCCACAATGCAAAAAGCACACTGAATTTAACAGATAGCACAAAACTATTAGAATTTTGCAGTATGTACAAGCAAGCAGCATGTTTCTGTCTTTGCAGATGTAGACAGTTCTGTTTAACTCTATTTATAACATGCCTAGACCCGAAAAGACGGCTTTAAAAAAAGAAACGAAAAAAGAAAAAAAGGAAAACCAGAACAAATGAAGACAGAGCACTGTCACTAAGTCAATCACATTATAAAGTGTGCACCCAAGTTACTTCACTGCAGTGTTGCCATTGTACCAGGAATTAGAGACAATAACTTTTGATTAAAATGTAAATTTAAATAAAAGGCAAACAAATCTTCAGATTAAATAGTTTGACAGAAACCTAAACATTATTTTAACGTTCAAACAAATGCAGAAAATTACAGTACTGTCTATTTTTGTCACGTGAAATGTTTACATAAAGCATTAAAATAGCCACAAAATATATACCTGGGTTTATTTTTTCTCAGGCTCAGAAATATTACTTGAATGAAAGAACAAAAACACAATTCATATTGGCAAAAGTGAAACATCTTTTTAAAATGCTTAATCTCATGTATACCACGTACTATCTAAAAATCTGAGGTATACAGGAAGAATTATAAATACATATGTACATTTACATATATGTATACATATATATATAGAAAAAAAAGACAGAATGCAGAATGAGAGTACTGAAAAGAGATTATCCCACAAACCTTAAGGATTCCAGCTAAAAATAATCCAACAAAAATCAAGGAAGAAGGAAACTTCCTCATTTTTGGTTGGAGAAAAAGACATTAATATTAAATCAACAAGTTTTTGCTTATAGCTGACTACTGAGGCTCACTCTCCCAGTCAAAGAAATTGGTTTACATAATGCCCAAAACAGCTTATATGGAACTAATGTGACACAAAGTTAATAGCGTAAAAAACAATTCATCCATGCTCCTTTAAGTAAAACGTTTAAAAAAAAAATTTAAAAAAAAGCAAATCAAACTGAAATCTGAAGGAATACAACCCATAAAGTATTCTTAAAAGAAGAAATGCAGTTTTGCATATCATCACTTTTAGTGTAAAGCAATAGGGGTGGAAATGCAGAGGGTAAGACAGTGAGTTGGGGCGGGGGGAGGAGGGAAAAAAAAAAGAAAAAAAAAAAAAAGTACAACTAAGCTGCGCGATGGCTCAGTACTCCAGATCACCAGTGCATTGACCCTCTGTATCTCTGAGTCATTAGCTGGAATCCCAGCTCTGCCTTTCGGAGTAGGGATTTGAACTCGCACACCGATGCGGTGCGATTCGGGATCTTGAGCGTGCTAGACAGAGGGGTCATTCTGCTCGGCGCAGAGGAGGCCGGCAGCCCCTGGGGAGGGCAGCGCTGGATGAGTGACTGTCGCCCAGCACAGGCACTGGACATGCTGCTGACTCAGGCAGGGACACTGACAGGCACCACTGCTTTCCCCCCATCACTCCTGGACAGAGCGGGTTTAGGACACTGTGCTGGCAGGTACATGCAAAATTCAGGGGGAAATTATCGACATGTCCTTACTTGTCTCTGCATGTGTGCACACATGTATTTATACATGTACATCTGTGTGTAGCTGTACAAATGTTTACATGTATTTACAGAAACATATTGAAACAGGATGAACTGTCGTCTCTGCAGCCATACATAGTGCCCAGCACTACCAAAATATTTCTGCACCAATTCTTCTCCTTAACACAGGTACAGTGTTATATCTATGCACACACAGAGGCTACGTATGTATATCCTGTACACGCATCATTCGCATATATGTAGCACTGTGTGCAAGTACCTTTAGCTTTAAAATTACATTTACTAATTTATATGGAAATTTCATCTCTGATAAAATTAAAACTACATTTTAAACAGCCTCTAATACCAACACATTATTCCCTTGAATGATTCCTAGTAAACTACTTATTACAATTGTAAGGTTTGCAAGGGTTTGTTGCTTGCAGATGCAGGTTGTGAGGTTGCTTCTCCCCACCCTCCCCCCCCACACACCCTTTTTTCCCTCTCTACGATTTATTGGATGGTGAGCAAACCCACTTAAACTATAGTTGTCTGTATGAATCACTAATTTTCATGTTTCTAATTAAAATGTAAACAGTGTAATGAAGACATCAAGTTTTTAGGCAAATGTCTCTTCCAGTGCCACTTGGGGTATGGTAATTACTGAAGCAGATCTATGGATGCTCCCGAATCCTCTACAAGTCCAGATTAAAAGCATTACCGCTAAACCTTGCTTTTTACACCAGGGAATTCTGTTCTCTAACCTATTCCCAGTTTGCTTACAGATGCATATCTGTACAAGTCTTTATAACTAGTCATTAAAAAAAAAATCAAAATAGAAATTTATCACATAAATGGAATAGTTTGTGGCAGAAAAATTTGATTTCATTTAAAATAAAAATATTATTTCACTTTTATGATTACACATAACTAGCACAGTAAAACATGTGCTGGGAACTTACCATTTCAGTGCTTCTTCCAAAAAAAAAAGAAAAATAGATTAAGCATTACTAAGATAACTTTTTAAAAAGCATAAATGATGTTTCAAGCCTGTATTAACATTCCTTTTGTCCCAAAATGCTTGTTTCACAGTCAATTAATTTAAAAATATATATGCAGAAAAAACGTTAATAAAAAAAGAAATCTATTCACTGAGAGATGTAAATGGCCATTGCAAATACAACATGCTTGATCTACAACCGAAAATCTTTTGTCGTATTTATTCCAGCCTTTAGGTCTATATCTGAAATTTGTCAGAATTTATCCTAAAGCAAATGACCTCTCCTACATTTGCCGAAGGAATACAAGTCCTCTCCTGCTTACAATTGTTAATTGAGCCTGTCTGCTACAGCATCTCTTTCCTCTCCAAATAAGCCAGGATACTTGTTTTACATATTTACTGCCAAGCACTTGAACAGTCCTCTATTTTATTATAATACTGGAGTTCCTCCCCTCCCTTCTGGAAGATTTTTTTTTCCTGCACTGTGAGTATTTAAAGCTGCAATCCACAGTGATATAAAGCATCTAAAACGCCTAGTACAAGAAGAGGTTTTTATCATCCTCCCTTCTTGGACTCTAAGTCCATATTCTGACTGGTACAGACAATTTTCATATTATTTTTACATAAATGCTAGACAAGCATGTCTGCGTCGCTAACCTGGATCATGAAGATGAGAGTGCACAGAATGTACGTGTGCATATGTGCATGTGTACGTGCGTAAACATTTTGGTGGGTGGTCCACCATTTCAGTTCTATATTACCAGTAAAGTACTGTATATAAACACGTGAATGCTTCTCAGTAGAAACATATACATACATAGGATTTCAGATTACATTAGATCATGAAGCATCTTGTTTCTCAAATCATAAATACCTTAGCAGAATAAAACAAAAAACTATTTGGGCGTTTCCTTCCAACGTATTGTTCCAGCAAAACCAGATTTAATTAGGCAAATATCATTTTAAAGGCTACGGCTTTGTAACATGGTACTCTTGAAAATGATGGGGAGTTGCAAGTAAAAACACCATTCTCATTTAGCTCTAAGGTAAAAAAAAAAAAAAAAACAACACACACACACGCTAAATATTTCCTTTTTTTTCTATTATGGATTGAGACAATGGGGAAATCTTCCATCTTCACAATAGTTCCAAGGCCATACTAATCAGGTGTAATTTTTAATGAACACTGACTGTTTGGTGCTCATTCAAAGTATTTCATTAGGAGGTTATTCATTTAAAATAAATGTTTCAACCATATCAAGCTGTAACCTTTCTTGAAATGTAAATGAATGGTTTAAATGAGAAGATTAATAAAAAAGGGATGTTCCAATTCCAAGCATGGCATGCTATGTATTTTTAAATTTGTCTATGCCAGATGCTGTCAGTCAGAACAAAAAACTGTCCAAGCAGACAATCTGTGCGTCTGAATGTTGATCATGTTGGAAAGTAAAGGGGGAGGGGGGAGAGAGTGTGTCAAGGATTCATGGTCCTTCATCTTTGCAGTAGAGCAAACACGTCTCTCAGTATAACGACAGACAGCTGCTTCCACTTTCTAATGTGCCCTAACTTAGATCACTGAAAGAATTGTCAGCACTCAGAGAAACACACAAAGATAACACAGCCAGCTGCCATGAAGGGGGAAACAGCACAGCTCAGAAGAAATGGGATTTGTTCCATTTGCATGATGCTGGCTCCCTTGGGCCCCTTTCTTTCAAATCCAAAGCACAAAAGACAACACTTAACATATTTGCTTAAAGATGACAACCTCATGTTGATTTCATTTGGATGTAACAGTGTCAGGATTACAGATATAAGAATATATTATATCTGTAACGGAGACTGACAAATGTATCCATCAGTGAAACTGTCTGATTCATCTGCTTATACAGCCATTTTACCATCCCAAGGGTGCCATCTAAGTAGTAACTTTAGAAGACTGAAGGTCTAATTTTATTACACTACATTTCAACCTACTAAACAATATTATTTCTAAAATAGATCATTTTTATTGGAAGTCTCCCTGATGAAAAATCCAGTAGACACCGGAGAATTTATGAACTGTATGGGTCCTCTGAACTCAATATACTGCCCGTTTTAAACAACTTTCTTTATACACAAGCAAAATCTAAGCTCAAATAACTCAAACTGAGTTAAAAACACAGACGATAATAGTAAATATTTTAATATTACATCATAGCCTGTCACTATTTGAATATTTGCTGCTTGGCAGTCTCACTATTTAGACTGCTTCTTGTTATAGTTCTGCCTCAATAAAAGAGTTTCTCCAATAGAAACTCTATGAATAATTACTGATCTTCAATATACTTTGACCAGCTAAGCAATCTAATTTTTGGTTGAGGTTTTCATTGGGCACTCCAAAAGTCACATGAAAGTGACTGAAAGCCAAAAACGCTACTCATCACATTACGCTGCAGCTGTGGAAACAGAAAACCAAACTGAAGGGCACACGTTTGCAAGATTGCTTGTCTGCACAGTTTTATGGACCGGCCTCTTTTTTAATCAGATGAAGCAATTAGGCCATGGTTAGACTCTCCAGCTTCAAATGCATTACACTGAACTGTTTGAGGGGAAAAAGTACCCCCCTCACCACCCCATCATCACCAAGTGACTCTGCATAATGCTCTCTACACGAACTGCTTTGTCTAGAGGAACTCGAAACTGCTTGTTGCTATCTGCTGCCACCAAGAACTGCACTGTAATTCACTAGATTGAAGTTGTTTTGTAAAATGGAGTTAACTGCTGTACGTGGAATTTCAGCACAGCAGATGGTTACCAATCATTATTTTCAATTTGTTTAGTTTCAAGCAATGGGGCTTGTTGGGAGGAGCAGTGAAGACAGGAATGGGGAGAGGAGTGAGGTTACATACACTGTCTTGCAACCAAAAGTAGTGTTAGATGGTATAGCATGAAAACAAGAGAAAAAAAAAAAAGTCTCTGCTACGAATTGCAGCAAAGCTAAGCAAAAAAACCCCAATATTGGAAACGGACTTTGAAGTTTCCAAAGGTAAATTGTCTCTGTTCACATTTTGCCATGATTCAAGTTTAAATCACTCTCTAATATAAGTGATTCAGATGTTGAACTGGAAATGGAAAAGGAACCATTTATGGACAAGCACAAATGAACAAAAATTAAGCTGTAAATATCCGGGCTGGGCCATTATTATAGTCCAGAAACATCTGAGGCCAAAGCCCAGGCTGGGCCCCACTCCTGTGTTCAGATAATTTGTTAGATGATTTATAACTTACTGTTTCTATTAAAAATGGTTTAAATAGAAATTTGGAGCCTGAATTCTAAAATAAAGACAGCTTTGCTTGTGCTTTCATTCATTCAGGAGGTAAAAAAGAATCCTTTCCTGTTTTTCTTTCCTCTCCTGCGATTAAGAGATTCAATGTTCCACCACAAGGACAAAAATCACACTTTTCTAAATTCAGGTCTAAGATACAACACATATCCTTCCAGCAACAAAAAAAATCAGAGATCATCCATTCAGCTTACATTGTAGTTGCTCAGTGCTTTAGTACGTCTCATCAAGATTAATTTTGATCTATTTTCCCCCATAACTATTTAAAAAAAAATCCTATAAACTGTATCAATACATTCACAGCATATTGCCTCATCCCTTCTATTTTAATCCATCCAACACTCAGTTAGCTCTGCCCACCATCACGATGCCTCAGATGATGTGAGCAAAAGGCCCTGCAGCTGGTACCTCACAGCACCCAGGAGGGACCCATAGGTACCACGTCCCTCATGGGGACATTTCTGTCTCTAGGACTTGCTTCTCTCCATTCAGTTCAAAAAAGCTTGATTTTTCTGACTTTCAGAAAACCTATCAAAGCCACCTATTTGACATGGTGGAAGAGAAAGGTCCAGGATATTGGAGTTTGGAAGAACACAATAAGGGATGTGGTTGGACAATGTCAACCCTCTGTTGGCAGTAAGGAAAAAAGATTACTGTCTCCGAAGCAGAATAGTCTCTGTAGATTGTAAAGAACTCTGTCATCAAAAAACTTGGGTATTTAAGACTGACCAGATATTCTGTTTCCAGCCCTTTCCCATGACAGCTAAAGCTTATTCTAAGAGTACTCCTAACTCTGCAGAGATTAGCTTTGTAAAGCACTTAACCATGCCACCTTCCGGCTGTTACACATCCTTTTTTATTGAGGTTTCTACATATTGGGCAGTTTACTGCACAGCTCCTACACACAACACTGAAGGAAGGAACAAGTTTGCAACCTGAGTGTATGCCAAAGTGACACATCAGTGACTGTCTCACTCCCTTGGGAAAAAGTGGATTAGATGAATCACAAAACAGTGTCAACATTATTTGTCCAGTAAGTTAACTATCCATTGGCCACAGGTGATCAAGACATAAAAAGTATGACCTAGCACTTTCACAGACAGTGCTCTGTCTTGAAAAAGTTTGGATTTTTTCCCCCCCCTTGCAACTTCATAAACTCTAGTTATTCTTAGACTGACAAAAAGTTTTTGATATTTTGAGACAAATGGAAAACTTTCAATATGGGATTGCATCAATCTAGGAACATACTAAATACATCTTCCAAACTATTCACAGGTCATTGCCAAACTTCTACCACAAAATTTGGTCCAGTACCACCTATAAAGCAGATATCACATACTTCATATAACTAACAGCTTTAATTTTTTTTTAATTACTTTTAAAGAGAAGGTTGGAAGTTTAGATGGGGATTGAGCATAGATCTCCTGACAACAGGCCAGGTGACCTACAAAATAAACAAAACCAAGCCCCTTAACTTTTGCTGATTCTTTCTCAGTTTTCCTTATGTTATACAGAAACACAACAATGCAATTAAGCTTCACAGCTCAGCAGTAAATGTGTAGCTAAAATGCTCTATTCATGCAGTTACAAAGCAAAGTTTGCCCAGAGTATCTGCCTATCTACTCGACTGCAAAGAGTACTTAATGCATAAGCAGGAGTGAAAATGCTCCAACTATATTTCAATTCAAACTGGCAAAATGGTATTTAAGATGTTCAAGTAGAAAGTACCCAAGTTAAATCAGTATAGCCTTAGGAAAAGTTGTATACTTGGTTAACGACACTTTCTGTGACAAAATTTTTTTAAAATATGTATTTCTACCTAAACATATCCATATTCTTAAACCAAAACTAAACAATGGATTGGGATGTGTCTTAATTTATGGCACCAAATCTAGGAATACTTGCTCTCTTGTTCTGTATCTATGACAAATTTGAAGCAGACTGTAATAAGCCATTTCACAAGAGAAAAGGGTTGCGCAATTGAACCTAGGCAACTAGAATAGGGTTAACTGGGTTTAATCCCATCTGAATTGCTTATTATCTAGATTTTAGTACATATTAAATTTCAGTACCTAATTTTGCAAGTCTCAAATACTATGCACTGGCTTCTCTAAAGAGCAGTTTTTTCTCTAAAGAAAGTTTTCTACCAAGTGAAGAAATAACTGTGAGCCACATGATTATACATAGTACATTAGAGTCTTTCATAAAGTTCACCACTAGAGAAAGAAATTTAAAAAACAACCAGTGTAACAAACATGAAACCTTCTCTCAGATTAAAAGAAAAAAAAAAAAAAACAAACACAAAAAAAGGAAAGCAAACCACTTACTGCAGGAAAACTCCAAGTATAATGAAGAATATACACAGAGATTTTACTATGCAACACAAATGGAATTCCTTCTGTAGGTGTCATGGTTAAAACTTTCTGCAGATGGTGGTACGGATGAGGGGCTGGCAGAAGAGTTTACTGGCTTGCCCTCTAGAGGCTGGATGTCCAGCAAAGGAACTTTCAGCAGCTACTAAAATACAGAGGAAGTGTAGAATACTAGAACTAGATCTGTAAGCATTGCTTACTCTTTTTTATTTTTTAAGCATATTTTATATACTCCAAGACACTGTAAGTAGTAATACAGCAAACCAATCCTCTAAAGGATTCCTGTCAAGTATAAATACATGCATAAACACAAGATATAATTGAAAAAGTATTTGCTTAATGAGCTCATGGGTGCTTTGGCACAGTGCATAAAATGTAGACTTGAAATTTTAAGTTGATGTATCAATTCCCAGAGTTTGGCTTTAGAATTTTTTTTTTTTTTAATAAATCTATTCAGCATTGGTTCAGATTCAAGTCACTCTTAACAAGGAACTACACCCTTCAAATAACAGCGATAAATTTTCTTACAATCCACCTGTGCATGCATAAAATTTGGATCTTTTTAAAGGCAAAAGTAAACGCAGGGTAAAATTTTGCATTGGCAGTAGGTAAAAGACTCTAATACATCTAGTCAATAATATAGTAAATGAAATGCAGGCCACAGACCACTTAATAGCACAGCACAACAAGCAAATCACCATGTGGAATTTGGTGCTCAAATGCAAATACATCGTTTTTCCCTTTTTTTGTAGACCAGATGTGATTTCTATCGTTATTATCTTACTACTGACAGGAAGTGAGTCTTATTACAGCTAACTAGGAAACAAAGTTGCTTGCCTGAAACCTAGCATCAAACTACCACCCACAATACTTTAGAAACCATACACTAGTAAATTATATTACATCATAAAAGGAATCCCTCCTGAAGGTAGTTTTCCTATAATAAACCTAGATATACAAGATTTTGTTTCTTTCAGTGCCTTTTTCCCACATAATGAACACATTAATCGCCATCCAGTCACAGACTTTTGCTTACAATATTTACAAAGTACCCCAATTTGATACTAGTTGGTATACATAGTAAAAGGAAACACTACAAGGAAAACAGTTATTTTCAGCTCTAAAAGGATAGTTAAGTGATAAATTAACATCATTAATGAAAACTTCATTATTGTAACTACACGATACTATCATGCCTATCCATACTTAATTTCCTTGTAGAAATTACATTATACAACACAGCATATAATCGGTTCTGATTGGAGTAGGAGAAAATCAGTCGTTAACTATAACTAAAACGACCAGTTTTCCAGTGCAGTTGTCTTCTAATTAAATCTAAATGTGGTACACAGCCATTGAGATACGTAACAATGATTTGTTTGGAAGTATTTTTCCATTTTGTTTTTACCCTTCTGCTTATCTGAATACCTTACACCTTTCAAAACTAGAGCACGGTGGAGGAAAAAAAAAAAAAACACAACAAAAACCACAACACTAAAAAACCCAGTTTCTGGCAGATGCCACGCCAAAGCATGTATTACTCACCATCCTTCCGCCCACATTCAGGAATGCAGCTCATCTATTTCTTACCTCCTTCTACTAACAGGTACTAACAGAAAAGCTCAGAACTGCACCTCAGTACTATTTCAAAAAGACAAGCTTCTTAATGACAAACTAGACTGCCATTTTATTACCAGCAAAATAAATACCACTGTAGTACTCAATCATCAACTGCATCAGCCTACAGTGATGCCCATATTTACTGTTAGCCGTTAGGGATTACATCCAAACCCAGTTCTGCTCCAGAACAGCCTCCGGATGAGCATCCAGCAATGCCTGTACTGCATCCACGAGCAGATATCTGGAGAGCCTGGCACCCCAGGAGCATATTAGTTTCTCTTCAGATTATGGTTAGTATTTTCTATAAGATCAGACATAAAGAAGAAATAACTTATTATATCAGAGTCTCTTATCTTTACAATGAAAGACTGCAGGTCACCTGGTAAAGGACACAACAAATATTAAAGTGATTATAGCCTTGATCTTAGTCAGAAGACAGAATTACATGTGTGTTGGTAGAGATGTCAGTTGAGACCATGCAGAATGGCACTTTTCTGTGTTTTAGAAGCACACTATTTCTACATTTACTATATTTCAAATACAAAAGACTCACAATGGCAAGGTAAGACTAAAAGGCTGGGAACAGAGATGGGGGGCTGGGGGACTTGGGCAGGCTGAGAGAGTGGCACACGGAATGTCTTTGAAAAGCCAGGAAGGAGAGCTTCTATTTCTCTGCAATGAGTTTATATCAGCCAGACTTAAATAATGGTATTGCAAATTGAGGCCCAGGGGAATTTGGTGCGTAGAAGTGAGCTTTTGTTTGCCAAACCCCAATAGGTACGTGGGAGACTTGGGGGTTTGTTTCCATTTAAATGGCATATGTATTTCTAAACTGTAAGTTAAACTATTTTGTTCTGTTTATTGTACAGCCTTACTGATCCCCTACCTGTTAAGAAAAATATTTTTCCTAGACAATATCATGACAACTCTTTAAAGTAACTATTATCTGTTACTGTACTGCACTTACATTTACTCCCCTTCAGAACTTAAAGAAGAAAGAAGGCAACAAATCTAATGTTAGGGTGAAAAAAAAACAAAGGTAGAAGGTGAGGGAAAGCTACAGAGAGAAAAAGAGCATGGCTAGAAGTCATTTGAAAGGATGTAAGCTTTCAATGTAAACAAAGAAGCTAATTAGTATGTTGTTATTTTAAAACACATTCTGTCATCAGAAAGCAAAATAGAAATCTCTACTAAAAAAAAAAAAACTAAAAATCTTCTTCTGAAGTCTTTAAAGCAGGTGGACAAAAACCTAGGCACATACAAACATACACCTCTACTCCTCCTCTCCCTACACACGTGCACAGATACAAAATTGGGTTAGTCCTCTGTAAATAGGCTTGGTTCCTGTAAACATAAATCAGGATTTTAGGTGTACATTTTCACATTGTAAGATTGCTATACAAAACCAGTTTAATCTAACCCTCTGATTATTATTAGACACTCATTATTTGAGGACATCTATCTTTACAGTAACTATGCACTGTTAAGGAGTACAATGCCCATAATTGTTTAAAAAAGCCGTAGAGGGGAGGAGGAAAGGAGAAGATCAGGAGGAGAGAGAAGGTAACTAAGGGAGAATTTGCAATTAGAATAGCATCATCTATTCTGCATTTTGCTCCTTGCAATATTTACACAGTAACAAACTATGTTTAAAGTTTCCTCCATCAAAAAAATCACACACGAGTCATTCGTTACACCTTTATGTCACACATATTTTTGTCTTGATGAATTAAAAATATGTTCTTACAATCACCATGAAAAAATCAAAAGCTCTGTTTACTTTATCATACAGTTCTAATACCTCAAGAGAGAGATTGTACCATTTAAGAAGCAGAAATAAAGCTAATGCCTACCATTTTCTGGGAAAATTCCTTACAACATCCACCACCTGGCTTCTAAGATTTGTTGTACACCTGCACATCGAAAGTAAATACAAATTGCAGAGGCTCAGCACCTCTGATAACTGAGCACCCAAAAGTGGAAACCTGAATTGCACTTGCTGAGATGCAATACTATTTGTGATGATATCTCAGCCACTCAGAGCTTTCAAGCTTAAACTGCAGCTGTTGTAGCAGCTCTAAAACAGAAAGGAACAGTAACTTTAGCAAAAACGACCTGCCTGTCATGAATGAAAGCAACTATTTCTAAACAGCTGACATCTTGGGGGTGGGAGGCTGGGGGGTGTTTGCCAATTACTCAATAACAAAACATCTTTCCTTAATTAGTGATGAAAATTGTTACTCCAACTGAATACTAGTGTCAGTTTGTCTGTTACTCTGTACCATATGGATAACCTGCTTGGTGATGTAAGAATATATCACATTATAACTATTTGAAGATTTCTAACTAGCGGAAACTTTTAAAATGTCATTCATTAAAACACTGGTTATTCACAGTCTCTACAAGCATATGACAGGATATATTTCACCTACTGTTTTTAAAAAGCTTGAAACAAAGGCTTCTCAAACTTACTTAACTGTGTGTCTCAATAAAGATGGTCTCTGCACATTAAGGTGTGCTCTTCATATGACTGCATCATTGACAGATCTCAGGGGCCAAAAACAGGAAGTGCTTCATACCCCTGGTTACAAAGGATTTACTGACTTTCAGCTTTAGCTCTCTACCAACACTAATATTAATCTGAATAAGAGATTAAATTTCTTTATAGGACTACCCTGATATCAGCTAAATTAATATTATCTCTAGAGTTTTAAAATTGAAAGCAAAAACATACACATTTTGTATCATAAAGAACATCTAGACAGGAGTACGAAATGAAACCAATGAAAGGCAAAGAACAAAATGAAAATCAATGATTTAAAAAGGTTAATTGCTGCATGAACAGTTTCAAAATATATTTATTTCAGCTTTTATTGAAGGCAAAGAGTAAAAAATTAAAGAATTATGAGAAATTCTATAACGACATGAAAAATTACTATCTTTAAAATGGAATATCTGCCTATTTATAGTATATTCAATACAGCACCAGTATAGCTATGTAGTTAATATAAAGCTGTAGATCGAACACTAGTTATCACAAAACCACATAATTTCGTAAGTTAAGTATACATTCACTTGAAGAGTAGGCAAATATACAGTCTCCTTCCATATTAGTATTTACTGAATCTTGCTAGTTTAAACCCAGAAATTTTCTGACTGAATGGGGATATCCAGTTCACAAATTATCACAGGTGACTTTAAGCCTGCAATATTTTCATAAAAAACAAATATACACTACTTAAAATTTTAATGTCTCTGTTTTAATCACACAGATGACTTGTCAATTAAGTATAAAGATCTTCAAACTCCATACGTATTTTAAATCAAATCATTTCATAGCATGCAAGAAAGAATTCATAAACTCATATTGCCCAAACTGAGTTTGTATACGGCAACACTGCACTATTCTTTCAGAACTGCAAGAGGAAAGAGAATTGTATTCATATACCAAGAGTGTATTTCTACAATACTGTATATAGTGATGTGGTCCACAAATGCCAAAAAGAAGGGTCTGAAAATAGGATCAATTCTTTTCCTTCTCAGAAACAATCTTGTAAGCATCTGAGTTCCCAAAGACATAAAAGAATAGTTACTTTTCTAAGATCTTTTGATATTGCTCTTCACGGTGGAGCTATCCACGAGTGATGGGAAAGATCTCTTTTGAAAGTAAATGGTGCACCTTCAAGTGTGTTCAGATACATCTTTGCTGTTCCTTTCTATGTTTCTCAAGTTTTACTTGAAAAGGATGCTTGATTTTTTTTTTTTAAATTTGGTTTAGGTATCACAATGGGATATTTTATATCAGTCAGTGCTTGCAAACCTTATTCTTCCAGCTTAGAATCTAGCTGTTTCTTTCTCTGTGTCAACACAGGAGGCTGAAGTAATCAGACAGGTCTAAAGAAGACAGAGGATGTTAACCTGCACTTTCTCAGAATCCGTAATGAGTAAGTTCATACTTTCAACATGACCACACTGAGCTGTAAGGTATATAAATAGCTACTTTTCATCTAAAAGCAGATATCATAGAAGTTTTCATAGCAGGCATACCAGCTCATAATATTTTAAATGTCAATATTGATACTATTGTCAGGAATTAATAATTTCTGCATATAACTTTATCATTCCCATCCACCCTCTGCTGTCATTCAGTAATAAAAAGTAATTGTTGGTTCTTCCCCTCACCATGCCGCATGACATACACACAGTAACATCTGTTGTACTATCTAGGAACATCTTTGCAGCAGTACAGTTTTCTTAGTTTTATTAAGTGATAATTCAAGCTCACTGTATAAATGCGCTTTTTTTATTAATGACTTGATTGTATACTAGAACAGGGAAAACACAAGTGGAAAAATCTCACCGAGAAAAATAGGGATGTTATTTCCAACATATTAAAAGCAAACAGCAGTTGTTTTAAATCAGGAATAAAAAACAATCAAAACAAACCCTAACCCTTAAATGAGCATGAAGATACATTCCTGCCACAAACCCCCATAACCCACTAGGTCCAGCCCCTTCTCCTATCTCCTCTCAATAGTCATTTTCGAATTCCATTCAGATTAGCAGGAGCTGTGCAAATACACATTAATTTATCCCTTCAGTATTTTATCAAAGTGAAGACAAAAAACAAAAAGTTTAATTATGACCCATACTGGAGAGTCATTCATTCAGACCCTGCTTAATTAGATGTGAGACAGCTATCTTAGATCATAAAGTTTGACCAGAGTATGCTCTTACTGCTAGCATATTAATGCAAATAAGATACAGATTACTGAAACAAATTTATCATCACCAATCTATAACCAGCTTGACACACACACATTAAAAAATATCACGCAAAATAAATTGTGGCATACATCTTCAAGCATTGAGCAATTTTCATATACAGAAAATGAACCATGTTTTAACAAAAAGTACATAACACATTAAAAGTAGATTATGAAAGGGTTAAAAACCAATAAGAAAAAGTCCAAATAATATATGATTTCAAGGAATCTGGAGCAAAACCGTACTCACATGACAAAAACTTGCTTTCACATCAAAATAATCTCAGTATTTTTGTCCACATCGCTTTCAGGATATTTAACTAACAACATACTAGCAGTAGCTGCATTACACTTTGAAAGAATCGAGAAAATAGTTTCTCAGTAAATAATATGACTGGTAATTGCTATTTCAGTGGTTTGTGGCACATCAGTCTACATGCTTAATTGACTACTATATATTTAAAAAAAAAAAAAAACAACCAGTGACATGACAGTCATCAGTAGTTGCATTATTTTTAATTATAGCTGAGACAGATGAAACTTTTTTCCATATGCAGAAAAACAGTTTAAAGGACAAAGTTTTATTCCATTATATTTAAATATAAGAACACACGGCTGATCTTTCTATTGTACAAATACAATAGCCATTGTAGTAAGGAATGTTGCTTATAAGATTAAACAGATAGTTCAGCATTATGATATGTTTGACAGGTACCGTTACTAGCACTATAGGAACAGACATACAATATTGTTATTACCATACTGTGTGTGCCGATAGATCTCAGCAAAAGGGGAGCAGACATCTCCGTATGCTCTTAATCAGTGCACTCTGCAGATTACACTTTCTAGTATCCTTACTGTTCTCAAACTGACCTGTCAAAGCCCAATTTCCCCCCCAATTTCTCAAGACTTTGTTAACCAAGACTGACCAACTATTTCTCTTTCCATTTTACCCTCACTTGTCACACAGTGAGACCAACATCAACAGGTATTTAGAAGCAATAGTAGTGAAGTCCACTTGTATTTAGTAGGTTGCTGCAAATACAAATTATCTCCTAAGCAGCATGATACATATACACGCATTCTCTTTAACATGCTGATCAAGGGGGTGGCAGGTACAATTATTAAAGGACTGAAAGCTTTGGATTTCCTTTGACCTCCATTACAGTCTAGGCCTCTCTCCTACTTGAAGGATAAGATTGTATTTGTCGAACCTACGGTAAAACATTTTAAGTGGATTTTCTCTGTTCTTCTATATTAGCTACCATCCTTTAAAGGAATACAGTTTCACTAAAAAAGATGTACATGTTGTTTTGAGATTCACAGATTTATTTTGTTGTTGTTGTTTAAAAAAAAAAGAAAAGAAAAATTGAATGATCTTAAGGAATTTTCTTTAAGCTCACATTTCTCACACACTCTATAAAAATATCATTGACATAAGGTGAAAAGGTCACATGCCTCACAGAAACGGAGCCAAGTACTCCAGTAAAGTTTTTCACCTGGAAAATATCCCTAAAACTAATTCTGTGTATTGGAAATTTTTTTTATTATTTTAGCAACAACAAAAATATCCCTCCAGGCCTTTTCCCAGCTTAGAGTTCCCTGAAGTGATCTTTCCCATAAGGAAGATAAGTTTTCACTTAGAGGATAGCATCTCTAGTAGCAAGAGTTTAATACTCTGCAACAATATCAGGGACACGCAACCCTGAATTTACAGCTCTTCAAATTACTTTTATAGCTATACTGTTCATTTTGGATCAGATGCTTATCTAAAATTCCATATATTTTGGTAGCCATAATATCTGATTTAAAATAGCTTCCAATAAGCCAAAGAATGGTACTAAATGGAAAAAAAGCCACACTGGAATAGATTCTGGGATCTGTAAATTACTGTAGCTCTTTAAAGCTAAACTATTTTACATCAGCTAAGGATTGGGCCCAATATGCACAATTTCACTTCAAAGTCAATTTTTTTTTTCCACCTGCGTAGTGCTTTACTTCTCATCTGCTGTTAAGAACATGTGAACATTTATTATGAAATTAGTTTATACCAAACTCTTTTTACAGGGTTTTTTTAATGCCTTTTCTTATCAATGACTCAGGAGGGAAAAAAAAAAAAGTGCTGATTGATCAATTAATCAAGCTTTATTGACATACAATATTCCTCAATACTTCAGAAACGTCTGCAGAACAATTTCCTCCAATCATAAGATCAATGAATCAATGTAAAACCCCAGTAATTAAATTTATCAACTTGGTATCAATACATCTGGCACTTTATGAAAGTATTATGTGAAGTTTGTTCTCCTAAGGGATATATTGATCGAGGGCAAAGAGCCAAATATTTCTATTATTAGATTTGGGAATACTGAATCAAAACTCTGTGTGTTATAAACAAAATACAAATGCTTCATATACACTGATCTCATGTTGATTCTGTACCATCAAACCCACTCCTAACAAGCAGATCAGCCTATTAATTGATAATTAAGATTACAGGAAAAATCAGTCATTATATTCAATGCTTCTTGTATACATTCATCAAATAAATGTATTGACAGGAACCATAAAGAGTCATTTTTCCTCTAGGAATTATATTTTTAAAAGGAGGAGAGCATCTAAACAAAAGCAGATTTTAAATCTTGTACTGCAGCATAAAATAGCCTTAATTAATTAATTAAATTTTGAACCTGAAGCTTTGCAGTCTGAAAGAGATGATCACATCTGTCTCCATCGTATATAGTAGCTGTTAATTGAAAGGTGAACAATAAAGCCTAAAGATGACACATCTGATAAAAGTCATATTAAAAGTCAAAACAATAAAGCAAAACCCCCATCCAAGTATTTTGCAGTTTAATTTTTAAAGGGCTAGTATAGAAACTGTTCTGGAAATTATTTTTAGCTCCTGTCCCTTACTACATGGGATATGCGTAAGCAAATAGGGCACAAAAGTTCATGAAGTGCAATTTTATCATTTATAAGAAAGAGAGCTGTAGGAGAAAAAAAACAAGAAATTTTGGCTCTGTTTAAATATAAAAAGTCTTAAAAATAGTTAATGACATAAGACCCTAGTTTTTTCCCCTCGTGAACTGTATGAAGATGCTAGTAACAATACAATCTTCACATTTCTAAAATACTGTTAGAATAAGAGAAGCAAACATCTCTGTGCTTTCACAGATGTTGCAATAAACAAAAACAATTTGATCAAGTACTGAAGATATCTTATTATGAAGGAAAGGAAATAATGGCAAAAACCCCAAAATCACCAGATTCGTGTAGGAGTCACATCCTGTTACAAACATCAAACAACAATGAGCCTTTATTACCATGCTATGATTCCTTCATTTCAAACATGATTAATTAGCAAGTATAACACTCACCAAAACTCCCACCACGCTGTTGTTTGCTGCCTATTTGCAAATGGGTCTCTATCAAGTATCCATAAGCAGTATTACTCTCATTTATGACACTGAAGAAAAGAAGTCAAAGCATACTGCTTTAAGAAAGATTTCACTCATAACTTCGCCAAAAAGAAAACAAAACAGAAAACCAGCAACAAACACCAAAGCCCTGTTTAGTCCAAAGGACCCCTTGATAATCCAGACACAAACTGCATGCCAAATTAAAAACTTTTCAAAAGAGTTGCTAAACAATTCAAATGGTTGAAAATAAGTACAGACAAAAGATCAGGTTTGTTTTGGTTTGGTTTTGGTTTTTTAACTTCAAACCTCAACTTTGTATCCAATTTGAAATACACTGCTTCTGCTGAGAATGAAAGTGTGGTTCATATGTCAAAAATTGAAGCAAAAAGAAGATGAGAAGGGGAAGACACACTTAACAGGACTCTTAAAATGTTTTAAGCTGTGCAAACAGATATCTTCAAATGTACCTTACTTACAATAAACATTACTTTGGCAGTAAAAGAAACTTTGCTTCACAGGGATGAGAGGTGGAAACTGGGAGTATAAATACAGATGAAGAAACAAGACTGAGAAGCGAGAAAAAAAAAACCTGAAATTGCCTTCAAGCTGAACTCTATAAATACCATCACAAAAACAACAGAAAAAGGTTCAATTTGGAAGCAACAGATGTATTCCTAAGAAAAAAAATATCCCCAATGAAATAATGCACGGGCATAAGGAGAGGATCTTTAAAAGTATAAAAAGAGATGTCTATGTGGCAAAGCTAAAGTTTCAACATGAAAATAAAAATTAGGCAGAAGATCCGGTATCTCCTTGGTTTACCAGCTCTGTATCACATATACTGGATGATTTTGTCACACCCAAAGCAGAGGCATTTTTAAGTGTAAATCCGTCCTACTGTCTCCAGATTTTTCTATTTTATAAATTTGTGACCAAAAACATCAAAGCAGCTTCCACTTCGGACCTAACTTTTAGAGGATCAATGTGACAAGTCACTGCTTGATAGATGTTTCTCTTGATAAACGACATGTTCAAAAGAGACATTGTAGCTTTCATTTCCTGACCACAACACACTTTTAATTTGCAACAGCAGAGCTGCTCGAGTGTGACTAGTTCCCACTTTCTAGCCTTTCAGGATTGTGGCACTGTCAGGCCACATACACAGGCAAAACAAAAACTCGGAAAGAGGTGCATCTGCAAGAAGAATCGTAGCAAAACTTTGCCTCAAACAGGAACCTGATTACGTTTGATTTCTCCTAATAGTAAGCATTTTAAACCCCCTCCCAATCACCTCCAATCCCTAACATTTTAGGGAAGGGAGGAAAGACAGGAGAAATCTTATTTAGAAATATATACTTAAGCGACATAGAATATAAATAGCTGCCTAATAGTATCATGTTTATCATACGTATATATATGTTACTGCCACTCTAATTATTATTATTATCTGGGAATCGCATTTAGCAGCCCAAACCGTCCACACCATCCAATTTCAGCTCTCAGCATACTGTCCGATTCCCGATTTAAAATTTATAAATGTAATATCCTCCTCATCACAAGCAGCAGTCCAATCTGCTCTGAATATATATTACAGCTTTAACATCACAGAGGGAAATCTCCCATCTGGCAATCACATTCGCTCCAACAGCTCTAGGAAAAAAAAAAAAAAAAAGAAGAAAAAAAAAAAAATGTTCCGCTCTCGCTCACTCTCCTCCTTAAAACATTTCTCAGGGCAAATTATGTGCATCTAAAATAAACAGTCGCCTTATTGATTGCTTCAAAGTCAACAAGTTCTAAATGCAAAATGCAATCAGATCGTTCCCATCATATAGCACCCAGGTTATGTTTAGCAATATAGTCACCTACAGCATCAAAATAGGAGTGTACATTGTGCAACTGCGCTCTCAATTTCTTTCTTGCATTCAGATATGTTATTAAGAGAGATCATCAGCCACACATACCAGACCTCCCCCTTATCCCAAACACACGCGCGCACACACACACACACGCTCCCTCGATCTCCTAAGGTCTCACTCCATCCTTATTTGTTGCTACTACGTGCAATTAAAAGTGAACGTACCCCCTTTCTGGCTGCACAAAACAGACAAATAATCACTTACGTTGTTAGTTCCTTACCCTTAATTGCATACCTAGAGGTGCATCTACTGCACCACAAGGAGATCTATTGAAATTCCCCACAATCCATTTTATCTGACTTTTTTGGAGGAGGGGGCAGGGTGGGGGGCTGGAGAGTGACCGTTAAAACGAAGACAGTTTCAGCACCTGATTATTTCATTCTGTTATACACAGGGAAAAGTGCAGTAGGAACCAGACACTTGTAAACCGAGAGAAACATAACACTTATTAAACAGCATTAAACATTCGGCCACAACAGTAATTTTGTTTGTTTACATGCAAAACATTCTCCCACCCCACATCAGTTGAAACCTCTAGCAGATGATTACACTGAAAGTAAGAGAGGGAAAAGCAGCTGGAGTTCAAGTAAATACTAAAAATAATTAGTTTGCAAAAGGAAAAGATGCATTTTAGGCATGTATGTACGAGTACATATAGGGGTATATATCCATTGCTATGCATTTTCCCCTTCTCCAGTCACCGAGTTTTACTAATTTACATACCATTGGAGTTCAGTGGCATATATAGTGCTCTGCTAGTAACATGCAACTTTAGGTTTTACAACTGAGATCAATACAACAGACAAAACTAATGCTATAATCGAAGCAGAAATGATAAACAAATGATAGCAAGAGAAAAAAAAAAGCTTATATATAGACAAGTGAAAATATATTATTAAACATTAGTTATTACAAAATATTTGCATGCAGAGTCCTTGGTGCATTATCATGCTATTTAAATTTGTCTTTGCTATTTAGATGCAAAGGAAGTAGATCCCAAAACGGACATACCATAAACACTGGTGCTACTGATCATTTCTTGCTGGCAGCACAAAAAGCTGAATTGGATTTTTCACAAGCAGGAATTCCAAAGGTTGCTTTTCATTAAAGCCACTTTTCCTCTCAGCTATCAAATGTCACTGCCTTGAAACGTGGGCCCTTTCGTCAGGTATTCATTTAACCTACATGCATATAATTAAGTGGGAAAGCAACATCAACAAAAAGGAGATCTCAGATCACAAGAGAAGAAAGAAAGGGGGGAAAAAAAAAAAAAGCACATGACCAGGAATGCAAGTCCATGTCAATTTCACTCACTCCCATTGAAACTAACAAGAGCTCCAGGGAGGATAGTAATAGGATCAGTGGATTGTATATACCATTAAATTATACATCTTTCTCTCCCTTCCGAGCCAACAATACGCCCACCACGCTGTACCCCCTCCAAGACGATGTGCTTACATTTTACTGCAACAGCTCCTCTGACATATTCGTGCACCCCCCCCACCTCTCCCCCCCCCAGCCAAGACACGGCAATTTAAACCTAACTTTTGTTTTGCGAGATTCTTATTTGCACTTATTTGCTCAGAAGTTAGTTGCCTCAAAGTCCAGCTCCGCGTTACCTGCAGCTTATTATTTTCAATGCAACTTAAAAATAAATCCAATTAGGAGGAGGAGGAGGTGGGGAGGGAGCTTGCAATTGCGAACTCTTAATCTGCCTACTATTGTTGGCAATGATCAAGGAGGAAAAACCATGCACTGCGATTGTATATCTGTACTTTCCAGACTACGATTAGGAAAGCAGAGCGGAGTATTTAGTATCAAAAACCGACTGCAAATTAGCCAAAATATTTAGGGCACGAACAGGCGATTAAAAAAATACGCGTCTGTCTCGGACAGCTTTAAGATTAAATAAAATTTTAAACGATGGTAGGAAGACTGGGGGGGGGGGCGGGGGGGGGAATCCTCTTACCTGGAGATTTGGTACAAGAACCCAAGAGGTTAGAGTAGCATCGATCCGATGTGTTTGCTGATGAATAGGAGCTCGGGTTAAGTGAAGGTGCCTATGATTTGAAATCATTCCAAGTTTTTGAAGGGAAGACTGACTGCAGCCTCTGCCATGTTGGAATTTCAAACCCAAAACAGCTGCTTTGCAAGGAGCCAGCATGCCAGCAGCTGGACGCCTGCGCAGAGCGCCGCCGAGCCAAATTCAAATCACTTTCACGCGAAGAGCCAAAGATCAGTTTTCAAAGGGGGAGNGAGGCGTCCGGGCCGGGCCGGCGGCGGCCTGCGCCGCTGCCCTCAGCCGGCCGGCTTCTGCGCCACGTCCCCGGGCGGGCGGTGTCGGGGCTCCGTGGCCGCCGCTGCCTCCCGCCTGAGGAAAATGGCCGGAGTGGAAGTGCCCCGCGCGCCGGCGGGCTCGTCCCAGCCCGGGCGGCCACCAGCGCCGCGCCGCAGTACCCCGTCCACGGGCTGCTCCCGGGGAGCCCCCGCGGCTGCCCGCCCGAGCGCGGCTGCTAGCAGCCCTGGCGAGGCATTCCCCGTAGCCGGCAATGGCTGAGGGGCCCCGGCAGCCACACCTCCCTCTGCCCGCACTTGCCCGGCTTGGCGGGGGATGGCAGCGAGCCAGCTACCCCGGCCCGCAGCTGCCGGGGACTCCCCTTGCATAAGAGGGATTCCCCGGGGGGGGGGGGGGGGGGGTGGTGCTGTTGTTGGGGCTTTACAGTCTCTTTATGCTGGCAGGGAAGGCATAAAGTGACCACGCAGCAGAAATCGGGCCCTCCCTCTCAGACACCGGCTAAGCCGTTTCCCGCGAACGAGCCTTTCTCCGTGTCTCTCCGGCGCGGCTGACCCGCCGTGTCCGCTGCTCACAGACACCCTGCTCCTTCCACATCCCTCTGCACGCCTACCTCCCTGTTACCGCGGGGGTCTAGAGAGGAGTGAAGGCTTCCCGTGAAGCAGATCTACATTCCTGCTTTTACACCTAATGTAACTGTCGAGTGTTTTTTACCTTCTTTTAACAGGGAAGAAACCATGCTGTCTGGCTGCTGTTCCTGGGCTCTGCCTTAGGGTCCCAGAGCGGTTTCACTTCCTCTCTTCCTGCTCCTGCTGAGGAGTTAAGCATGGCTTGGGAGCACTGTCTGCTCGTCCTGGATCTGGAAGAGATGGATTACATTTTCTTAGTGAAATAAAAGATGATGCGATAGGAGTAGGGGCTCTGGAAGAGGCAGAGGAGGATTCGCCTCTGAAGCAGTGGGAACGGGCTGTTTCCCTGGCTGTTTTCCTTTCCAGTAATATAATAGGCCTTAATAAAACTGAGAAGCAGTTGGCAGCAGAAGCTGCTGTGAGCTGTCAGACAGTCCCTATCTTACTGGGTAACGGACAAGAGAGAACAGGAAGGCCTGTGTGACTGCTACAATTCATGAAGTGATTCAGTCAACCCAAAGTTATTATCACCAGCTGAAGAGTTTTGGTAGGCCTGAGCCCTCCAAGTGGCAAAGCTGTGCCCAGAGATGGAAAATAAAAGGACAGAGAAAAATGTCTAGATAAACCTCTGCTTTGTGAAGGATATGGGTGGTGTTCTAGCTGGCTTGGATGGCTAGGGCTAAATCTAGCACTGCTCCACAAACATAGCACTGCTAGTGTAAGAACAAGGTGTCCTGAAGTGAGGAGCTGGTTCTAGAGCCAATACAATTTATACTAGCAAAACTGCTTTTGCTTGCCATTATGCCCCAACAAAAATGAAACCTACACATGAAAACACTGAACATCGGGATGTAGAGAGTTATTTTTAGAACTTGCAACATAGCTATAGCAACAGAAGACTATGGAAATTGCTTTTAGAAAGCCACCAAGAGCAGACAGTGGATGAGAAACCCCACCACTCTATCAGCCAGTCTGCAGCGTGTTCTTCTGACACCTTTTCCCTGCCCTCAGCACCAGATGACTATGAATGATGGTCCCATGGCCTGGACCAGCCCATTACCTATGCAGATAGCCACTCATGATCCCTTCCGTAAGAGCTCATGGGGATTGACAGATTTGGTGTTAACGCAATCAGACAACTGTTCCAAACAGAGGCAACACATCAGAAGCCTCTGAAGTTCCCTAATTTGACCAAAGTATACATATTACGCTTAGTAGATGATGTAGAAATCAGCAACACAGCATATTGCCTTTGCTGGTGCTTGCCAGCACCTAAGCATTGAAAATAGGAAGTCGTGGTGCCAAGATAGTAAGGTTGATATAAAAATCATATCATCAAACGTTAAAAGTATTCATCTTATCTTTGCTGTTTATATATCAGGATTCATTTTTCCTTTTTTTTTTTTCTTTTTTTTTTCCCAAAACCGTAGCTCTATGCACCTTTTGTGTCAAGTGAAATATTACTTTCTTGCCCAATTACAGACCTCCAAGACTTGCAGCTATAGGAAAACAATGGCAACTACCATGAGGCATTATTAGATAAACACCATTGCTTTTGGGTTTTTTTCTGTCCAGTGAAGAATATATTTGTTAGTCTTCGTATTGCATTAGCCTCATTTTCATTTTATGCACCTATATTTTTCTTCCCTTCAGGCTTCTCATGCCACATTAAAATAGCCTGTCTTGAAACAGCAGCCATGCAGTATATGTTTGTATATATGTTTGTCTGTGCAGAAGGTCAGTATAAGGCTTACATACTGTATTAAGTCCTTATTTTGAGCTCTAAATTGGGCTGAAGTGAAGGCCTTGTTCAGCTCATCTGTACATGGGTGAATTACACTCTTTGTTTAAAATGCCACGAAACAGTCCTGATCCTGTTGAATGGGAAATTCTCACAGACTTTCAAACTGGGAATGTTACTTTGAGCCTATTTCAACATCTAGGTGAAACGTTCACAATGAAATTCAAAACCGCATGAAACTTGCCTGGTTTCAGGTTTTGTTACAAACCTCCAAACTCAGACTAGGCTCATTGAAAGGTTCACAGACCTTTTCAGCAAATATATATTAATAACATTTGAACCATCTGAATTGTGAAAACAAAACAAACAAACATCCCAAAAAATAAAGAATAAGAAATACAACTGTGCCACTGTATCAGTTCTTGCAGGGTGCTGATGTGGTGCATGCAGACTTTGTAGTTACTACTTAGTTTATATAGTAAACATTTTTTAAGACTTATAATAAAATCAATGGTGTTCTATGAAATAGTCTTTAGTACCTTTACATTAATTATATGGATTTAATCTGTAAATGAGAGCAAGTTTTAAAATTGGCAGACAATGCCAGAGTTCTTTTAATGCTGACAGTTTGGCAGCATCTGTGATCCCCTTGTGTGCTGGCAGTGCAGACCTCCAGGGCAGGGCCACTTGCCTGCCCTCTTCCCTCTGTGATGGGGAGTCCCTTCAGTCCTCCACTCTCAGACCTCATGTGGGGCAACCACAGCTATAATTGCCTACTAGGATGTACTGCAATAAATGGCTTGCAAGTGCTCTTTTTTGAGTTGTGGTCATTGGTGAATATTTTCTTCCTTTGTTAGGAGTACAACTTGAGAAGAACTCAGGCAACTCAGATGGGATATTTGTACTCCTCACTAAGCAACTGAGGTGGCTCCAGATCCCACATGCTAGGACATTTCCAGAATGTGTGTGGCAGGACAGACCTTCACAGTCCTCCCTTAGCAAGTGGTAAATGCTACCTCTTTCTCTTCACTAGAGTGGTCAGTCACAGATACCTCAATCTCTTTGGCTAAGAGTTTGTTTACTGCCCTTTAGGACCGCCTTTCTGTGTGCCAGTGTGGCAATGGCTGCTTCATATTGCTGGAGCTGACACCAAGAGGTAATAACACCTGTGTGGGCCTTACAGTATTAATAAATCTAGATGAGAAGTAATTGTCTCTTTCTTACATACAGACAACTAACATTTGGTTGAACTAAACAAACCCCATAGCAAAACAATGGGACAATGATCAGAGAGGGAATGCATTCCAAATATTAATGTTACATGTTGCTGCCTGGTTCTTCCCAGTGATGAAATCTTCCTGTCTAGCCATACTGTTCTGCACAGTTTGACTGAAGCTTGAAACATGTCCAGGCCCTAGATCAGTGACAGAAACACGTAATGTCTTCCTAGACTCTTTTAGCACACAGTATGCTGGCTTAGGTACCCAACAGTACCTAATATTGCAGAACATCACTTGACATGGGCTGTATGTAATGTAATTCCTGATTGTCAGAAAGGAAAACTTTATATAAGTACATCTGTCCATAGAGGTACTATTTGTGTCTTTTACTCTGATGTAAAAACGGGTCATTTTTACAGCTTGTAACCACTTTGGTTTATATTTCTGGGGCTTCAAAGAGAGACCATTTCCAATATTTTTGTTCTCTTGTTTATTCCTTTCCCCTTCTGTGGAATGGGGACTGGGGTAGCTTGATTTCAGCGAGGTTTCTAGCCAAAACCTTTATTGGTCATTCTCTATAATTTTGCTGAATATTTCATGCTTTTGGCGTCACAAAACTATTGGTCTCTGAAGTAATTTCCATTTTCCATTTTAGTCCTAGAGGAGAAATTGTTCACAATATCCAACAAAAATATCCATTTAGCAGGTGCCCCATATAACAAAACAATATATAGATGTTTATTACATAAACATCTGACAAGGCCTGTGCCTTCTGGCATTTCATGGATTTTGAGTGCTTAGTAGTTTTACTTTGGTAGCATATGCAGTTTTAATACAATTTCTTCACTTCTTTAAAAGCAAACTTTAATACAGAAATTCCCTCTTGGTGAGCTGTGGGAAGGAGTTTAATATTCTTAGGGTTTTTTCTTCCCATCTTTTGTTTTTCACTGGGTGGATCATTATCTGGGTAAGAACCACACTAATATCCATCATTTACCTCAACAAATACATTAATAACTTGTTCTCCTGATTTAAAATAGCCTCTCCTCAGTTGAATTAGAAGAGGACGAGGTGCCAGTACGAGGCCAGTAGCATTCAGGAATCCTTGACAGTGACAATGGAATATCAAGACACAGGAATGGCAGTTATAAACACATTATTTCTCTTTTTCCTATCTCTAACTCATTTTTTCCCTTAAAAGTGCTATCTTTGCCTCAGTACCAACCTCTTTCTCATTCTCTCCCTGATTCCATATCTCAGTTGAAATCCTTCCCATTCACCCCTCATTCACCAACAGTTTCACTCATAAGTCCTTGTCCTAAACCATTGTCACATTTTTATGACCTTTGATGTTCCATTTTCCTGTGCCCAAACACCATTTTAGCAAGGGGAGTTGGACTAGATGATCTATAAAGGTCCCTTCCAACCCCTCTGATTCTGTGATTCTGTGATTTTTCCTTTGCTGTTTTGGGTTTTTTTTCCCCCTTTCTTAATCGTTTCCTTGTTCTGCATTCTGGTCAAGCTACTTCTTATTCCATGTTGTCTAATCAATTGCAGGAAGGAGGCTGAGAACTTCTCATATACACCTTTATTCTCTTTGTATTTAGCAGCACTGGCAATTGAAAAGAGAAATCTGAGAGCAAGTCCTGCTCAAATCTTCAGGCCTCAGGAAAGAATACATCCACTGCAGACAGAATGTTTGAAGAAGCTGGTAGATGAAATATGCAAACATTTTTACAGAGGATCACATTTCTTCAGTCTGAGGAAGACTTTCATAGGCTGGTGAAAGAGGAATATCCCTTTCTAAGCTGAGTTGCACTACGAGCAAGCAGTCAACAAAATATTTCAAAAATTTCTTAGCAAGAGAAACACAGATTTTCCCTCAGTGCATTCTGAGAAACAGCTGACCATATTTGCTGAAAGTTTTGAAAAAATAGCCCAAGGCAGAAATTTGGCATGAAAATTGCTGCCCAGTGGTTTATGTTTGACAAAGTTACAAGCAACTGGAAAAAAAGGTTCTTACACTGAAACCTTGACTATAAGTATCCCTCTGTAAGCGCCTACAATTAATGATTACCGATAACAAAAATGTGGTTTACTTAATGCTTAATACTTACTGACTTAATTTAGTTAATGCCTAGAATGAAAGAATGACTTTTGTTTTTGGGGGGGGAGGGTAGAATGGTGAAAATTAAACAATAGTATGCTTACAAAATTGCAATTTCTTCCCAAGTGCTCTTTTCCAAGCACTTCATATGCACTTCTGAGGAACATTTTTGTATCTCATTTCTAAATGCACATTACAAAATGTCTCATTTACTCTACAAATAAATGGAATTAACTCTGGAATAAAAGGAAAAAAAAAAAAAACAACATTTACCAGAACGCTGGAATCGCTCAGAATTGCACACATGCAGAACAAAAAAGTTTACCTAACAGATAACATGCTATAGGATCTGCATATCTGATAAAATACTGGGCTTTGATTGCTTTTCCTTTAGGAACAGACTTTTATCCATTTTTTCTTACTCGATGAGCAAAAGTTCCTTTGCTGTTAGACAAATAAGTAACAGTCTAAGTAATGCTTATACACTATGTTATTGATCTTATGATTCTTATTATTTTAAGCATTATCTTTAGTGGGGATGTGAGTGTATTTAAGTCGTGAAACATAAATCTACTTAAGCAGCCATCTCCAAAGCTTTTTAGTCTCTAAAAATTTTCAAACATTTTTTACATTTTTTACTAGGGATTCTTAGGAATATCAAGTTTATGAGCCTTGATCAAATATCCAAAATAAAACACCTTTCCCATATGCAAAAGCACCAACATATCAGACAAGTGTAACGACATTTTTGAAGAAGAAAATGCTGTTCACAGAAGCACAGAATGGTAGGGTTGGAAGAGACCTTTAGAGATCATCCAGTCCAAACCCACTGCTAAAACAGGTCCACCTACATCAAGTCGCACAGGAATGTGTCCAGGCAGGTTTTGAAAACCTCCAGAGGAGATTCCACAACCTCCCTGGGCAGCTTGTGCCAAGGGTCCCTCAACTGAACAGTAAAATAGTTTTTCCTTATGTTTAAATGGAACTTTTTATGTTACAGCTTTTTTCCATTACTCCTTGTCCTGTCACTGAATACAACAGAAATAAGTGATGACCTAATCTCCTGACATTCACTATTTAGATATTTGTAAATATTAATGAGATCCCCCTGCAGTTTCCTCTTATCCAAACAGTCCTAGGTCCTGCAGCCTTTCCTCATAAGAAAAATGTTCCAGTACTCTCATGATGTTGGTGGCACTGCACCGACTCTCTCTAGAAATTCCCTTTCTTAAGCTGGGGAGCCCAGAACTGGACACAGAGCTCCAGATGAGGCCTCACCAGGGCAGAGTAGAGGTGGAGGAGAACTTCTCTTGACCTGCTAGCCCCACACTTCTTGATGCATCCCAGAATGCCATTGGCCTTCTTGGCCACAAGGGCACATCGCTTCAGATATCTCTATTCAGATACTTTGAGCAACACAGCTGTTCTAAGTGTGACATTCTTCTATTGCAAAAAATATATTATCTCACTGAGGAGACAAGTTAATAAAGTAAATTAATACAGTAGAATTTGGTGCTGTTGATGAGAGCATCCTTCCCCACTGCCTGTAATGAAACAACTAAACCTTGCTAACTTGTACCTTCTTTTTCTAACTTCCTTAGAAAACTCAAGTTTTCTAAATACACAGCATTGGCTGAAATCAACAAGGTATTTAAGTATGTGCTTAATTTTGTGCATGTGAATAGCCACATTACAGTAAATGGAACTTGAATGCTCAAAGTTAAGCACACATTTAAGTGCTTTGTTGGATCAAGGCCAGAGCATGACAACTTAGGGGCTATCTTTACTGCGCAGTGAGAGATCACAAACCTTAAATACCCC
Organism: Urocolius indicus; assembly: GCA_013401255.1. Taxonomy (NCBI): domain Eukaryota; kingdom Metazoa; phylum Chordata; class Aves; order Coliiformes; family Coliidae; genus Urocolius; species Urocolius indicus. The sequence continues at coordinate 594,695 of WBNH01011100.1, read as the reverse complement.
ATAGAAACCTTCTCCTCACTTCAAATTAACAGTACCAAAGTCAAAGAAAAAAATACAGTCATAAGTAGCAGCTGCATTCTTTTCTTCTGTTACAAGTCCCTAAACTGGCAGCAGTACTTATGATATAGCAAATTACCAATACGATAAATTCTCTTAATAAGTATCCATAAAATTACAATTTATTTTAAAGATCATCGTTTGTAATTCTATTCTCATAAGACCATTAGGCACATGGGTATTTTTAATTTTAAAAGACCTGCTAATAGTTCTCACAAAAGAATTTATTCAAGACCTTGCCCTTAAATTGATAAAATTGCAGAACTTAATCAGAATTAAACATGAGTTGAAGTACTGTACAATATTATCATGGGGGTCAACATAGCCCTTCAGCAGCAATGCAGAGGATGCCATTAATATCACAACCTTGGGTATCTGGGATTAAGATTTTGGAGATCTAATACTCTGAATTAAATGATTTTATTAAATATTTTCTGACAGTTATTATGCCAAAGAGGTGAGGAGGGGGATTGTTGATGACAGTTCTTCTTTCCATGCAAATGAAGAGACAGAAAAATAGTCTAAGAATCTTTTCAATTCAGTTCCAGCTATTCAGTCTAAAATTAAACTTTGTACCCCTGTTTCTAAACAATTAATTATTTAATTTTCTGGATAAGCAGACATGGTTCAGCATTTCTCCAGAACCCCATTTCTCTCTTCAATAATATGTTTTTTGGGTTTTTATTTTTTTTTAACAATCAGAAGCTACATTTTACATCTAAATTTGTTTGACTATTGACATTATTCAGATATAGGTAGCTTCCATGTTTTTCTAACACATAAGTTTCTTCACAAAAATTAGCAGGATGAAGCAGCAAGCAGGGACACACTGCCAAGTCTGGTTTTCTACCTATCTACAAAGAAGTTTTCACACTTTCCGTGACTGTGAATGTCCTTCTTTCTCTCTTCTTTTTTTTTTCCCCCTAAGTATTTTAATTAGAAAGAACTGAAAAATCCTTCTATATACTGAGTGTTTTTGTTGGGGGAGAGAGATGTCAAGGAAGCAAAAGTACATTCCAAGCCAATTCTGATCCCATTTACAGGGATGGAAATTTGGAATTAATCCGTTGAGTTTAACAGATACATTCTGGGCTTATATAGATGAGATCTTACATTTATAAGTGAAATCAATGTTTTCCCCTCTGACATTCACATGGATCACACCAGAAATGTTTCCTGAATAAAATTAAAAAAAAAACCACAAAAAAACCCACAAAAAAAACACAAGGCCAAATTATCCAATTGGAAATACTGATATAATTCCATTAAAGTCAATGGAGCAGTAGTAATTTATATTAGCTGATGATCCACATGAAAGTATATAAAAGTTTTCAGAGCAGGCTTCTTTCATTTAAAACTGCATTATGTTAGGTGTGCTGTTGATGCTCAGAATTAATGTGCAAGTTGTTAATCTCACTAGACCTGGATTTAAAATTAGACAATGCAATAATTAGTTTGGCACTATCATTCTGCTACCTAGAGGGTAATAATGTAGGTCATAAAATACCAGTGATCAGCACAACTTTTCATACAAAACAAAGAATCTGTATTGAGAGGGAGGAGAGGAGGGAAGAGAGAAATTCAAAAATTGGTTGTTATCAGAAACCAAACTAGGCTGTGAGGAATGACAGCACCTCACAGGATACTGTGTTGGATATGTCTACTTATGGTTCTCAGCTCCCAAGTGTGCAGATGATTCTGTAGGGTATCATTGACTCAAAGATGTCTACAAGCTCTCTTTGTGTACTGTTTTAATATCGGATGTTCATTATTCTTCATGTCTTTATTATTAAAAAATTAGAAAAAATATTTAATTTATATTACTCTGTTTCCTTTTGCTTGCAATAAAACCATTATGCAGCACAAACAGTTTACAAACGTACAGAAGTGCAGCACTATAGTATATGTATCTTGATTTGTTTTCTTGACAAATGACTACTGGCAACATCAATAATTCAAAGGGAGAAACAATGAAAATATAGAGGAATTGGATTTGTATACTTCTTTCTATCCTGTCAGTCATTCTTGCTAGGCTTTTTATATAAAATAAAATTAGGAGATCATCAAGTCTGAAAGCTAGTTTTGATGAACATTTGCCTACATTTTTTACTATTTAAATGGTCAGGATGCTTAAATATACACATTTTGAGGGTATTGCATACATACATGTCTCTGTTAAGAAAACATTTTTGTATTAGCTTTTATACAATCAGGCTGTGGTTTTGTAACATACACAGCAGAGTTCAGTGAAGATGAGAACATATATACAGGTGTGCATATGTCTGAAGTATCTCTGTGCCACTTGTACACGTACTATTAGAAAGTGCACACTCAATGTTATAGATGCATATATTCATAAATCATTTAAAGTTGTGCTTTTCATGTGATGTGAGGCACAGATACAAACTTGCTAATGATAATTATAGAACTGATGCTGATTTAGTCATTTCAAGAAAGCCATGGAGGCATAATTAGTGTCTGAATGGCCTCAATATTGCATTATTAGGAGGCTAGGGTGAAACTTGAAATGAGAACATCAAGGCTGATAAAAGAAAAGAAAACATGAAATACATACATAATTCATTCTGAGATATTATAAAGGTTTATAACCAGAAACAATAATTTGCAGAAAGCATCTCATGTACTGGAGCCAACTGCAATAATTTGGTCAACCTGTTTAAGATCAAATAGTATTCTTAGCTATTCTCAGTGGTATCTTTCTAATAAAGTAGCAGCAAACAGACACTGTTTGCTTCTGGTCACTTAAAGAATGTTCAGTTTATCAGTGGGGACTTTAATCTCGAGCTTCATAGAGTACAAAAAGAACATTGATCCTACTGTTTTGTCCTCTAGGCCACAAGGCATGCACATTTTTATATTCATTTGTCATAAAACAAAAAATACATTTTGCCCTTTGAAAATACCAAATGCCAGCTTTTAAACAAAATAATTTTCCATCACATTTTTCCCTTTCTTCTAACCTTTCCATCATTCCCCACCCCCCTACCCTCCCCCTTCCTTTTATCCCAGACTAATTTCCTCTCTCTGTTAATGCCTTTCTTCCATTTTAAGTACTAGAAAGAACTTTACAGAATTCCTTGTTTTGGACTCTTGCCAAACTAGCCACTGTTTAATGATTTGACATGGTAGTTTGAATTAATCAGCATTCTTTACAATCCTCTTTCTAATTTTCCTTCTAGATAGGATACAGAATATAAAAAAAAAATACTTTTTTACCCAAGATAGACAAAGAAGTGCATCATGTTATCTGGCTTAAACCACATCTACAGGTCTAAGAAGCTGGACAAACCCATCCTTTGTGTCTCATTTACTTTCTATTTATCTTCTTCATTTGAATAAACGTAGTATCCAAGAAAATCTTGGAACTTCATAAAATTTTATACACAAAAACAAACTAAGTGTGCTATTTTTCTGTGCTTCTTATTTGAAAATAACTTTACTTTGAAATGACCTATAGTTGCCACTATCAGAAATTTGTTCGATAACCTCCTTTCATAGTCATTAGATCAAGGGTCTATATCCTGTTCCCCAGAAAGAATGCAGCAATAGAGACAGTTATTGCATATAGTGAATTATTCCTGCTTCCAATGCCTTCTCAGCCTTTAATTCAAGCCAATGTAATCCTTTCCTCCTTCTCACATTTTTCTGCCTTAAAAAATGAGGGATTTTTTTCTAGTTTTTCTGTGATGGAGCTATGAACAAACAATGATGTCTTCTTGACCAAAACTAGAAAAGTCTTGAATTCTGCTTTTGCTTGCCAGGATCTCGAGTAAAGTGATACTTTTTGTAACCCTGGGGTTAAAAATCTCACTAAAGTTTATGCAAGAAATATATGTATATCCTCTGTCTTCTACCAAAACATAAAATGTCTTCTTGAAGAAAAAAGTCAAGGATGCAATCTACTAAACGGTCCATGGTCTTAGTGACGGAGACACATACACAAGTACAAATTTATAATACTCTTGCATGTTCAATGGCTACCAAGGTTTATATACATATTTGTCTCTAATTTTTACTGAAATTAAGTAAACTAGGTAAAGTACTGTATCAGCTTGTGAAAAAATAGCTTTGCAGAAGATTTACTGACAAGATAACATTCACAAACAAACCACTGCGGTAGATCCCACATGACTAGACAAGACCATTCTCTCAACTCAGCTTTTTATGAATAGCATAGCTCATTTCATCACAGCCTCTTGTGCCTCATTGAGTTTGTTTTGGAAATCTGAAGTTTATATAGGATAACAGAATATTACAACCATGAGAGATAAGGATGATTGAGAAAGATCAAATTGTAGCAGCCAGGACTTGATCTTGAAAAAAAAATAGAACTCCTTACTTCTCATTGTCTTTAGCAATTATTATACATTCAGCACTAGAGAGAATCCAGTTTCTGCTTCTCTTTTTTCCCCTCCCTTTTACTAGTAACCTTTAACTTTGCAGAAGGCACAATAACCACGGAAGCAAGTGCAAGGAAGGGCTAAGTGTGTGACTACACCTAAAAACCAGATAGCTAGATAACTAGTTGTTTATCTAGTTTTTAAGGCACTCACTTTCGTTACAATAAGTTTTGACACATTTATATTTATAACTATGTAAATATTTGATGTGATCTTTACAACATTTATAGTAATTTTTGCAATACAAAATAGAGAAATGCTTTAACATTTAACATGCTTTAAAAGATACCTCTTTGATTGTGTTTTAAAAGAAATCGTGAAGAAAGGAGCTTCACCCTAAAACTGGAGGCAGTTCACTATGGACTTCACTATGAGAGTGAAGCCTCTCTCATAATCTTGGGCTTGATGTTATTTTTGAACAATGAAAATATCTTACTATTTCATCATTCATCATATTTCCAGTCAGCTGAACTACCTCTGCAAGTTCCAACGCAAGAATGACAGTCTCTAATGCAACCCAACCTGTGTCTGGGGAGGTGTAAATCCATGCACTGGTACATGCTACAGGCCAACAACCTGGAAAGGAGCTCTGCAGAAAAGGATTTGAGGGGTTCTGGTGGAAAACATGTTGAACATTAGCCAGCAATGTGCCTTCATCACAAATAAGACCAACAGCATCTCTAGTTGCATTAGGAAGAATATTGCAGCATCTTGAGTGAGATGATCCTTCAGCTATGCTCAGCCCTAGTGAGAGACATCTGACCTGCTGGGTCAATTCTTGGTGTTCCCAGTACAAGACAGATATAGACTTACCAAGGTATAGAAGCATCTTTCATAGGAGGAGAGGCTAAGATAACTGGGGTCATTTAGCCTGGAGAAAAGAATGCTTAGGTGGGTCATATAAACCTGTATTGATATCTTAAAGAAGATGAAGCAAAAAGAAGATGGTATTTGATGGAATGACATGAAGAAATGGGCACAAACTGAAATACAGGAAATTTCATTTAAACATAAAATCGCATGTTTTTATGGAGGTTGGTTAAACACTGAAGCCGATTGTACAGAAAGGCTGAGGTGTTGCATTCTTGGAGACTGGATTAGATCCTTGGGGTTGGATTAGATAATCTCCAGAGGTGCCATCCAACCTTAGGTAGTCTGTAAATCTGGGCAAAATTTATAAATTTTTTCCCTTATTACTATTTAAGATTCATTACAGTATTTTAGATACAAGATTGGCTGAAAATGGGTAATGGATATCCATTTTTTTTAAACTCCTTAATATACAATGTAACTTTGTGCTCAAGAGCAGCTAGAAATGCAGTTGTTGTAATGCTACTACCACTAATTATTATTTCTATATTATTATTACTGTCATCTTAATTGCTGCTGAGATTCTATGGCTCATCTCTTCAGTCTCCCCAATTGCTAGAACAAATGTGTGTTTTGGGATAACAATAATATTTCATTGTGTGTATCCTATACTTGATATCAAAAGATGTGACATCTAGTACTCAAATTCATGCATACAGGCATAATATGGTGTGTTTTCCCAAGAGGATCTTACAAGGAAAGATCTTTCATGCACTGTTTTGAAGGCTCAACTTATAAACCTGTTTGTGCTTGGCAACTATCTCTAGTTGAAATTGTGTTATTACCTTGTGAGTGGCACAATGCCACTCTAGCAGATGGACATCAGTATAAGCATGCCAGAGAACTAGTACAGGCATTGAGCTTCAGTATTAGGGCCCAGATACCTATCCAGGTATTAGTGCCTATAAATTTGCATCCTGGTTGAAAAGTTTCTGTAATTGCAACTTCAGCTCAGTTTGGCATTACTTCTGACATTCTCAAAATACTTGTGCTATTACTGAAGAACACAACTTACTTTGTTTTCTTGGCAAATAAGGGTTGTGATTAGCAAGAGTACATGGGGGAGGGAGAACGTATTACAGCCATTCACTCTCCAAATATTCCCTTGGGGAAGCATACAGGGATGTACACAAGTACAACTGCAGCCAGGGTGAATTTTCTTATTTAATATAATAGCTTAACTGAGTGTGGAAGGCAGATTCATGACCTTTCATGCTGCGGAAGTGTGCATATACTGCAATTTCTTCTGAATAAGATTGCTAATGTTTCAAAGTGCTATAAGGGTCTTTACTTCTCCCTTGCAATTTTATTGACATTTTTCTTCTAGTTTTCATTTGTGCTATAGTCTAAATTTTACACTAAATCATTTAAGTTTACTCTGGAGAGGCTGCAATGCTGCTCCCAGGCACACTGCCATGATTGAATCCACAAGTGAACACTTTGTATATTCTTAAAAACCTTATATCCTGGTATAGAACATGTAACAGAGCTCTCAGCCAGTGCACTGCAGTTAAATGCATTTGCCTGGGGATATGAAGTCAAAATAGTTATTTGTATTAGGATGCAGCTATGGATAAAATCACATAATAGATATAACTCTTTGCTTTTAAACATAACACACACATTTTTTCCAATAATTTGTGTATGGACATGGGGAGGAAATATGTGCATGCAGAAAATTTAATGCTCCCTCAAATGATATGCTCAGATTTCAGAATGAACTAATCTGCTGTATCTTGAAAAAACTTAATTGATAGTAGTTTGCATTACATGAGTATCCACTTCTATGGACGTTCTAAAGAGTCCTGACTTTTTATCTTTTGGAAAGGGTTTGAAGTAAATTCTTGGGATTTAATTCTGGTTGTGTCAAATTTCATGGAATAAGGACCTCAACTTCAACGAATATGTAAGCTGATGCATGGCTAACCAATATCCCATAAAATTGGTGTTATTATGATTTAGGCGTAAAAAGCTGCCCCAAATTGCATCAATATTGCAGTTAAAAAGTTGGTTTAAATGAACTTGACATGACAAATCAATTTACTGTCTAGTTTGACACATTAGTTGTCTTTTTACCACAAGTATTCCCTTAAGAAATCATAACAAGAAAAGAGATGTAGAGGTGCACAATTCAGTCGTCTGGTGTCAACTTAGTTTTATGGTGTCAGATGTGTGCTTGTGAGACACAGCTAAATTTTAGTAACTCATGAGTTGCTTATTGTAACTTGTTCCTGTGACACAGTAAACAGATGTTATCAAAAAATGTATTATTTAATTATGCCCTGCACATGCTTCAAAATGCATCAGTGATTCATATTATTAGTTCCAAATACTATCCACTATACCATCTTTCATATTTTCAACCTAAGAACAACGCATACAGTGTTGACTAAAACAACCATCATTTTACTGTGAAGTCACTGTTAATGATCCAGCACTCGAGAACAGATATAAAGGTTACATGGCAAAGACCATAACCATATAACATCAGGTACAAAGTCCTGTGGTCATAGACGTTCTTTGTGTTATTTTTATACCTATCAATCTGCAAGAAAGTGTATGAAGTGTAATTTTATTGCGTGCAAGGTGTCACTGTAGTAAACCACCGGCTATCCATAGAAGCTAAAGCCAATACTAACTACCCCTGTAGCTCAACTGCAGAAAATTCCTTGATAAATCTACAGTGTAACTGCCTGTGCTTACTGAGACTAGCAGAAGCCTATGAGCTTTCTGACAATGGCAGTAGAGTAGTATAGGATGAAACAGGCCACTTAGCTGAGACATCAGGTATAGAAGCAAATGAACTTCTAGGAGGAAGGGCATTTCTCTTCATTAAAATTTAAAATAGTTCCTCATTTGCTCTTGCATTTTTACAGAATGAAATTAAGACCTTGTTGGGAAAATCATGATTAGGAGAGAAAATTGTTTTCCAACTCTAGGTAATTGTGCTGCTATAATAGCTCAATAAAAATGTAACTGAAAGTAATACACTTTTGTATTTTGCTACAAAAAAAAAAAAGTTTCCTCAGAAATTTGTAGCCAGCTGTATGACTTGTTAAGTTGTTCTTCTGTCAATAATAAGAAATGGAACTAAGCAGAAACCTAGTGGTATGAGTGGATTCATTGTAGAGAAAACACCCTTTTAATTTCTCTCATGAGCATTGCAGTATCTCTTAGCCATCACAACCACACATTGGCCAGTAAATTCATTCCAGGTATTACAGATACCTCCATTAACTATTCTTTCTCATCAGCAAAGTCCCAGAAGGATCACTGGACAATTTGGATGTGAAGAGACCTCAAGAAATCTCTAGCCCAAACCCCTGCTCAAAGCAGGGTCAGCTGTGAGATCAGACCAGGTTGCTAAGCACATTTGTCAGTCTGGTCTTGAAAATTCCCAATAATGGAGCCTGAGCAGCCTCTCTGGCAACCTCTTTCAGTGCCTGGCTGTCCTTATGGTGAAATTTTCTCCTTAGAACCAGTTGAAACTTCTTGATTCACTGTATGGTTGTAAAATATTAAGAGATACCTACAACATATAAAAAAATTCAAATCTTAAGGTATTTTCTTTGTAGACCTGGCTTTCTGTAAAAGACTTCATGTTTAGGAGTTGATTTTAAATATGTATGGTACAATATACCTATAAAATACAAGATAATCCAGAATTTGAATGAATGTCTCAAGACATAGCTCTTTTTTCTTTATCTCAAGGAATGTGATTTTAATGGTTTCCACCTAGTCCCTATTTGTTCCCATCATAAAACCAAAGCCATCAGCACAGCATGATTGACAGACTGTGTTCAACAGATGCCCAGAACTGGAATAGAATGCAGTACTGAGGTCAGCAGTGACATTCATTGGCAGAGATGTGTATGGGAAACTTACGCAGCATCTGCCTGCATTATGCCTTCTTTTCAAGTCAATGCTATTTAGCCCCTGCTTTTTAAGCATCATATTTGCTCAGAAATAAGGCTTTGAAAAACAGATACTTATTAATTCAATGTTTGCCAGTGCTTGGTAATTACTGCTGGTAATTCAGGAGGCCAGTTACTAGTTTATAAAAGCAAGATGGTATTGGAGAAAGGCTAAGAAATAGACCATTCATTCCTGTTGGGCTAAATTTTGGGATCTTTACTCAGTTTTTAGGCAAATTACTGGCATAAGGGATTGAGAAATTGTCCAATTTCTTAGCTACCATTTGTGGCAAATTTTTATTTCTGTTTGGTTTAAAACCTCTGGTTGCATTCAGTATCTCCATTTTTACATATATGTGAAAAAACCCCAAACAACTTTAGGTATAAACCCGGGGAGTATCAAATGGCAATCAAAAACCTGTGACTGACTTTGTCTTGATAAATATATGGTGTACAAACACAGATTTGATTTCACCATTTGCCTAGAACTAATGCCTCATGACATCATAACTTCATCATTTGAACTTGAAGTGGCTTTATGAGAAGTGCCAGCTGTTAACGCCCTATCAGACACAATACAGAGGCAAGTGAAAGCTGCCTTAGGAAGACTCAAATAGGTTAAGGGAATTCAGCCTTAATTTTACTAAGACAAGGAAAGAAGGAAGGGTGTAAGGAGACCTTCTGGAAGAACCAGAAAATATTCTCTTGCAGGCTGATGAAAAGAGGAAAGCAAAAGGGATGATGCTGTGGATTTATATAAAGTACAAAGCCACAAAGATACCTAAAAAGCAAATCATGAAGAAAGGTATAGAGAGAAAGTCCAAGCTGAGAAGGGCATTCAAGTGGAAGCATGCTGATGACAAATTAGTAAACTATTTTTGGAACTTGTTAAAATACTAATCAATGCTGACTGTACAGAAGGGATGGACCCATGGATTGTTTCACTGCAGGAGGAGGCCCATGTGTGGATGAGACGTGCCACCAACTGCTGGAGAATGCCCAGATTTCATCCAAGGACAAGTTGTGTGCCAAAGATAGATCATGGCTTCATGTTAATGTCTGAAAAATCCAAATGACAGTACAGTTTGTGAAAACTATCAACTTCATGTGTCCTATTGCCTCCACTCATTTGGAAGCTGAATTGGTTTGTGATTGCTGTGAGGAAGTTTCAAATCAAATTGCTCAGATGTCATCTCAAAGCTGTGCATTCTTGTAGAAACAAATAGTATCTCATAGTGCAAATACAGTTTCACTTGATTTTATCTGGTTGGTCGTGACAACCTTCCATAGGATCATTTTTAGTTTAAAATTGACAAAGTACCATCACATCCTTAGAAAAAGATGACGAGGTACACTGCTGCTGCTGAATGTCGTATCTTGATCACTGCGGATAAATAAAGAGCTGATGAGCAAAAATAACTTTATGTGTGGATTTCCTTAATTGATGTGAGCTAATAAACTTTTTTTTTTTCTCCGCCAAATTCACTAAAAGATCATGGCAAGACACACATACCAATGACTTAAGATTTCACATTTCTGTCAGCCTGACAAGTCACATTGTAAACCAGGGTATGCAGCAGCCCAGACTATGCATCAAAAGGAAATTACAATGTATGTTATTTTTGGTTAACCACTATCCTTTGAGACATCCATAACTGATATTTTGTTGAGATATATGTAGTTATCTGCAACAGAGAATACTTCTTATGTGGTTTCATTCTTTCTCTTCTGTGAAAACTCAGAAGGTAATGATGAGTCATTGCTCCCCTGCACAGAGAAGATACCACAGGGATCGATGTTACTCTTCTTGCTCAGTGTGTGAGAAAAAAAACTAGAGGCTTAGAGAGGAGACATGGTTTTCAACATATTCACCTGAGAAATCACTTCTTTTCCTGTGTCAAACTGCCAGCTTTGGATCAGAGGCTGTGCTGGAGCTTGTTGAGTATGAAAGAATGGCTTAGCCAGCAGGGTTTTGTCTGTAAGAGGAATTTGGCTTGGGAATTAAGCCTGCCAGGTCCATCAAATCCCTGTTGCCTTTGGGAACAGAAATGGTCTCTGAAATGAAGAGGCTGCATGCTCTGGAGAGGTTTCTTGCCTCTTTTCAGGAATTTATTTTCTACTCTCTGAAGGACGTTATATATATATTTGGAGAAATTATATCAGAGAACTGAGATCATAAAATCTGTATTGTTTGATTTTTTTAAAAAAATCAACTTGTACCTTTTTGTTGAAAAAAATGAAAATTCTTATTTTGATGGGCAATATGGGATGCTGGCCTATCTTTTAATAATGTGAATTGTGCAGATGCTGGTGGCCAAATACAATAATGATAATTCAGTTTGTTTCAGTGATCACTGACACATATAAAAACTTGGCTCATGGCATTGCCAATGGATGTAACTTTTTAAAAAGATAGTAGTCTTCAGGTAAATGCAGAGAGATTGTCTGTGAATGGTTCCAGGTTGATGGCATCAGGAATAACAGCAACTTACTCATTGCATAAACAGAAAAAGAAATAAAAATCACCAATTCCTCCACAAGAAAGGAAAAGTGGGAACTAGGCCTATTTAGTGTCTTTTTCCACAGGAATATGCAGATTGTTAAAAATGATACAGTTCTGTTGTTTACTTCAAACTTGCAGGAGGAGTCGAGGAGAAGGGTGCTTGTACTGGACACCAGGCTACAGTGCTATTCTGCTGTACTGCTTCCTGAGGTTCACTTCAGTGAGAGTTTTGTTTTCGGAATAACTAGGCTCTGGGGACAATCCTATTAAAAAAACAGGAACTAGGGTTTCTTTTCTCCCCTTCTGAGTTATTGCTTATTTTTTTTGGTGCTAGTTAGTTTTTAACAAGATTTTCTGATGGAAGCAAGACTATTTGTTCCTTGTTGAAACTGAACTCGAAAACGTTCCACTGACAGAATATTATTTCTTTGCTTCTGCTTGTTTTCATGTTCCCATTTCCCTTTGCATTGCAGTCAAAGTAATGATGTTAAACTCTCACTCCATGAACTAGTTCTTAAAATAAGACTATCCTAAAATACAAAAAAAGAAGTTTTTCTTTCCCTTGAGTGAGAGCAGAGGGATGTTTTGGTGATACCCCTCTCTCTCTCTGCTGAAGGGTAAACCTTTACATTTTATGTAAAATCTAATGAGCAGTTCCGCAACTTTCCTTAATGTTAACAGGAAACAGAATTATTATTTTATAAATTAACCTTTTATCTGAAACAATGACAACTAGAAGTTAAAATGTACTTCTGCATGAGATGATGATAGAACTCTATGGAGTTACAATAGCAACAGCATAGAAGTAAAAAAATAAGACAGTTTAATTCTTGAGAAGTCTCTACTTATCTAGAGTGATGTGCAAATTAACAACAAAGAAACACACAAACACACACACACAGCAATAACAAGGAGTCACCCTTAGGGGTCAAACCAAACAAAAATCATGACCATTTTATGTCTTCAAAGAAAATGCCTAATCTATAACACTGAGTCACCAATATATAATACCAAGGGGCTTTATTGCATTAAGCTCTAGGCCGAGGTGAAATTCTTAGTCTCTTATATAAATCATGTCTCTGTTGTGTCTACAGCACTTGAAGTTTTTGTCCAATATGCACACATTATCATCTCAAACTTCTGTCACATGAAGTTGGTTTAACAGTATTGAGGGGACTCTCATATATCTTTGGTTGCATTAACTCATACCTCTGTGACTTGCAACCTTCTTTTAGAGTGCTTCAGCCTGTTAGGTGCTACATATCTGAAAACAGCAGCTAGTAAAGCTTTAAAGAAAGAGGAAAGGTAATTAATTAACATAAAGAGATAAAAGTCTGGAGAGGCACCTAATTACTAAAAAGGTATCGTTTTTGTGGACTGTCATGGTTTTGTGTGGAGCCATTTCTGGTATTGAGGAAGGGACTGTAAAGATTGCTCTTGAAAGAAGTTGCCCAAAACTCTCCTCAGCTCTGAGTCAGACTCACTTCTAGGACTGAGCCAATTAGGTGCCTCCAAGATCATTTTTTAAGAAGAAGAAGCCAGAAGAGGAGGTTCTTCCTGTCCCTTCATGTTCTGTCCTTCTTTCTTTTCTGGCTGGTGGTGGTGCAAGGAATTAGAAGAGAGAGAAGCAACCATGCAGACCCCAAAGTCAGTGAGGGAAGAGAGGGGGAGGTGTGATGGAGCAGAGACCCCCCTGCATCCTGTGAAGGGGAGTCATGAAGCAGAGATTTGACTGCACTTCGTAAAAGACTCAATTCCAGGGTTAGGGTCATGGAGTCCCTCCTGCACGAGGGACCCCATATTTGCAGAAGCCATAGCTGCTGGGAAGTACCCACACCAGAGAAGCTGGTTAAGGACTGTGTCCTGTAGGAGGGACCCTGTGCTGGAGCAGGGGAAGAATGTAAGGAGTCATCCTCCTCTGAGAAGAGAGAAGTAGTAGAGATCATCTGTGGGAGACTGACCACATCCTCCATTCCCTGCCCCCCCCACCCAAGCCATTGAGGAGAGTGGGAGTGGATGGGGAGTAATGAGCCAGAGACTGTCATGGTGCTTCATTGCTGACTGGGTGAAACCATGACATGGGCCTACCAAAGCAGAACATGGTGTATATCCCGCTTTGTACCAGTATTCTAGTCCATTCTGCATCAGCTAGGAACAGTTGTCATAGAACTTATTATTTTCTAAAATATATCGTGGTAATCTCACTGGTTACAAGTACATCACTAGGTACTGCTTTAGAAGTGAGTAGCTAGCTAGACACAAGGTCATGTAAGCTATTTCAATTAGAAGAAGAAATTGTTGAGGGAAGTACATATCTCTGATGTTAAGATGTTTACACACAAGGAAACAGAAAATCTTGCCCCTTGTTAGAAGTGAAGTACCACACAGTTAGAATGAACTGAGAGCACACAGACAAGCAATGTTATACACAGTAGGACAAAGCAAATGTGCACCCTGGCTTATCACTGTAACTTTTGTCATGTAACTGTGCTCTCAGTAGCATGTTAAAACCAGTGGTATCTTTCACAAAAGAGCAGAGTAAAAAAAAATCTTTTCCCTCCTTGCTCTGTAATACCAGACTAATTGTTTGAAATTTAAAATCTGGAAGGTTTTCCTTCCTCCCTTAAAAATATTAAAATGGAAAGACAAAACTGAATTTTTAATTTGAAGCCTTTCTATTCAACTTTCTATCCACTCATCAGGAGTTTTTTCTTAAAAAAAAGCCTTAAGGAAATAAAAATAATTTTTCATGAACTGTTTTGAATATTGTTTTCCTTTCAGAGCTTTCTATGAGTTAAAAATACATTTTTTTAGTAATATTTATCAGAACACACTAAAAAATACATTTTAAAAATTAACAAGAGTTTGTCTTTTGAGCATCTCACTTCAGACAATGTTTGCATGGGAAGCTGGCCTTCTCTCTTGTACATGATGCCATCAGCCACACTACAGTGCTGACATGCTATGCATTCCAGGTTGATTCCAGCACAGAAGACAAACTGGGAATCACACACTTCAATATAGAGCTGTGGACTTCTTAACTGACCAGATGTAGTTGAGGGCAAGGAAGAAAGAAGTAAAAAAACTGGCTCTTGCCAGCCTCTGTTGAAAAAAAAATCTAATTTCCATAGCAGCATTTTAAAGTAAAATTTGGCATCACTATCCACACCAAGGTCTCTTTTTACAGAAACTGAACTGTAGTATTGATCAGAAGCCTCTCACTAATGAAAAAAATTACACTTCACTTATCTGTATTTTGACTTCAGACAAAATCTGACAATGAAAAGCCCAATGACCTATCAGCAGCATGGAATTTCTGGTGGTTTATTTAGTTTGACTGACTCTGGTAGGTTGCCACTATTAATATAGTTGCCATGGAAGGAATGCTTTAGTGCCGTCTTTCTTCTAAAGGGGTCATGATTTTGCAACATCTCAAATAATACTGAAGGCTTAATGTCTGCAAACAGTACAACATTTAACATTCACAATGCACAGTGAGGATCGTAGTCCATAATTCATTATTCAGAAATTACGTAAAGGTATTTTTATGATAAAATGTGAGGATATGCTGAAATATTCATAAAAATAAACAATGCTTAATATATTTATTTTTGCAATGTCAATAGGTAATAAGAAAGTAATCAAAGATGCATTTAGAGTTTTAACAAATGAAATGCAATTTCGGTACTCAGAAGTGGTATTTTGAATTAGAACAATGCTATTGTTCTCCAAAGCAATGAAAATATTTTCACTTTCTATCCACCAGAACATCATTAAACTGCACTGAGTTGTTTTTTTCTCTCAAATTCAAAGGAAAAAAAAAAAGGCCTCTGGAGCAGGAGCTTTCCATCTCACTTTTCATTGAGTTTCTTAATGCAGTATTTGGCATTAACGAAGATCAGATGTAATGGTTTAAAAACTGATCCAGTTGTGGGCAAAAAGTTTTTGAAAACATGAACCACTACAAACAACTAATGATAAGACTGAAAGTATTCTGCCTACACCATGATCTGCTCTACAAACTATTTGTATGCTTCAATCTGTTAATTAGCATCTTACTAGTTCTCAAATTACAGTTTCCAAGAGAGGACTGGTATGGGATGGATGTTCCCCAATGGTTCTGGGATAGCTTAATCCTAAGCGAAAATGTAGCATGATAGAGAGGCCAGAAGTGGTGTAAGACACCACTGGAAAGAGGATTGATAACTACATTATGCTTCATTTATGCTGGGTAGACGACACGGTTTAGAATCAGGCTTCAAGCCAATGCTGGGAGGTGAATTTGCACTTTTGCAAACAGTGTTTCAATTTATGAAATTCTTTACTATCTGAATGCCAGAAAGTGAGTGCTGGTTCCCATTTTTCTGAATGAAGTGGCATGGCTCATTCAAGAGCTAGTAATATCTTGCTGGCAACAAGCAAAATTCAACTGAATTGAATATTTTATTTCCCTTGTGCTTTATACCAGTTAGTCCTCAAAATTATGGCTGTTATTTTTGCTTGCACCCTTCTGTTGGTTGCAAAAAGGAGTTTTGCTACACTTACTGCCTGTCAAGAGACTTTTCTATTTCCTAAACAATAAATAAGACCAAGTCATTGTCTGTTTAATACCAAGGGAGACAAAGAATTAACTCTTTGCAATCAATAAACTTGTAATTTTACAATTAATATTTGAAAATGAGCCAAAAAGGTCACATTCTTCCTGTAGTAATTTCTCCAGCTGGAACATAAAGCATCATACACAAGCAATTTGATCAGCATAGCCCTGAGAAGTGATCCTGGTTCTCTTAAAATTCATCCTTTTGTGTCTTAATCTGCAGCAGAAAGGGCAGTCTGTCCTGCTGGCACACATACTTTCCATGATTTTTAAAAAGAACTTTTTCACAGCTGACTTGACGTTTGCATTCCACATGCCAGCCAATGTCTTCACTAAGCATGTGAGTGGAGTAACAATACATATACAATGCAGTATGTCACTTAGTAATATATCATGGTGTAAAAGAAGATTAATGACATCATCCAGGTAAGGGACAGGATTTGCCTAATATGAGAAATGCAATCATTTAAAAACACAGAAAGAAGAAGAGTGATGATGGAATCTGGGCAGGAGGCATGTAAAGGACAAGAAGCCCATTACAGATGTCCCTATTTACGAATATCTGGCACTGATTTGGACTTCTAACTAGAAGGGAGAAAAACAGTAGCAGAAAACTGTTGACTTGGCAGACGCATGCAGCAGACTATGACTGATGTCTTTTTATTCTTCATCAAACAAAATTCAGAACTGTCTTGTGTTTTATTGATCACATTATAAACAAATTAGAAGTAATAATGTAATAACTGACAGTTTGCCCCACAATAAGATTATACTTACAATTAGTACTTTATTTTTATTACCTTATAACCTAGGAGTGTTAGTCACAGAACAGGATTTCATTGTGACAGGGGTTGCGCAAACACCGAACAAAAGATGATCCCTGATTGAATGCCCTTCAGTCTAAGGACTAAATAAAAGGCAATGGAAGGTTAGGGATTTATGGAGAATTATGACATGACAGTGTTCATCATCAATATCACTGGTATCAGCTGATTTAGTGACCCAAAGACAGGCTTGTATGCAAAAGAAAATTTTAAAGTGGATTTTTAAAGTCTTAAAGACAGCTTTGCAAGCATACATGGGATTTCCTTCATATAGCAAGGGACACAGTAACAGTATATTTGTAAAGGTATCAAGTAGAGAATGGAAGCTGAGAGTACTGGGGAATTTTTGATAATACAGAACCAAAGAGGCAGACATAATTAGAAAGCATCCAAGTGGCAAGTGGAGTAGTTCAGGTTAGCAAAGGAACAAGAAAAAAAACAAAGAATGGTGTGGATACAATTGGGAGTACAGGTAAGATCAGCACTGTCATTATTTCCACTGTTATTGTCTATGTTTATTGTAAAATAAATTATTTATTATTAAATACAGAGTGATTCGTGTTTCTCAACCACTATCAAAATGTAGTAAAAGCTTATGCTTAAATTCAAAACGTTTGCTGTGAAATGCCACTGAATCCATCAGCATAAGCCCAAACAAACCTGGCCAATCAGAACAGACTCAGCTACTCAGAATGAAAAATAATGAGTGCCACATAAGTTTAGTAAATGGAACACTATCACGTCACCCAGCCTGGAACATGCTTTCCAATGTAAATGTACACTTGCAAATAAAACCTCTCCAAATACTCAGGTAAATATTCAGTTCCAGTTAAAAAGCTGCTGCTATTAAATATTTTATTAAAAATGGAGGGGCAGGGAGATAAACTAAACTAATAATAGAACTTGAAATAGATTTTGTAGCATCCAAAAAGGAGATACATCCCCTTTACTTCACCATCAGTGCTTGCTTCAGGATGGACATTTGCTTATGGAGTTCAGTTACTATTTATAAGATGATGCCAGCTGAAATATAAAATCATAATCAAATTAGAATAAGGTCCATTGAAATTTGTATATAGCTATGCAGCCTTCACCTGAAGAATTTTCTCTTTCTCTCTCTCATACACATACATTTTGCCTTCAACTGCATCTAAAGTACATTTTCCAGGGCTATTTGCCTTACAACTTAGCCAGACTGCACTAACTGATAGCACTTATTTTCTTAGAAAGCGTGTTTTCTGGGCACTGAAGAGCACAATTTTGCTGAGTGCAGGGCCCAGCACTGGGGGGAAAAAAAAATCAAAATTTGCCACTTATTAAACTAAATGTCCTTGATGCTTTGTGCAGACAAAAATACTCTCCCCTTGACCCCTCAAGTCCATTAACTTTAGGAGAGCAGTTCTGCAGTTGCTGGTCTCCTATGGTGCCCTTTTCACTGCAACATGATAAGCTCTCAATATACAGTAAGTTGTTCTTTGTAGCATAGTATAGGATATATGGCAGCTTCATACCTTTCTCTCCCTCTGGGATTCCCAAGATTTGTATACTGTGTCCCCTGCTTATCTGTTTTTCTAAGAGTTCCACCTAGAATTTAAGAATTTATGAATTTATTCTCTTTCCTAGGCTTAGTCGATAGATAAGAATTGCACTTTAACTTCCCTTCACAGTTTTTTTATTGTCAAGACAGTTCAAATTACTTGTTGCTCCAGGTTGCCTGTTAATCTGTTCATTCTTCCAGTGTTGGTATGCTTTACTTATCCATGAGTGTAAAGCATACAGTGTTCCTGGTAACGGGAAGCTTTTAATTTAATCTGTAGAGGCCTGAAATTAAGGCAAGCAACAGAGCCATGGCTTTACAGAAAACACAGCCACACTGCCTGCATGGCCTGACCACTTTAAAGAAGACCTTAAAATTCTTGTCCCAATCTGTACTAGTATTAATGCAAACATCAATATCGATTTTTGGAAGATGCTATTTACATTCTTTCCTAATCAGGAACAGAAAGTGGATCCTCCTAAAATCTTCATAAAGAGGTACTGCTATAGTTCTCACTAGCAACAATCTAGAAATACTAGGTTCAATACTGAGATGAAGCAATCACTTCACCTAATTTTTTTCCTGAATTATTCCTCTCTTCAAAGTTGAGATGCCCATCTCTGCAAACCTCTTAATTGCCTTTAAACTCTCTCCTTTCCTCTGCTGAATACTTCCAAGAAACCTTGTCAACTCTTTTGGGCCATATGTACAAATGATCTGGATTGTGCAATTATATATCTTGCTATTTTTTTCATAAGTGTAAACAATACAAGCATACAGGCATATAAGAGACTTGTTAGGCACAGTGTTACATTTCCCTTTCTGGTCAAGATCCAAAATATATGATTGTATTCTGCTGTTTGACATCAATTTGTCTGAAAGCATTTGCCTGCAGTTTCAATACTAACCATAGAAATATCTAACCATAATTTAACCAACTCACTCAAGTAACGTCACATTAACATGCTCTTTAGATTAATCTGTACAGACTATTTTCCATATGTTCCTTAAATATGACAGTAAGGTTGAATTAAAAATGTCAACACATTGCACATTAATGAAGTTTAAAAAAAGCTATTCTAGTATATTTGGATTTGGCTGAAACTGAACCGGATAGAGAAATTAGAAAAAAGGCGTTGGTGAAAAAATGAGCTGCAGGGTGGTTAATTCTTGTGAAAATATGTATCAAGGTGCTTGCAGTACTACCCAACAGTGAAGGGCTCTTGGCAATGAGGATGAATGAATTAAATCTCCCTCTGCCCCATTAGCAAAAGTGACTTCTTTCAGCCACTGCTCCTCTCCTCTTACTTTACTCCCTCTTCCCTTGACTAAATCCCAAAGGCAGGGCAGTTGTGGTGCTTTTTGAGCTCCTGCCTAGAGCTGCTGCTGTGCTGTAGAAGCCAGACCAGGCCTGGGTATAATTCTGGTTCTTTGTTGATATCTTATTGTTCTTGCAAACACATTTCCCAGTTTACTTGGAAATTTACATAACTGTGAAGAGCTTGAATGTCTTGTATATATGAGCAAGGAATACAATACACTTGGGTAAATTTGTCAAAGAAATACATTAATATTTGTAGAAAAAAAAATACAGTTGTGTGATACCTGATTCTATGATAGAGTTGTTCCCTGCTAATGAGCAAGTAGCCATCGCCTAAAACAGTTACAAGGAGATAGAGTACCAGTCTCACATAAGAAGTCAGGCTGTGTTCCCTTGACACTTGAAGACCCTGTGCTAATAAACACATAGTGGCTGCATGTAGCAGAAAACCATGCACTGTTGCACCCTTACCTGGTGCCAAATAACTTAAAAGAGTATCTGCCTGACAAATAATTATACTTCCAGAATCACAGAATGGTTGGGATTGTAAGGGACCTCTAAAGATCATCTAGTCCAACTCCCCTGCTCAAGCAGTTCCACATAGATCAGGTCACACAGGGATATGTCTAGGTGGGTTTTGAAAATCTCCAGAGAAGGAGACTCCACACCCTCTCTGGGCAGCCTGTGCCAGGGCTCCATCACCCTCACAGTAAAGTAGTTTTTCCTTATGTGGAACTTTTTATGCTACAGCTTTTGTCCATTCCCCATAGTCCTATCACTGGACACGACAGTAAAAAGTGTCACTCTGTCCTCTTGACATGTACTTTTTAAATATTTGCAAGTATTAATGAAGTCCTCCCTCAGACTCCTCCAGGGTGAGAGGCTTTAGGGTACAGTAATAATTAGTATCCTCTACTATTCAAAAGATCCAGTTTATGACAACAGCTCGACTTTCGTGACTCCAGAGAAACTGGCTCAGAAGAGAGGGGCAGAGCCTTCTTTAGATTACCTATTAGAGCAAGGAGCCTTTCCCCAGGATGTCATTGGCCTTCTTGGCCATGAGGGAACGTTGCTGGATCATGGTCACACTGCTGTCCACCAAGACCCCTGGGTCCCTTTCACCTAAACTAGAATATAAGAGTTCATTCCCCAACCTGTACTGGTATATGGGGTTATTCTTTCCCAGATGCAAGACTCTACACTTGCCCTTGTTGAATTTCATTAGATTTCTCCCCTCTCAACTCTCCAGCCTATCCAAGTCTCATGCCTTCTGGCATGTCAGCCACTCCCCTCAGTTTACGATCATCAGCAAACTTAATGGCAGTGCCCTCTGTTCCCTCATCAAGGTCATTAATTAATACATTGAACAGTATTAGTCCCAGCACCAACCCCTGGGGGACTCCACTAGATACAGGCCTCCAACTAGATGCCTTCTTTCTTTCAACCAGTTAACAATCCACCTCACTACCTGATCATCCAGCACACATCTTCTCAGTTTTGCTGTGAGAATGCTGTGGGAGATGGTGTCAAATGCTTTACTCAAATCAAGATAAACCACATCCATTGCACCACCATCATCTGTCCACCCGATTACATCTTCATTAAAAAGGCTACTAAGTGGGTCAAATATGACTTCCCCTTGTAAAGCCATGTTGACTGCTCCTAATGACCCTCTTTTCCTTTCTATGCCTGGAGATAGTATCCAGGATAAGTTGTTCCATCATCTTTCTAGGGAAGGAGGTGAGCCTGACCACTCTGTAGTCATCCAGGTCCTCCTTCTTACCCTTTTTGAAGACAGGCGTGACATTTGCTTTCCTCCAGTCATCAGACACCTCTCCTGTTCTCCACTACTTGAAGGTGATGGAGAGTGGTCCAGCAATGACTTCTGCCAGCTCCCTCAGCACCCACAGATGCATCTCATCAGGGCTCACAGATTTATGTACATCCAGGTTCTCAACTGATGCTTAATCCAGTCCTCACCAACCAAACAAAACTCCTCCTTTAACCTGACTTCCTCTGGAGTCTGAGGCTCTTCAGACAGTCTCCAGCAGTATAGACAGAGGAAAAGAAGGCATGCAATAACTCTGCCTTCTCTATATCATCTGTCTCCAGGGCACCATCCTCACTCAACAGTGGGCCTACATTGCCTCTAGTGTTAGTTTTATTCACAACGCATTTGAAGAAGCCCTTCTTGTCCTTGACCTCCCTTGCAAGGTACAACTCCAATAAGACTTTAGCTTTCCTAGTTGGCTCCCTATATCCTCTGATAATAGTCTTATATTCATCGCTTCCTTTCATGATATATAGACTCTCTTCTTTCACTTGAGTTTGCCCAGTGGTTCCCTGTTTAACCATGTGAGGTTCCTCACTCCCTTTCTTGATTTCCTACCCACTGGGGTGCTCTGATCCTGAGCTTGGAAAAAATGATCCTTGAATACAGACAGTCTTGGGCTCCTTTGCCTTCTAGTACCCTGTCCCATGGGATGTCCCCTAGCAATTGCACGAAAAGGCCAAAGTTGGCCTTGCTAAAGTCCAGGGTTGTGATCCTTGGTGTACTGTTCCTACCACTCAAGATCCTGAAGTCCTGTATCGCGTGGTCACTGCAGCCAAGGCTGTTCTCAACCTTCACCGCTTCAAGCAGACCCTGCTTGTTCATGAGTATAAAATCCAGTAGAGCTTCTCTCCTAGTTGGCACATCCACCATTTGCATCAAGAAGTTGTCATTGATGCACTGAAGGAACCTTCTGGACTGTAAGTGGTTAGACGTGGAGGCCTTCCAGCAAAAGTCTGGCTAGTTAAAATACCCCGAGAACCAGGACCTGTGATTTCGAGGCTTCTCTCAGCTGCCTGTAGAAAGCCTCATCAACTTCCCCATCCTGATCAGGTGGTCTGTAATAGACACCCACAACAGTGTCACGCATGCTAGCCTGCCCTTTAATTCTAATCCACAAACTCAACTTGTCCCTCATTGTCACCTGGACCGAACTCAATACATTCCAGTTGCTCTCTATCTATGACCACGTGCCAGTCATGTGAGCTGTCCCACTGTGTCTCTGTAATTGCCACCAGATCATAGCCCCTTGACCGTACACAGACTTACAGCTCCAGCATAGCTGTGCTCTTGTGTATCGTAGTGGAGTGCAGACACCTGCACCAGCTCAAAGTGACAGCATTCCAACTGTGAAATTTCCTCTCTGATACTTTCCAGCACTACATGTATGAGTGGATCTAGCTTTTAATATAGTTGTGATGTCACAGCCCCTACCTCGTCCTTTTGGTGGCTCATTCCTAATGAGTTCTTATTATATCTCAGTGCACAGAAGTATCCTGCCCAGACATTGTATTGCTAAATTCTCTGGGTTTTCAGACAATCTACCATGAAAGATAATTCAAGGAAGGAAAGTTATTTTAATGTTTGGAATCCCATATATTCAACAGCATTTCACTACATGTTATCACTCATCTAACACTGAGTTCTCTGTGAACTCAACAAAAGAGGAAAATAGGCAGAAGAGAAAAAAAGAAAGAAGCAGGGTTTCTCCTGCTCATGTGTGTAGTAGCAGGAGGCTTCAGTCAGCCTGAAAAGACAACGACTTAAAGGAGAAGTCATGGCTGACTACCAAAGACTGCTGTATACACAACACAGGCTTTGTACCCTCTACTCTACTTATTTCAGATAACAAGTAGAGTGGGTGCTCACAAAGACTAACAGTTTGGGAGAGGCAAAAAAGAGTGCATATTACAAGATTAAACGTTTTACAGTCACTCATATTGCTGGGTCACACAGCCCAGCACATGTAACCTAGTTGATGACTGGGGGCTTACAGACACAATTGGTTTCAGTCTCCTCAAAACACACTCAAGTAAATACAAACAAATGAAAGAGATATTCGATTTGAGTACCTAAGGTAACAAGCTCCTGCTCCACAAGAAAGCAGAGCAGACTTGATATGTGGGGAATGAGTCATGACAACTCTGGCACTCAGATGATGCCCCTCTAAGTGACATCACCACTCATCTGGTCCCTGCTCTCCACAGTATATATTAGACCTTTGAAACACCTAAGACACAGTATTTTGAGAAATGTATTAATACTTATTACTACCAAAAATCCACTTAGTCTTGCAAGGTCTACTCTGTTTTAAAGTTTTAACATAAAGGGGACAAATATCTCCAATAGGAGTGTGGAGATCTCTGCCAGCTGCAGTCCCATTTGCTTGGAGCTTTCTGCCACTAGCTCAAGAGCTAGGGGTGACATTGTGTCTTCCCTGGGTCATGATCTATCCATGAAATCTTCTGTGCCTATCTGCACAAAATCCCAGCCTGGCTTCACAATTCCCAAGAACAAACCTGAGCTTCCTTCAACAATAATTATAGTAGTATCATCCATAAGTGTACAAATGGCCACAGCTAGTTCTGCAATGAAAGAAGTTACTCAGCTTTCAAAAAGATACAGAGTATTACAGTGCTGTGGCCATGCCACTGACACAACATGGTGCAAGGGCAGCAGTGGGAATGTGTGAATTGAGCCACACATAGAGATTTCTTAACTTTCAAAGTACAGCTGCTTCACAGGTGCCAACCAAATACCATGAAGAAGCATGCACGTGGCAGAGAAGGCAGTTAAATGTGTTTGAAAATGATGATGTTCAGTAGTTTATTATGAAAGGGAGAGATTTGTATCAGCAATATATGTGAAGATTCTCAGACCTAGATGAATCTCAAGGAACAGCATCAGTGCACAATCAAGCTAGAAGAAGCATTTTATCACTCCTGATTTGCACATACACATTTCTATTTTTTTTGTATTATCTTTAAGATTTCATACATTTCATCTTTTTTTACTGTATATTTCATACAATCTCCTGACATCTCAGCAGTAAGGAGCTATTCAATTGATAGTCCTGAATTAAATCCATTCCCAGCGTCTTGCTCTGCACCTACACATCTGTGCATCCACATCTTTAGAGTGTACATTTCTGAGGAACAGGTATGGCTCTCCTGCTAAACCTGAGGCCTCACGTAAACAAAACAGAAACTAAGTATGAGTAGATTATCACTGTTTCATGCATGACATATAACAATATATCCAAAACAGAGTATAAAACAACTAAACACATGCCTGTTGCATCAACAACTAGCAAGTTGGCCACTTTTGAAGGAAATGGGTGACAAACTGGAAAAATATGCTTGTATCCTCCTATGAATGTTAAATGTGGCTTTTTCCTGTTCAGTTTTCTAGTGCTGCTCAACCTGAATGAACTGAATGCAATCAAAGGAAGCTGCAAAGGGTTTGTTAAAGAACTGGGCAGGAAAGATTAAAGAATGGCCTAGATAAGGAACATCCCTCAAAACACTGGCATGGGGTTTATAGCTAGAAAGAGGGACTTCTTGTGTCTAACCCTGAGAAGAGGAAGATGAGAAAACATTGATCTGTTAAAAGATCCTGTCCAATGACAGAAAAGGGTTTTGGGGTGAAGTTGAAAAGGCTGTCCTGAGTGAGAAAAAGCTGTCAGCTTGGAAAGTTCAGAAACACTCAGAACATCTTGTAAAGCAAAGCAAGTTGCTCCCGCTGGCTCAGATGTGAAGAACAAGGTGGTGCTGAATGAACTGTGGATAAATAGAGACACTTTGGTATGTGGATGTGGGTGTAGACCCCCTGCTTTTTACTTTGGTATGCTGAAAAGTTGCTTGGGGGTCATTTTAATGAGAGCTACTGTTTCAGACTTCAAAAAGTATAGGAGGGCCCATGCCTGGACTTGCAAGTATAGTCACTGGCTGGTACTCACAAGACTACAACATAGGGCACGGCCTGAGAATCAGTGAATCAAGAGATGCCACTCTCAGAGAAGTTGTGACCTCAGACTGACCAAGAGGGAGAGACAGAAGAGAGCTTTTTGGTACATCTCAAGACATGGCAGCAGCTGTTAAAGAATACAGAAAAACATGGGTTGAAAATAGCATTCAAAACCATGTTTCTGGGAAAAGTACTACTGTTCTCAGTTTCTTGTGAGCACTGAGGATGGATGTAGTGTCTGTCTCTTGTCCATTGATATTGTATTGATTTTTTCAATTATATCCTCATTGGTATATCCCTACTGACTTTGTTCTGGACATAAGTCTTTACGTAGTCACAAATATTTATTATATTGGAGAGGATAAAATAACATAATAGGGAAATATGAAGGGTATAATTATAAGAATAAACCTAGAAACTTTTTTTTTCTATACCACAGCTAATAGGCTTCTCAATTAGAAGCTATATCAGATTGCTTAACATTGATTGCAAACAGCTTGCCAATTTTACTGATAACAAAATGCTAAAGAGAATGCCACTCACCGGTTGTGCAATAGGCAAACTGCCCTCCTGGCAGGCACGTGAACACACTCTTGCACAGTCAAAATCTGATCAAATCTGAGGAAGCTCAGTTCAGCGAAGTACATTCAAATTCTCAGTTGTTTTATTTAATCTTTGTGCCTACAAACCTATGGAATAATCTTTCCAATTTAGAAATGAAAGTCAAACAAGTCATTTCACAAACACTTGATAACCAGGTAATAGTTTCCTTGTACCTGAATAATCTATTCAATTCTATGTTCACATCACAGTGAACATCTTCGCTACCCTCTGTGATGAACCCTTGAAACAGCTTGAGTTTTGAGCTGGGATTGACTCAGTTTGCTATTGAAGTCAGCACCACAAAAAAGCACCAGGAGGGTGACAAGAGCCGTGGAAAGGGCAGTGTCATGGTTTAGCGAGGAGTTGCTTTTGCTTGGTAAATAGGGGAAGGGGTTGCAGTGCAGACCTGGTAAAGAGTTCTGAGACTTTAACCCAGATCTGGGGTTCAGACACACCTCCAGCCTGGCTGGGCCAATCTGGCGCCTCTGCCATCACTATTTAAGGACGGGAATTTGTAGTGCTTGGGAGCAGGTGGAGGAGTGGTACAAGGGGACCATGTGGACCCCACCGTCAGAGAAGGAGGATGGAAGGAGGAGTACCAGACCAGAGACCTCTCTGCAACAATGGTGGCAAGAATGCAGCTGTGCCCCTGCAACCCATACAGGGCAATGGCATGCCTGAGAGCCACGAGCAGCTCCTGGTGAGTGCACCCAGATGGGCAAGCGACTGTGTGAGGAGGTAAGCATGGTGCAGGCCATGCTGGAGCCTGCGGATCACAGAGCAGACCCACATGAGAGGCCGAGAGGAGCTGCAGCCTTTGGGATGAATGCACGTTAGAGAGGTCCATGGAGGGCTACTGGGTCTGTGAGGTACCCCACAGAGAAGCAAGGAGGATCAGCAAGGAGTCCGCCCATCCTGAGGAGAGGCAAACAGCAGACGTCATCAGGAAAAGACTGACTGAAACCCCCATTCCCTGTCCCCCTGAGCCGTTCATGGGGGAGGAAACAGACACCAGGATTAGGGCTCTGAGCCCAGTAAGAGGAGAGGAGTAGGGAAAAGGTGGTCTTAAAGGGCTGATTGTACTCTTCATCATTGTACCACTCTGTGGTTTTTTTGTGTAATGTTTTGAGAGGTTTTGTTTTAGTTGGTAGAAGATTAAATTATTTTCTCTTTTCTTCCCCAATCCAAGTAGCCTGGTCTGTTTTGTCCAGGACCATAAGCAACAATGAAGCCCTCCCTGCCCTTTAGGAATTCTCAAGTCTGTGGTACTTGAGTCTAATCGTGGTCTTTTGTCCCTGGATGAGCCTAAATCACAGGCAGTTTCCCACGCTTAGGACATGAAAAAGCCAGGAGTCAACCCTACTGGCTAAGAGGGAATAAAGTCAAACTCCTCCTGACAGGAGTATTCTTGTGTGTCTGACATATGGCTTCTCCTCCAGGCTTGGACTCAGAACAAGAACTTTTCAACTGCAAACTACAGCGTCCTCTTTGGGCAAAAGAGTATCCTTGTTGGGCTGTGAGGACAGTCTGGATGTTTACTCCCTGCCTCTCTTAGCAGTCTCACCTGTTGATCAAGGCCTGCCTGCTGGGTTTTCTTTCCAGCTTATTCCCTCTTTACGGTAAAGTCTCCTTCCCCAGGAAGAGCCAGCCACCCTTCAGGGAGGTGCATCCGCTCCCCTGCCAGGAAATCCTCCACCCCCTACAGAAGCCAGGACACGACAGAGGTAGTGGCTTCCTTGCTGCTGCACAGCTGTCCTCTTCCAAAAGGATCAAAATATGACATACATTGGCAGACAAAAAGGATGTCAACCACTTCATATTTCTAAAAAACATCATCTTTAATCGTTATAAGACTAATGATTATTGCCCTGAAGCCAAGAAAGGAGAAAGTTAATGCCAAATCAGAATCAGCAGCAATTACATTGAAATTAGTGGAGAGATTCCTGACCAGAAGAGTAACCTTCATCTCTGTCATAGGAGTAAGAAGGATTTCAGAAAAAAATAATTTAAGAAAAGGAGATTCTTGTACTGCATTTTCTTTGTTTGGCTCAGGTCTGGCATATAAGATGATACTTTCTTCTCTACATTATTTGTACCCTTATCTATGCAGTTACATATTCATTCTTTATTCTCTACCTAATTATGTATATTAAGCTTTTAAATTACAATCAAGCATTGTACACGCTTCTAAAGCCAATATCTAGATTTTTTCACATTAGGATATTTGTCGGGGTTTACTTGGGAAAATGACCTGAATTGGCATTTTAAAGATAAAATAAGGTAATGTTTGGAATACTTCTTCTGAAACTTCACTGGTTGAAGTATTTGTTGCTATATATACTTAGGAAAGGTAAATCTCCCTGAGAAGCAGAACATTTTTTGCACTAAGAAAAACCCATAGTTATGGGAATTGTATAAAATCCCATAGAAGGGAAAAGAGTGTGAGTTAGAGCCCCTCCCCCCTGCCCCTGCCCAGTATGTCTAGCTCTCATACAAACATCATTCCAAAATGTTTTCCATTATATATTTTACACATCTAGAGCCAAACACACTGATTCACTTGCAGAAGCAGACACAAATCCATAAATGACAGAGGATCCACTTACAACAACAGTGAATTTGGCCCTTACATATACAGTTTTATTTTTCCTCTAAGCTAAAAATACCTTTATATTTCAAGACTACCCTTTATTTGAGTTTACATCCCTTAGGACCAGCGCACAGCAAAGCAGTGAAGAGGCTGGAGGGCCTTTAGTGAACAGAGAACTCACAAAATGTGATCACAATGTGCTTTACAGCTTGAGTATATCCCAAGGGATCTCCCACATACAATTCCTAAACATTGAGAGGAGTTAAAGCTGTCTAATCTACGGAAATATTAGCTTCAAGCACTGATAATTTGAGACTACCAAGAATAAACTTTCTCTAAAATGCCAGCAATATTTTTAGAGAGACAAAAAAAAACCACTGAGAATTATTTTTTCCTAAATTTCATACACAGTAATTGCTATGTATCAATTCTTGCTCCCCATGCACCCAAATGGCTTGGAATAAGTTGTCAAAGCAAATTGGTTATTCTTTCAACATTGTTAAATTATTCCTCTATTGTGGAGTCCTAGCTTGATAATTTAGGATACAATAATTTTCATTTACTTAATGTCTTTGACAATGTTGGAACAAACTACTTAGCCATTTCTTTTAGAAATCTATTAGGTAATTATTATTGTAAAGAGAATTAGTCTAGTTAGATTTAAGAGGAAAGAATTGATGGTCATAATATGCAGGTCACGAGAAACAAACTATAAAGTAAGATTACTGAGACATGAAAAATATCCAAGTCATAATACACATAGTCTGTATTTAAGCTTGATTGTTTGCCCACCTCTCTGTAGATCTCTGAAATCTGTGTCATTATACTAGTGGAAAGAGAATTATACTAACAAGATGGTACTACTGAGAGGAAAAGGTCTCTTTCTATTAGCCTATCATAAGCTGATTATTCTTTTTGCATCAGGTGTTTCTGGATTTGCCAGAACTCTTAGTGACCATCTTCACAATACAAGCCTCTGCACACAGGAACCCCCTGTAATCATTCTGTTCTTCTATGCCTCACCCACCAAACTCATGCTATCATGGAACACCTCTGTCCTTCCAGCAGAGCTTATTTACAATTTGCTGTATTAACATGTAACTCCTGAGTCCTTAGGAACTACCTTCACAGCAAATGTAATGTGGCCCTAAATATGCAGTAATATCTCTGTTATTAACAGCTTTCCCACACCATACTCACTGTTTTCTCCAGCTTGACCAATCTTTAGACTTTTACACAGAGAAGATTCCAGGCCTTTGGAGCATCACTCTATAGTATTTAGAAATAGAAGCAAAGAGAAAACAGTTATGAAAACTGTAAAGCAGACTCATGAACACAAGAAGGGTAGAAGAACCAGCAATATTTAAAAAAAAAAAAAAAAGGATAATGGAGAAGATAAAGATAGATATAAAGAATGAAGATAGCTCAGTGTAAGGAAAAAATAACTTAGCAATACAAATAAGAAAAAACACCCTTCACATCCTTGAGAGTAACAAAATTACTTTTTAAAACAGAAAAGCTCTTGACAGTGCATCTGCTCCCCATGTGCATTTTGTGTGCAGGTTGGCAAATCTTTCCTCTCTGAAAATCTCAGGCCCTAAATATGGAAGCAAAATCAAATTGGTGCCCATGCAAAGTATAAGAGAGATTACCTCTCTGTATTCAGCAGGAATTCAGATTAAACAGGCAGAATTGCTTTAAAGATTGTTTCATACCTTCATACTTTCAGAGTATCCTGAAAAGGATTTACTATTTCAGGTAGAGATGCTCCAGCACCAGTTTTCTCCAGCAGACCATGGCACCCCAGGAAGTCTCCAAGAAGTTGTCGCCCTTCAGTATATATATCCTAGATACCATGCATGTACTAACTGAGAACATTTCGTATGCTTCCCTAATAGCGCAGCCGCACATATTTAGGTAGGAAATGTATTTGCACCTATTTTTGTGCCTGGGACTGAGATACCAGGCATACTGTCTTCTGCCAGTATCTTTTTCTGAATTTTTTACTAAAATGTGCCAACATAATACTTGAATGAATTTGTTAGTTAAGATAACAGCAAAAAAACTCAACAATCGCAAAAGAAATATTTTCTGAAATTAAAAAACCTCCAAAAAGAGGAGGAGGCCTGGTAGCAGGAGAGGAGAGGATTTAAAGTGCTTGGGATTTAAAAACGTGGTATTTTGCTGAAGAAGGAGAAACCAAGTAACTGCTTCATTACTCATGATCTTGCAGCAGAAGCAGAGATTGTGGCCTTGAAATACAAACAAATTTATATTTTGGTGAAATAATTTTTGCTTTAAGACTAGAACGTAATATTTGAATGTATGCACAGGTCAGCATACACATAGTATGTACAGCTACAAAGATCTTTCTGGGGCCTTTGTTAGGTTTCTAATAGTGACACTAAGGCTTGATCTTTGCTGATAAAAGAAGAACAACATCCACTCGAATCACCTGCTACGTAATACATCAAACAGAAATAAACCCGCCATTTTGGCTCATTTCCTGGGATTAAGATTAAAAAAGCATGCAAACATTTTTCCTTGTGAAACCAAAGTAAGTAATAATGCAGAAAAAAATACCACAAAATGGGAAAAAATATAATTACCTTTTCAATACATGTCTATTTATTTTCTTTATCAAAATAGTGGTTCTAAATCTTTCTGGAAGTTTTGAAGACAGTAGGGAGAAATGTAAGTTTCTTGCTATGTTCCTCTAAGCAAAGATATTGTGACATTTTTCTTAATGCAGGAACCAAAGTAGATTTAACTGATGGTTAAAATAATATCTCCTTATAATTTGTGGAAATTAAGGAAAAATGGTGCAATTTTAAAAGAGAATGGAATGCAGAAAACATTGTTCAGCTGAAGCTAAGAGCAAAACTTGCCTTCACTTCAGGTGAGCTGGACCTCGCAGAGGCACTTAAGAAGCAGCTGATCTATGAATTATTGCATTCAGTCAAGAGAGAAGGAACAGCACGGGTATTTACTTTTCTGCCCCCAACACCCACAGACTTACCCAGGCACCCAGGAGAAGATAGCTCTCTGCACTACGGGATGCGCGTCTCTGCACCCACTTTGCAGGCCCATGAAGAGAAACTGCCCTGGGACAGCAGGATGTCGATCTGCTGACCAAAAGGCAGAAATTCTGGATCCTTAATGATGTGAAGGGCAAAATCATAGAGGGATGTGTAGTCTGTCCAGCCCTGGTGCTCGGGGTCCTCTGCTGCGAGGTGATAGCGAGGCCCTGAAGGAGGCTTGGGCTCTGCTTTCCCCAGCATGGGGTGGAAGACGAAGGCTTGGCCTCCCCTACAAACTGTGACAAACACAATTAAATGCCTTGTCAGGTCCTCTGCCTTGCAGGGAATAACAATACTGATTACAAAGAACATTTCAGCATTCCCCTTTATTCCCTCGTTTGATCTTAGTAGGAATGACTCTGATAAAATTGATGCATGGTATCATTTTTGATAAAATACATACTGCTTGTGGAATAATGCTGTCCTGGCTGAGGCTCACTGTTGAAAGCCCTTATCCTTTTGTATTTTCCAGGGCTTTTTAAAACTTTTTTTTCCCCCTATTTGTCAGTTCAATTGTGTTAGAAGCTTATCCTGATGCCTCTATACTTGGAATAGAAAAAAAAATTACTTTGTTAAGATGTTAGGCAGCACTGAATGTAGTTATCATTATTGTGGCCTTTATATCTACATTACAATTTTGTCACGAGCTCAATGTAATATCTAGAAATTCCCTTAAAATAAAAACTAGTGAGTGTGTTATGAAATTACAGCCAGGACAGATGGCCAGATCCTGTCATTGGAAATAAAAGTAATGTTATAAGTGTATAACTCCATTGGGGAAATTGAGTACCATAATAAAGTAGACTTCCACTTTCTGCAATGAAATTCAATGACTGTTGAGGAGTTTAGGGTTTAGAAAATTGAAAAATGAAACCTTTGGTTTTCCGCTGCTGTTTGATGATGTGTAGCAAGTCCCTTTATGGACTGAGGCTAACATCCAAATAGTAACAAGCTTGCAGTGAATAGAG
Organism: Urocolius indicus; assembly: GCA_013401255.1. Lineage (NCBI taxonomy): Eukaryota > Metazoa > Chordata > Aves > Coliiformes > Coliidae > Urocolius > Urocolius indicus. The sequence continues at coordinate 561,613 of WBNH01011100.1, read as the reverse complement.
CCCACAGAGGATCAGCTACTAAATCTTGCAATAAAAGCTGTGTGATTTACAGTAAATTCCAGAGGGCTGACAGCACCACAGCTGAGGGCATAAACACTTCTTTCATGGCTGAAGCTTCAGTCAGCTCTGTCTGCTGTGAAGTACAATCGAGCAGTGAGGCATGCTGCTTACCAGCAATGACTTTGATAAATAACTAGGAAGTCCCACTGTTGGCTTAAAACTAGAAGTTGTTCAGTTGCAATTCTGCATTTGTCCTGCTTTAATGGGTATGGAAGTGGCTTTAGCTGTAATCTGTCAGTGATTGATTAGGCCTTCCTGGATACCTTCCCTGCTCTGCTCCCAGCTCCCTTCTCTCCACAGTTAAAACAAAATTGGTACATATCTGACTGCCCTCTTATGAGGAAAGTAAACACTCTTAATTCAGCTCAAGTGAGTGCAAGTTAAATGCCTACAACTGATAAATTGTTGACAGACAACATGTCTTAACAACAGGATACGTGGTGCACAGGTACTCAATCAACTTCTGCTCACCATTTTGCGCTGGGGTTTAAAAGCCTAATCAGCCTAATTAATGTCTTTTCTGCATAGGTACAAGAGATGAGGCTGGAGAGGAGCCTCAGTTTCCTAACTACAGAAGTACCGAGTCCTTAGGTGTAACAAGAGATCATGCATTAACATGCTGTGTAAATTGGACAGAATGTTAAACATAATGCACAATGCCATAAATCTCATTGGAGAAGGAACGTAACATTACTAGAAGAAGCTCCAGAAAGTGTTGAAACATTTGGTTATTTATTTTATATTCAGACATATCTGGCTAAAATGCAATACAGAATACTGCTCTGATTTGTCAAGGTAGGGGAGTGTTTTGCTTGTAGGAAAGGTTCAGATCAGATTTTTCATTTTCAGTTCAAAAGGGAAAAAAAACCCAAACCAAAGTAATACCACATCTAGAAAAATCTGTCAGTAATAGAAAGGTAGTAGGAAAAAGTCTCTTTTCCTGATATCAATTTATAAAAAATGCAAAAATTCAAATTTTACCTTCTAACTTACATAAAACTTCACTGGATGGTGGACATGCTTCTCGAAGTGTTTAGATAAAACATATTGTGAGGTTCTATGAGTCTATGATTGTGTAAGCATAGACCTGACAAGGAGAACTGTCGATAATTTTATTTATTTATTTATTTGTAAATCCATTTGTGTATGCCACCATGTTTATTTTGACAACTTATGTATAAGGGAGGGCCTTCAATTTTTCACACAGGCATCAGTGCTCATGTAAACTGAACACAGAATTTTTTTCTGGTTTAAATTTTGTTCAACATGGAAAAGAGCAGTGACTGGGGACAGAGTGATCTCTTTCTCTAATTTTTTTTCTGCATTTTGCTGGATTCACTCGTAAAATACACTGATTATATTTCTCAGGTTTCTCTTGACTGAACTACAAGACTGTCAAATAATGTCACAAAAGAAAACATCTTCTAGCAGCACAGTATGACTTGATTTTAACAGTCATTTTCAATCCTTTTTTAAAAGCAATTAAGTATAATTTTTCATTTCTGAAACGGTCCACTTCTCATTGCCTGACCTACATGCATTGAATTGTTCCAAAAGCATTATAAGGGCAATTACTGTTGCCTTGAACTTCTCTTGCCATGTCAGAGTAACAAGAAATAAGACATGAGAGAAGGTAGTGTATGATTAGCTTGAACGTTTGTGAAAAAGAATTTTTACTCCCCTAAAGATTTAGGAAGTAGCCTACCCATAAGTATACAATCAAGGAGAGATTTGCATACCTCAGAAACAGCAGTTCAAGCAGGAGAATGTGAGGTCAGTCAGGAGTAACTAGTTAAGAAATTCAATTGGTGGCTATTTTCCCCATGCTTTTTTATACTTGTGATTTAATACCAGTTGATCTGAACTGCCATTAGTAGCTGCTGAGAGAATCAAAAGCTTAGGTCAAATTCACATATTAGACTGTGAAGCACAGTTATACTCCTGTAAGGTAAGTATTCTACATTTCTTTAAAAGGGACAGAGGTCTTTTTTCCCATTTAGAATGTCAGTCCCATAATAATTGCTTATTATATCTATCAAAGTTCTAGTAACTCTTATAGCATGTTTTTTAGCCATATGACAAGTGCTTTAAAGCTAATAAAGTTACAGCAAAAGTGTGAGGATTTTGAGTTGTAATGAATTCTTATAAAATCATTTAAGGACTCTGTCCAAAGCAAGAGGTACTGCAGAGAGGATATGGATCTCTGAAGCTCTGACCACTGATTTGGCAAGAACTCCCTGGTTTGCAGAATCCAGTTTTTCCATGGTTGCAGATTCTAGGTAGAACACAGAAAGCTTATTTACATGAAACTGCTCACTCCTTACTTTACGTGCGCTGTCACCTCTGTGTCTCTCATCCCAGTTCAGCAAAGCCAATTTTACAAACCTGCTTTGCCAATAATCATGCATATTCAATTGTTACTGATTAATGCTAAACCCTGAATTTTATTTTAAACCAGGTCGTATACACAGGTTTTTTCATGTCTTTTCTAAGAATGAAAGCCTCACCTGTAAAGCAGTTCTTACTGTATAATAACTGAGCTATATTTTGAATCCCATCAGTCAGAATAGTAAAGTATAATAGTGTAGCAAACACCATTTAATAGTGACACGTTTCATTTGGACAGCCACTTAATTGAGATATCTTCCAGGGAAACTGTTTAGTCTACCAACTGTAAATGGCAATGACTACTGCTTAATCAGAACCATTTTAGCATAAATTTTGCTTAATAGGGAAACATTTGCCTGGTGACAAATACTTAAATAGTGTTTAACCAAGTGTTAAATAGTTATAAAATTCTAGACTCTCCTTTTTAATTTTAATAGTGAAATGATAGATCAAAATTAGAGGGAAAAATACAAGTTGAAATACTGTAAATGTGCTGAATTTTCCTTTGGCTTTATATTTTGTTCTTTTTGAGCACAGTACTTGTCATTGTAAAGCTTTTACAACCGTTTTTAAGATTTCTTCTCTTAATTGGGACAATCAGGAAGACAGAAACAGCCACACATAATTTATTTAACTTATTTCTGCTGCCAATCAAAGCAATGCTGTGATAACACATATGTGCCCTGCCAAAAGGCATCTTAAGTCTCCACCATAACCACCCTCAGCAAAAGAGGGCAAAATTCGGTCCTAACGCTGATAGCCAGAGGTCACATGCTCATCTCAGAAAGTGAACTGCACCTATGAAAATACCATCCAGAACAACTCACCAGAATACACGCAATAAATTGACCTAAAATAGCTATGTCTGTACTCAAAAAAAAATGGTAAAAATGAAAACAACCATTTCAAGGTCCTATCAGAAGTACCCTACAGACCGACTCAGGAAAATATAATAGACAGAAGTGTTTCTTTCTAACATACCCTTAACCAAGAGACCTTACTCCCACCAGATAGTCTGTCAACTCTTAGACAGCATGTAAAGATGGCAAGAAGTGTCTTCTGCTATCATATACTGTTTCAGGAGATATGTCATCAGACAGTCCCTCAGGAGTATTGCTGCTATTAATAATTATAGCTTAAGGATCCAATCCCATAAAGGACTAAGCACCTCAGTGAGAAGTCAAGAGGCACAAAGAACTATTGAAAGGCTGAGCACCGTCCTGGATCAGGCCCTTCAGTACTTGTAGTAAGCACTTGAATCACTCTTATGGTACAATGAGCAGTCAGTGCAATGCAGTAAATCATAGCACATGTAAAAGGTTTTCTTGAATAAATGGTTGCACTAATAATATCCCATTTAATTAGTAAAAAAACATATTGAAACATGTCACAGAAAACGTGGCAGGGTAATCTCCACAATACACAGCAGCTGACGAGTTAACTGGGTGTTATGAAGATGGGTGACTATAACCCAAATATAGAAGTATCCATTCCAATAAGCTGTATGACAAGTAGTCTATTGTTTCATTAATTTCTACTTTTAAAAGTTAATTTCTTCACTTTTTAGTATTAGTCATGTATTATGAGAATTAACATAAAGGTGATGATAATGCATGATCTTTATATGCCATCTTATTAAAATGAAGCTATTTTTAATACTTTTAAGAGGCCTATCAGAAAACACAATTTATATCCTCAAAGTATATTTTGTCAGTTTCAAGTATAATTTTTGCATTCATATTCTTTTATGAATTTTAATGGAGACACTTAAATTGTAATTATTCCTCTCAGCTCAAATGCAGGTAACAAATGGAATTCAATCAGTGTTTGCGCATAATGACCATCATTAAGAGAGAAATAATAATGACATTCTCTCTGCATTAAACTTGCAGACTCTTTACACAATGATCTGAATCCCATTATTGATCTCCATGGAGATATGCAATTGTCACCTATTCTGCATAATATCTGAATGTTAAATACATTTGTTTGGAACAAATATTTTAATGAATACAGTCAGTTCCACTTAATTAACTATCTGATAACGGAATATTTTTGCTTAATAATTGAACATGGAACATCAAAATTGTCCTATTTTATAATCAAATGCACTTGAGATTAGACACAGACATTCTTTTCTATGTTTGTAAAATGTACAAATACTTTAAAATTTCCATTAGGTTTCTTTAAAGAATGCATATTAAAATACTGCCAAAGTATTTAGAAATCACTTTTCACCCCCTTGTGTTTTTAATAAATCTTGTGAAACCTTCAATTTGAAAACATTTTCTCTCTGAAACTATCTTTCTTTCTGTAGAAAGATATCTCACAAATGGGTTTGCCACCAAAAGGGTGCTCATGAAGGTCTGAATATGGGCACTGAGCTGCTCTGATGTCTTGTGAGAAACAAGCATTGAATTACTTGCTTCATGAAACAGATGGCTACAATTAGCTAGCTTTTGTATACATACATAAGAAATTAAGAGCTAGGAAAGTGCTTTTTTTTCATCTTTCAGATCTATCAATGTTGAAAAAGACAAGTGCAGACATTTTTATTAAAGTCAGAATTTTGAAATAAATAAATAAATAAATAAATAATCCCCCATACACCAAAAAAATCCACAAATGTAAAAATAAGAACTGAAGTAATCCTACAACTGTTATTTTACATTGATAAAAATGTGTTACTGGTTCTAAATGTAAAAGTTGGTGGTTTTAGCTGTAATAAAGGTTTATGAATCCAACTCTGTCTGAATAAATAAGACACCTGAAGCTAAAGAGAGTAATCTCAATTGTCATTCAGAGACCCTACCTCTGGAGGCACCCATCTTGTTAAAAAGAGCACTTTTGGTGGCACTGGCAATGGGAGAGGCTAGTAAAAGATGCCTTAGAGGAAAGTATGAGAAATCCCAGAGTGTATAATTAGAAAATAACTTGGCCATAGGGGAAGTTACTTCCCATTCTCAGTAGCTGGCTAATGCTGTGAAGCATGAGGAGCTATATATTTTATTTAAAGAAACATTGAAACTGTAGATGTTTTCATTATCCATTTAAATGCCTGTTTCTTTCTTAGGATCCTACTGAGCTCTTGGCCTCGATGTTTTAAGGCAATGCATTCTGCCATATCTCCATATTTTCTAAAAATGTTCATTTACTAGGAGAAAGGACAATTAGATAGACTGATTTACATTCATAATTTTATTTATCAGAATCTCTTGTATATGTCTCTATGTTTCTATTTCTGTTTTGTGGCCATTTGGAGGGATTTGAAAAACCTTTCCTTCGAATCCAAGTCTCAAACTAAACTGTGTGTCCATGGTATTCCACAGACAGATGAAGAAAGTTGTCACTTATACTAGAGATGGGTCAATTAGATCAGATAAATGGCCACTCTGTGCCTCAGTTCTTGCTCAGCCCCAAACTTCATTGACAAAACACACTTTCTTTTCAACTTACTATCCTAAATCAGCTTACACTGCAATCAAGAGTAACATTTTTTACTGATATCAGGCAGAGAGGAGCTGAACAAATACTGAACACTTTTGAAATACTCAAATATATTGCATTTGCTGTGGCCATGGGACAAGGCAGGAGGAGCAAACATGGAAGCTGGAAGAGCTTAATGAAAGCCTGTGTTCTAGCCCAACAGGATTCCTGTGTAGAGATGAAGGATCTCTAGCAAGCAACTTCCAGAAACGCTGACAGGTTGACTTTCTGCAAGACCAGAGTAACTGCTTCCAACATAGATTAAAGTGGGGAACATGTTATCTTTTAAGTTAAATCTCAAATCGGACTCCTATCACAATCATTCAGTATACTTACACTAGTGTGTTTCAGTTCGATTAAGCACTAAAGCAATGATGTTTCCAGTTAATTTTTAAGTCATCCACCCACTCATTGTGTTTTTTTAAAGGCTAAAGGAATTTACCTATCAATTTTTCTTCACATCTCCCATGAAGAAATATTAGACACATAGCAAAACTGGCAAAGAGAAAAATAAAATCTTGAAAACTAGAATACTTTTGACTGGGGAAAAAAATTAGGAAAAGAATAAAGCAAGCTTTAAGGGTGAGAACCAGAAGCAGTATGCTTCTGTATTTTAATGCTTGTTCTCTCTTTTTCTGTCAAAATGAACAATATGTTAAAATGGGAGAAATATTTTAGAAAGCACTACATACAAGATACTGGGAGATCAAATACAGAATAAAATACTGTGAGACACTGGGAGAAGTACAGGGGAAAGCAGATGAAGTTAGAAAGCCAATTTGAAAATCAGCACCAGAAAAAAAAAAAAAAAAACAAACCAAAACCAGACAAGATATTTAGCTGAATATTCCAGCTTAATCCTATGCACAATAGTATTTGATCCATGTTGCTGAAATTATTGCTTGAGCAGCAGCACAATATACCAATGTACTTGCTAAGGACTACTTAATCAGGATCTGTACACCCCATCATTTCCAGTCTGGGTGGTACTGGCGGTATTTGTATATCTCTATATTTTATCATTCCCTTTATATTATACAGAATGCATGACATCCCATGGATGGATGCAGAATGTGTTTACTAAACCACAACTTGATCTTTATCTTGGATGAAGGTCCAGAGTGTGTCCCAGTACTTCTTCATTATTATGGGGGCTGCATACCAGTAATTGATCATTCTTCCAATACTGTGCAAGAGCTCTTAGGGTGCATGGAAGGGGAATACATTCTGTACATAGATTCTACATTTGTTTTGTTTTGGACAGTGAAGTATACTGAGACTGAATTATAAAATGTTCATGGCCTTCCTATTGTCTGTCAGTGGAAGGAACTTCTGCCTTGAGAGACAAAAATATAACAAAACATCCCAGAAGACTGAGCTATGACACGGCAAAAGAGTAAGTGCTTGAGGGGAGAAATGATAACATTACTCAAGGAACACCAGTAATGTAGAAAGAGGTAAACATATTGATACACACGGTTTTTTTAAATGCATAAACAGAAAGGAGTGTTACTGCTGTGGCTAGAAGTATACAGACAAAATGCATAGAACAAACCAGAAAAGGTTAAGGTGGATGTCAAGGAGTGTTGGCTAGTGCTGTGGTTTAAACCCAGCTTGCCAAATAAGCATCAAGCAGCCACACACTTGCACCTCCTCACTCCTAGTGGGACAGGGAGAAGAATCAGAAAAAACCTAGAGCTCATGTTAAGACAAGAACAGTAGAATAACTAAAAATAATAAAAATATAATAATAATAGTAATTAAAAGGAATATAACAAAAAGACAGTGATACAGAACACAAGAAGAGAGAAGTGATGCCCAGTCCCAGTGCAATTGCTCACCACCCTGTGACCAATGCCTGGTTATCTCACCGTTTCTACATTGGGCATAGAATCATCATAGACTCATAGAATGGTAGGGTTGGAATGGACCTTTAGAGATCCTCTAGTCCAACCCCCCTGCAGAAGCAGGTCAACCTAGATCAGGTCACATGATATTCTATAGTATGAAATAGCCCTTTGGCTGGTTCATGTCAGCTGTCCTGGCCATACTCCCTCCCAGCTTCTTGTGCATCTCATCGGCAGAGCACTGGAAACTGAGAAGTCCTTCACTTAGGACAGTAGCTGTTGCTACTTAGCATCAACTTAACATCAGTATTATCAACATTGTTCTCACAGTAAATTCAAAACACAGCCTTGTACCAGCTTCTAGAGAGGACATTAACTCTATCCCAGCTGAAACCAGGACAGGTAGGAACATTTTCGCTACCCGTTTTACATCAGAGGCTAAAAGCAAGTAAACAGCATATTCCAATTCCTAAGCTCTGCTCACCTTCTCTGATCTTCTCTAGATAAGCCTTGGGGCGAATAGTAGTTCCACTATTGATGACAAACAAAACATATTTACTACATATTTACGTTACAAACAAAATATATTTACTAAATTGAATTTTGAATGGAATGGGAAAAAGAGATTTCCAAAGGCAGTAAGGAAAACTGGTGTAATCCTAGTAGTTTTGCTTGTGTTGTTACATGAAAGAAGTAAACAGTACGATTTTCAATTGACAGTTAAAAAAGAAGAGAAATATACAGTACAAGAATTATTATTAGTCAGAGACAATGCTATTGTATCTTATTGCTCATTTGCAGTAGATCAGGTCCTGCCACTTGTATTGAAAGGGAAAGAAACAAGCCAAGAAACTTTATTTGCTTTATTTGTTCGGTATATCGTTCCATAGGTGATTTATCCCCATTACTGACTTGGCTATTTTTCAGTCTATGCATTTATTTGTTTTCAATGTCCAGTGCCAAGATTGGCTAGGATGCCACCTTTACAGCATTATTTTTTAATGGGTAGCAATTGCAGTATCAGTAATATCACAATATATTTATAGACAGAGCAAAACAAGAAGCTAAAGTGTAGAGTGACATTCTGCTTGCGCTACTACACCAAATCAAGGCAACAAGCAATGACTAAGAACTTGCCAACACTTCACCAACTCTTCATTTGTCATAGCTACTATAACAAAACGTAACAAACAAGTCACTTCTTGCCAGGTTAATTTCTCCCAAGGACAGAACTGCTTCATTAGACCTATAAATATATTGGCCCAAGAAAAGGCCTTACAATAGCATTGTATTGCATTGCCTAGGGGAAGGATTGCTGCAAACAGCTGAATAGTGAAGTCATTCCACAATCATTACTTTTCAAGGCCACATGTTTGTACAGCTGAAATACAGCCGAGGAGATTCCCCTTTTGGACTAACCAAGAGGCTCACAGAAAACACAATTAGACAAGTTTTAAAAACAAAAAATAGAAAGAAGAAAAGCATGTGTAGCTCTGTACTGAAGCTTGAAAACAGAAGACAACAGGCAAATTTTAGGAAGATAGGAAGCACATAAAAACAATGGCCATGGTTAAATGACGTTCTGAAGTTCATATTACAAATCCCACAGGTGGATTGAAAGAAAATACATTGTGAACACACTGCAAAAAAACATGATTAGAAAATGCAGCTCTCTTTTAGTCTGAAGAAAAGTATAAAAAAGTGAATTTTGTACCATATTCTAAGTAGCTAACAGAATGAAAATAAAATCAAAGAGGTATTGCTGAGCAAGAAAGACATAGATTGTGGGACCACAGCCATAAAAGAAGTGCCACATGCAAGAAGTGAGATTGGAAAAAAACTGGCTCGTGAAAGTCAATGCAGAAACCTTTTGCATGAACAAAGGCTCAAAACTAACAATGTACTGTTCCACGGCCAACAGTGTTTGCCTGCTGCTCTTCTTCAAGTGATTGATATGTCACTGACTGAACTCAAACACTTGTGAACATGCAGCCAGCAAGATGTGAGAGCATCTAGAGGAAGTAGGTAGGCAAGGTGGGCATTGTTAATTTTCTTAGCAATCAGAAAAGATGTGTTTATATTGTCTTTTGCATGGCCACAAGTAGAACTTTTATTCTGAATTTTCAGCACAATTCTAATATTTAATAAAAATTTTCACCAAGGACTTCTGCTGTTTATTTCTTGAATATGCATTTGGTAGCTTTTGTAGTGACAGAAAATTATTGGTAATGTTGAAAACTGTCAAAGGAAAAGTGAAGCATTGCTTATAAATCAAAGGCTGAAAAAATCCAGAACAAAAACGTCCTGTTTCTTTCCACTTGTTTATTCATCTTACAGAAATCTAACCCATAGAAAACAACTGAGCCCTGTGCTGAAATAAGAAGTGAAAGGATTGGAAGTACCAGGCTTGGACCAAGATTTGAAGACTTAAAAACTTTAAATGTAGGACAAGAGCTTAAAATTCAGTTCTGAACTGTACCTAGCATACAGTCTTGCACGTGAAAGAAAATTCAAAGTCAAAGCTGTTGTCACTCAGCCTGTATGACTGGGTACCAGCATGGTAGAGGTGTTTAAAAAATGGAGAAAAAGAAAATGAGTATTCAGAAATAACAGAAATGAAGTGTGCCAAATTTAGTTCTATAATTCAGTGTAGACATTGTTTACCCACAATGAGATAGATTTGGCTAGGACGGATATGAAGGAATAGCTGCCTGCAGGCTAGACAAAGCAAGTACAGGTTCCTTTTCACAATATTAGCATAGAGTTCTAGCTGAATCTCATTTACAAGGGAGCAGAAGCACAAGCTGATTAGTCACTGTGTCTCAACCAGTGGGAGCAACACTTCACAATGAGATGAGATAACTTTCCAGAGGTAAGAATGCCCAGAAAAGATAATTTAATTTTCCAGAAAATAGCTGCAAACTGCAACAATACCACAATGAAGTGATATTCTGCTTCCAAATCTTACATAAACATAAAAAAAACCCTAAACTTATCAGAAAAGCTATCATATAGGAATTATTCATTCAACTATATTTTATACAACAGAAAGTCCTGACTTATCAAGAGGTACTTTTCAAGCACATCAAGGTTCCTTGGTTTGTGTTGATTATGGAGATAGGCCTCTTTTCTAATCATTCTAATTAAAGTGCTGAGAAGGAGGGCAAAGGTAAAAGAATGTAGTGAATAAAAGGAGACTGACTAACAGGATGAGACTTGGGAAGCTTATGAAGAGTAACACAGCACAATACAGCAGGAAATATGCATTGTAAACTGAATTAACCAAATTTTGTTTGACTAACACCAAACCTGAACATGCTCTGCAGTCCTCAGGCATTATCCTCCACTTACTAATGGGCATTCAGTCCTTCTGACCAGACCAGGACAAAGCAAACACTCTGGAATGTATATTGAGTCCACAGTCCCACCTATTTTGCCTTGTAAGCCCATTCCTATTGTATTGCTTTATTTACTTATGTGGATGTAGCCAAAGATTTTATGAACTCCTCATGCTAGAATCCCTTATAGTAACCATAATATATATTACTTTATTGTCACTCTTCCCTGTATAGAAATGAAAAATGGATGTCTCTTATGTATTGCTTCCTTATTTATGTTACAGTAATTATCCAAGTTTTGTACAGGCATATCCAGTCTGTTTCTTCTAACTTCATTCCAAACACTGAATGTGTTACAGAATCCCAGAGGTGACACAAAGAGAAAAAATAAACCCCGACTTCTGTGGTTTCTTCATTCATCCATTAAACCAGCAAAAATCAGTGAATTTCCTACATTGCTCATTGACATTTCCTGTGAGGTTTTACTTTGAAAGAATATTTTGTCTTTCTACTGTATGTTCACTTCACATTCACTTTAGTACACAGTATTTGAATCATGCAGCAACAAGATTAACACTCTTACCTTTAGTGGGAGCAGCATATGATTGTTCTACATTATGTCTATACATAACAAATTATTCAAAATGAAGGAATGAAGTATTTCATAATTACTGTCATTAGAAATAACAACATTCCAATTTTCAGACACAATTGGACTCTATTTTATCAAACATATCAGAAAAAATAATTGCAAAACTTTTAAAGCTTGCTTAGATTTTGACAAAAGCAGTTATCTTGCTTCACTGTGGATTAAGCTGTTTATTAACAATATGAGTTAATAAACTCAGCTAGAACTAGCCTGTTTAAGTAAACTAGTTAAAGCAGTAAGCTTTAACCACGGAAAGGGTGACAGTAACTAATAGTTTAAAGGACAGATGAACTCTCTCCAGCTCTACACTGCTGCCCCATAGAACTCCCTGTTGCACAATATCCCATTAGGTTTCTTCATGTGGGTGTAGAGGAAGTGGTAAAAGATAGAGAACCACCAGAGAACCACCAGCAATTGACTAATCCACACCAAAAGAGTTACTATAAAAGAGCTGTTATTGAAAGACAGCCTTCTGTTCATATTGCTAACCCTGAGGGTAGGTGTTTACTTTGGAGTTGTCTTCCCCCACTTTCACTTGCACAATATTAAGGGATAAGCTAAACCACATTACCTGTTATTTAGTGTAGGCTACATAATAGATATATACATTCATTTCAGAAATGGTGAAATGCAAATGTTCATAGCCTAGTTTGCCTTGCAATAACTGTTATATATATTTAAGTGTAGATATACTGAGAATGAGACTCAGATGTTTCCTCTATCTGTCTAGCATCTCCAGTTCTGGACAAGGAAGAACTGTTGAGGTCAACAAGTCCTGCATTAGCTAGTCATTAGCCTGAAAAATGGAAGATACAAATCTGATCATAAAGGTTGTCTCACAGGTTAATTTTTCTGAATAAATAAAATAATCACATTCCTCAAACACATCACAAACCTGCAGCTCAACATCCAAAACTGAGTTTTCAAGCTCTTTGTGGGTGAGAGCAGGCTCTCAGAATTTTTTCTGGACTTGATGGACCTAATATTTGGTGATCACAAAGTTAAGCTGTATTATTCAGCTCCAATATTATTCCATTCATTTAAACACATATATATTGAACATCCGCTGCAGTAGGTCTTCACAAGTACAATTTAAAAGATGAGTTTTGTGAATACTGACATTTTTTTTAGAATCTACATTCCAGTGCCAATAAATTAGATCTCATTTAATATGGCATTTTATTTCACAAGGCACAGAAATGTGCTTATAACTCTGAACATGAACAAATAGTTTCCTATTAATGCATCAAAAAGAGAAGAAGATAACATTATCCCTTGGAATACAGAGAACAGAAATGCAAGAGATGATAGTTTGCTATAACTGTGGTCGCTGAAAAAAAAGAAGCTCAGATTTTCAAGTAAAGGTAGACATTCATTAGACAAGCAGTCTCAGTTTCAAGAAATACCCTCTACCTGTGATGAGGGGAAACAAGACATTTAAAGTGGGACTCAACCTCAGTCCTCATGTCAGCCAGATTCTCCAGGAATCTGGAGAGCTCTACTAGAGAAAAATCTAAAGAACCTCTGTGGTCTCCAGAACATAGCAACTGATCTGCACTAAGTCGTACACGGAGTTTAAAGCAGATGCCTTTGAAGGGCATTTAAAGATTTACACTTTGCCAGCTACACTAGTCAATGCTCATATCTGTAATATATTTTTTTGGCACAAACATACAGCTTGTAAAATTATTTCCAAGACGACTCTTTTAATGGAAAATAGGTATGTGTGACAATGTTAATTATCAATGTCAGTTAATTTTTTGGTGCACAATGGGAATTTAGTCATTTATATCACAACAGGAGACAGCCAATGCTTCCTTGATTCCAGTTATTTACATATTTAGAATGGATAGCATCTAGATTCCACCAACGATAGGGAAATGACCCAGTAACCCCTGGCTCATGATTCCATGAATCATGTAAAGTTGCAGAAGAGAGATAAATACATAGTGCTGTTTGTAAAACCATCTCATTCATGATTAATGTTTCTCACACATGCTAACAGTCACATTAAAGCGAACAATCCTTTACCCTGAAAGAGCACACAAAAGGCCATGCAGCAGGTATGCCAGTGGATCACAGAAGATGCTGGATATTCACAGTTTGCATATTTTAGTCAATTTTTAGACAGTCCCTTCTGTGGCATGACTAAAGGACTGTGGACTTCAGTTTATGTCTGTGGACTAAATGGGTTCTTAACCTAGTTTAGACTTGTCTACGGTCTACCTAATTTATCTGGCTTCTTCAAGCTGTATAAACATATAGCTCAAACCATGTAACTGGTATCTTTCCATTAATATGTTCCCTTTTTAATATGCTTCCTGACACTGATGTTTAAGACAATTTCAGTTATCTATCATGATTCTCAGTATCAAATTCAGTGCTCAGAGACTTTTAAGAAGTCTCTACTTCTCAGACAGGGGCAGAAACAAAGGTAGGTATGGAGCTGCTATAAGAATTTGAGTTGTTTCAGAAAACTAAATTATAGAAGTAATTTAATGAATCAATTTCTAATGTACAGCCTGGATTTCCTCTTTCTGTCTTCAGAACATGGTTACTTGTGCCTCAGAGAAGTGACGTAACTCCACAGCTACTGAAAACACATGTAATGAGAAGTTCAGAACAATACGTAATTTTGTATTTTGGTGCATGAGAAATAACTTTAAATGAAACATTTAAGCCAGTCTCTTTCACTGTTCACAAGGCTTTAAAAACTTCTACCTACATTTTCATATACAAACAACATGTTCAGACCATCAAACTTCAAATTGAAAGATTTAATAATCTTTTTCTATAATGTATACCATAGTGGCTTATTAAACCCTCTTGGAAACATAGTTCTATAGCAAAACAAAATATTTTCTTATCCTGCTAATTAAAATACAGAGGTACAAACAAAACCAAGGTCCCAAAATCACAGAATCTGAAAATAAAATTTTAATCTATTTCACTTAAATAGTGTTTAGACACAGGCCTTCAAACGACACCCATATTTTTACTCCAAGTTAAGTCAAACAGAAATCTGATTTTGGTAGTTCTATGTAAAAAAAAAAGCCTATGATATTCCAACTATGACAAAATTAAAAGCACAAACAGCTTTATTAAGATCTTCGCAAACCTATTGTAAGTGACAGATCAACATTTCAAGCAGGGACAAAATGAATCCATTAGATGAAATACTGCCATCATTACCTATTTTTAGCAGTAATAATAAATACAGTCATTATGATGATGAATAACTAATGAAATGGAAGGCCCAGGAAACAGCATTGCAATGCTTTCAAGAAATTAGAATCAGATTCTGGAATTGTAGGTATTACCAGTTCATGTCTTATTTACCTATTGACTTCAATAGGATTTTTCAAATCCTTCATATCCTAAAGCTCAGTGTAAAAATAGAGTAACAAGATAGAAGAAAAAAACCCACATTACAGTAGACATGACACTCAGTTGTAATCCAGCATTTAAAACAATTTTGCTAAGAAGAATTGCTGTAGACCCTGCTGTTTTACTATTATATAGAGCTAAAACATGTTCCAGCATTATAAACACTTCAAATAATGCTTTAATAGAGGGGAGTCTTGTATGATCCACTCTTTCCAGGACTTGCTACATTCTATTTATATTTCTAATCAGGCATTAGGTACATAAAATAAAATTTGATAAATGGGAAAAAACTTGGCAGTGATTAAATGATCATCAAAATAACATTTTATGCTTTCATTTACCATGTCAGCAGAGTGACTAAAAGCATTTAAAATATTATCTCTAGCTCAAAAAATACTTTTAGCATTTCCAAAATTTGAGTAATTTCTGAAAAGTCAATATCCAGAAATGGACTATTCTGGAGGCACATTACAAATCTGGGAACTTTTTGAGATAGAACCTTCCACCTGTTTTGTGGCTTTTAGCTTTCTATCATTTTTCAGATAGCAAACATGCATGAATATCTGAAACATATCAGAATGTTTCTAAGAATAAATGAAGTACAATGTCAGGAATGATCATGCAAATGGTTGAAGTGTTAGCAATATGCTCATCTTTCGCCTATAAACAACCTATTTTCTGTAGATTTGCTTCCAAATTTTTTTTCAACAGAAGGCATTGAAATCTTTCATTAGGTTTAAAGTTAATTATCTGTTCTAGCACCACTATTTCTCACAGAATCTCAAGGGTTGGAAGGGACCTCAAAAGATCATCTAGTCCAACCTCCCTACCAGAGGAGGACCATCTAGAGTAAGTCACACAGGAACCCATCCAGGTGGGTTTTGAATGTCTCCAGAGAAGAAGACTCCACAACCCATCTGGGCAGCCTTTGCCAGTGTTCTGCCACCCTCACAGTGAAGAAATTCTTCCTTGTATTTCTTTGGAACCTCTTATGTTCCAGTTTATACCTGTTGCCCCTTGTCCTATCATTGGACATTACTGGGAAAAGCCTGGCTCCATCCTCCTGACACCCATCCTTTACATCCTCAATCTCCTCTAAGCTAAAGAGTCCCAACTCCCTCAGCCTTTCATCAGAAGTGAGAGGCTCCACTCCACCATCTTTTTGATGGAGTCTGTACTTGAACCGAGGAGCCCAGAACTGGACACAATATTCCAGATGCGGTCTCACGAGAGCAGAGTAGAGAGGGAGGAGAACCTCTCTTGACCTACTGCCCACACTCCTGATAATACACCCCAGGATACCATTGCTCTCTTGGCCAAGAGGACACATGGCTGGCTCACGCTCATCCTGCTGTCCACCAAGACCCCTATGTCTCTTTCCCCTACACTGTTCTCTAACAGTTCATGACTCAGTTCATAACAGTTTCTTCTGAGTTTGATTGAATAGTAAACTTTATTTACCATTTGTGTCAACTTATGAGTGCATAAATAACAATTTAACATTAATGAGGTAATGAAATGTATAAGACAGTCTGATTATTCTACTGAACATGTAAGGGGGGTGTTTAAATATTTCTGAAAATGCATATTTTTAAATTTGGATAGCACTACATTAATGTAATTTTCTGGTTTATTTCAGGTAAATAGAATTGATGTTGAGAAACAAACCACCATAATATTTATATTTTTTTAAATAATTCATTCTGTATGGATTAATATATAATGGTTCTATTATTTTTTTTGTTTATGGCAGCTGTCTAGCCCTTATATGAAAATGCTTTCACAGAATCATAGAACGGTAAGGGTTGGAAAGGATCTCTAGAGATTACCTAGTCCAACCCCCCTGCTAAACAGGTCCACCTTTGATATGTTAGCATGAAGTATGAATGAATGTTGTCTTGGAGCTAATACCATTATCTAATACACTCCATACATTTAGTAAGTTTCAATGATGTCACTGCCTTTTTCCCAACATTAATATTAATGTCAACCTGAATGGCATCTCCCCAAGCTTAATTTACTTTTAAACAATCCCATAGCATACGTATCTTCAGCCTAAATTACGTAAACATTAATGCTCTCAAGTTTATTTGCTTTTTGCACTTAGGCAGTGCTCAGACAGGTGGAAGGTGGGTATATCTGGCCATCTCCCAAGATATGACATTTTCTTTAGTCGGTTAAATGGAATACAGATGCCTTCATCGCACTCTAAAATCAAGGTCAAGCAAATTAACAGAGTGATATGATACTTTTTTACTAGGAAGGTCTGAATTTTCTGGACCCAGACAGAATAATAAAGACACTTTGTGCTATGCAGCTAGTAGAAAGGCACTTAGAAAATTGTTATAGCCAATGGTGGAAAGATGTCTTGACTATGGAAGACCTTGTAAGGATGGGTGGACTCAAGGAAGAATTAAGGCTGTCCTCACATTAATGAGACAAGTATTTAACTTCTTGAAGCTTCTTGGGCCTCTGAAGAGCTTTAAATGGAGACCTGGGCTCAGCCAGACTCAGAATAAACCAGTTTCCAGCCTCCTTGCCTTGTACTGCATTACACACTCTACACGTCTAGCACAGGATCTGATTCCACATGTTGGAAAATTATACAGAGATAGATGGTATGTATGTTCCACATGCAATAAAATGTCAATAGGGCAATCATAGGAAAATGGATATGTTTTAGCATTTTTTCTTTTAATATCTTCATAATGATAAAAACATGGCCCAGGAATTTATATCAGAATAGTGACAAAATACCAATGCATATTTCTGAACATATAGTTAGGTAAGACAAATACATTTAGACATTGCATTCAGCGTTTTCTGTGCATAGGGGAAGTATTATGTATTCTGAGGGGGCAATGAATGAAGCAATCTCAAATTGCTAAATAACTTTCAAAGAAATAGTTGTTTTGTTCCATCAAAGAGTGAATGGAGATAGCTTGAAGAATGTCACAAAGACAGAAACAAGGGCTAATATAAATCACAAAGAAAATGGACTGAGAGAAAATACTTAAAAGAACAGAACAGAGGGTTCCTGTTTGAGTGATTAGTCAGGATTTCAAATATTTTTCTTTATTGATATAATAGTTTTCTTACTCTTGAATGATAACCTCTGGGACTGGTTGAGATTATTACTCCCCTTTTTGCTCACTACCCCATCTACACAGAATGTAAATCTTGAGATGAAAATGCAACAGTATCCACAGGGTTAAAGTAAATGATTTATATTCCTCTTTTTTCTTCTCATGGATTACATCTTCCCCAAGGTGAAGTTTCTCAGAAAGATTCTAATTCAGGGCTACAGAAGCTTTGTCCCAAGCATTCAAAATCTTTTTATATCCTAAACTCATATTGTATCAGGTAGAATGAAATCAATTGGATGTGTAAATTCCTTAAATAATAGCAAATGGAGCAAATTGAATTTCAAAGAGAAAAGAACGATGAACCTGAAAAGCAATGGTACGAAGGTCATCAGCAGAATTAACAAAAAAAGTCTGGCAAAGTTACAGTTAGGCAGTCAGTAATACTCTATTGATCAGCCTTTCTCAATCAATGGTGCTGTGCCTAGATTATTGATGCAAGGGTATTAAGCAAAATTTTATTTCAGCTAACTTGTTGGCTCAGATGTCAACTGAAAGTCATTTCCCCAGTCAATCAAAGGTATGATAAATCTAGATAGAGTTAGTTCTTCAACACCTTTGTATATATCCTACTTTCCAACTATATAATAAGCTTTGAAACACCAACATTTAAAAGAGTATCTCAACTAGAGAGAGCAAAGATACATTTCCATAAAAACACAGAGAAACAGATCAGAGACTAAGTAAGGAATAGGAAGAAAGAGATACTTCATATGACAAGGGAAATCAGGAGGTTACATCAGAAAATATCAGAATCTAAATATATATCTACAGCTGGCTCATAAACAACACCACCCGCCACTCCCACTCCCCAAGAGTCTCTTAATCTTGCCTTGTTCATGTCAGAAAGTCCTCCACTTACACAATGGTCTTTGCTAAAGGAAGACCAAGAGCAAAGCAGTGATTATTGCAGAATGAAGAAAAGTACTTCAGAAGCACTATTACTGGCAGTCTGGACAGTGAATATCCATCCTGTGTTTGTTTGTTTGTTTGTTTGTTTTGTTACTGGTAGTCTTCTGAAAGACTTCCTTTTAGGTTTACTGAAACTTGGTCTACAATTTGGAAGGAGAAGGAACATGTAGCCTAGAAAAATGCACACATGTGCTCATGTAAATGCACACGTTCACCAGTAAGAAGTATTCTTTGAACATGGAATGTTCATCATAGCAATGCCAAAATTCAGTGACAATATGTGTAAAATTAGAATTTCACTTCAGTTTCTTGTTTACTGATCTTGTACTCAGCATGACCATAAAAATGAATGGCTCCCCTCCCCAAAAAAACCCAAAAAACAAATAAATATCATGGGCAAATCCAAGAAGGGAGAGTGACGTACTTGCAATAATAGTTGTGTCATTTGACTTCTCTATCAGACACAATCCACAAAACTATTAGCTATAATAAACTAAAGAATACTAAGAAAGTGTGTCTTTTTGCAGGATTTGTTATCTTATGAAAGATATAATTGACTTCAATGACCTTAGACCAAATTCAATGTAATATAAGGATCAAAAGAATTCTTTTATCAAAGAAAATACAAAAAAGTTTCCTTTCATACCATTTTTTCTTTCATTATCAAAGCAGACAGACTTAAAGTATATAAATTATATTGGACAGAAATCAGAAATCTTGAATTCCAAAGAAAAATTTATATCCTAAAACACAGAAATTTCTTATGAAGGAAAGAAAAAGTCTTTAAGATTTTTTTTTAAAGAGAAATTTAAGAATATAAGAAAAAGATACTTGACAAACCATTTGATAATATTTTCTGTCAAAGTAATCTATTTCTGTGAGTTCTCTATCTGTTAGAAAGCTCTTGCATGACAAATTTCTGAAGAGTTTTTTAGAACAAAAATATATTTGCATGCACTGAAAGTAATTAGTAAGAATCTAATCCTGGTTTATTTGCAATGTTATCCTTCTCTACTCTCCAAAAACTTCTGTATAACTAGGATCTGGCAGCAAAAATTTAGCTACAACCATTAAAGAATTACACCAGCAAACAAAAATGTGCCATGAATTAATTTAAATTTCCTTCAAATCCTTAGAGGGAAAATACTCTATTTAAAATTAATTACTTCTGTGTTGACAAGCTGTTTATAATAAATTTTACAAACTCCAAAACATAAAAGACTGAAAACTCTTCTGCTTTCAGGACTGTTTTCAGAATATTCATATATGAAGATATATACGTAGGTCATATCTGATTCAGATGGTTACAGTAGATATCTTTGTCCTATCTGTGTATTTGATCACATTAACTTCCTTTATGAATCCATCCACCAGCTCCCAGTTCATTACATGCAATCATAAATCTTATATAACACCTTCATTCCAAAGAGCTTGTGGGATTTACCCACATTATTCCACCTCTTTTTTTTTTTTTTTTTTTTTTTCCTGTGGTCTTCCTCTCATCAGTCTATGATAGAAGTCTACACTTCTCAGACCTGACTCTTGATCCCCATCACGACTTTTCCTTTTAGGGGCTTCACCAGCACAAACTCATAGAAACACCTCGAACCAAGTTAGCAGCTGGTGTGCAGTGATCATAACAACACTACTGGTTTACCAATTTACCCTTTGTTTTGCCTCTTGACTTGAAATACACATACACGAGTCATTTTTTGATCATTATTTGCACCTTTATGTCTTGTTTGTACAACACCTGTCATTATAAATAACCATCTTGTGGTGAAGCTATCAGGGATAATTATGATACAAATAATAACAGCATATATGGATATTTCCATACAGAAAGGCCTTTTGTTTGATCTTCATTTGTGGTTAGCCAAGTAGATTCAGTGTTAATAAGTTGATCCAAATTCTAGTAATACCTGAGCAGTTACTATTTCCTAGCTTGATCCAAATAAAACTCAATTGGATAGTCATAAGCAGTGAAATATCCAGTAAAGAGCTCATCAAAATTGTGAATTAAAATCCTAGAGGTTCAATTATTACTTTTATTTCTTTTTTACATTTTTTTTAAACTCTTTTCCAATTGCCTCCCAGTAGTATGACCACTGCATTTATTTTTCAATAATAAATATAGGTCCTATATCCTATGGTTCTTATCCTCTACCCTCTTCTGTACTCCTATGGCTATTGGAATGAAATTTCAGGAATCAGCATGGCAATTAGATACACTTTTTTTTTCTCATTTCTTAATTTATGGTTTTGTTCCTTCTGTTATCTATCCTCGTCATCTTCTTTAACTGTGACAAATGTTTATTTCTTTACTATAAATTCTGCTTCACTCTCTCGCCTTTGGATGACTTGTTCTTTACCTCATTCCCACTCCTAGTTTTTCGATAAATATTCACTCTCCCCTATTTTATTGGGTCACTGAAAGTTACATTGACTGGGCATGAAGAACCAAACAAACTTCCACCAAAGATTTTTTTCATGTTTTGCATCTTGGCCTTCATAAATCTGACAAATGTCTCAGAGGAGAAAAGAGGCATTGTTTTCCTTTTGCTATGTGCTTTTTTTGTTGGTTATATTTTTCTTCTTAAATAAATGTTAGAAAACTGTTTCTGTATTGATCAAAACATATGCAGCACTTTTTTATATGCTTAAATAGTATTTAAGAAGTGGCAGCTTCTCTGTCACTGCTGCTAGTTGCCTGTTTCCAGTGGTAATTATGTTGTTTCTATATTATTTCACCTTTACACAGTTGTAAATTTGAAGTAACTTTAGTGAAGCATAGAATGAAAATTGGGGAAAAAAATGTGTGTAGTGTATCTGTTTGCGATTAACCATCATGTTACCACATGTTGTATTCCTGCTTGAATTCAAGCAGTCTATGGAAACCTGATCAGCACTGTAATTATGGCCTGCTTGAATCGAGTCAGTCAAATAATGTCAAAAACAATTATTTTCTTTTCCAAAGGGCACAACAAGTTTGGGAATACACGAGACAAAATGCAGATCTCAACATGTTAACAGTTTATGAACCAGTCTCAGGATATTCGTTCCTCTATTCTTGTTGAAATCGCAATGATGGGACTTGAAAAGTTATTGACATATTTTCATTAGACATTGTTAACTTTTTTTAATACAGAACCTATGCTTTTAGGATATGATGCTTTGCTATGGATCACCTTTTAAATTTGGTCCAATAACTGGAAGAAAAGTTAAGAATAAGGACAAATTGGTTAATCATTAAAACACTGCAGTTGAAAAGCAAATGCAATAAAAATAAGAATATCAGCATATGTAGCAATGCTAGTTTTCAGAGCGATGCATAATTTTCAGAGACATTCAGTTTAATGGGACTTTAAAGCATTCAGTATTTCTAAAAAACTGGAATATCCATGGATTTCAAGCTAAAAGTTACTGTGCAGGAAATCAGATTTGTTTATTTTCATGTGCTTGGAATCAGGCCATTCACTTAGGTGCCAGACATCAAAATACTAAGTTAGAATATTTTGTACCAAGTGCATTTTCTTTTCTTGATAATTTGGAGCAAGGGTTTTTTCAGAAGTTAATAGTTCTTAAATCTAGTAAGACTTGTAAAATTGAAGCCAGAATAAATCAGGCTGCTAAATATTAATTTAACAAATATGACAAAGTTTTACAGAAGTTTCCAGAGAGTATTTATCTATGCAGTTCACAAAATTAACATAGAATAATTTGTCAGTGCTGTGTTTTCATCAAGTACATATTCACATACTTTTCCTGTTACAAATCCTTAGATTTTCTGAAGAAAATTTTCATACAAAGTTTGCATTTTCATGCAAAATTATAAACTGTCTTAACAAAGGTACTAATGTGAAACTCCTGAATCTAACATTAACTGCAGAAGACCTCAGATTAAACACAGTTGACAAAGTATTTCGTGCATAGATATGCAGTGTGTTAATAGTAAATCTGAAAGGATAAATCCTCTTTTATGATTTCAGGTTCTTAATAAAATCTGTTGCCTGTTATTTAAGATAGTGATTTATTAATCTAGTTGCCATAAAATATTGCTATTGAGAACATGATTAACAGCAAGTAAAATCAAATCAGTAACTTCTGTTGGATGTATGATTTTTTTCATATATATTAAAGTCTTTTGAGAAAAGCAGTGTACTGTTAAACATTGCCATATTTTTCTGTATTTACAATAAAGGAGAGAAGTCATCTGCTGCCATTTTGTTGCTTGACCTTCCTCACTGAAGAGAAGAAATACCAATTAAGATTACCAAATTAATGTTTCTTATTCTCAGCTTTAAGGTCCCTCACAGATCTATGTTTTTTTTTTCTTAATACATCATCTTTGACTTGATGTTTTAAGAATCACATTTATTCTATTTGCTTTTCCACATCTTTATTCTTTCTTCCATAACATCTCACTTAGGTATAACACTTTAATCTGAAAACAGCAAAAGTTTTATATCTTGACATCACTCAAGAACTGGTATCTTACTCCTTCCTAGAAGATGTTAAATTATTAGGAGACAAGCTGAGAAGAACTAGATATAGTTTGCTTTTTAAATTGAATGTAAGATTTTATAGTATGAATGTAAATATATATTTACACTCACAGAGGAGAATGCAGCATATTTCAAAACATAAATGTATGAATATCCAAATGTAAGTATTCGTATCTATAAAAACCATTTATAAACTTATATTAACAGATGCATATCTAAGTGATTTTCTATTATATTACACTACCATCTTTATAGAAAGCTTATCATCTTAGTCTATAAACTCTTTGGAACAGAGAATATCACCTTATATGCTTATGCATTTCTCTGGGCAATTAGACTGTGACCCTTTACAGAGATCACTGAGCATTACCACAATCACAAAAAGTTAGGGTTTTTTATGTGTTTTTGCCTTAAATCATTCATCTGTTTCCAGGAATTTATATGTATTTATTAGTACCATTCTACACATAAAATTGGATATAAATATTTTAAAAGCTTTATATACCACATATTTGTACATACGATTCCACTTTCACAGAAACATTTGCTGTCTGTGGTACATCTACACATATAAATGAAACAAGGACATCATTGCACCAGTAAGGTCAGATATTCGAGCTTTCTGACATGAAAACTGTTGCTTTTAGAGCCAGCTCTGATAAAAACATTTGTTTATCTTGAGAAATTCATCAAAAGGAAAAATTAATGTATGAATTATTGTAGATTTTAGAGATAGAGTGAAAGACATTGTAATATCATATGGTGACCATATGGATCTCATTAAAGTCTTCCTCTAAGAGGCTTCTGCAATCATGCTTTACCCATTTAAAATCCTTTATGCAAGATAAATGTCTTATTCTATCACAGAAGCTGCTGCTCTGAAAGTTTGATGACAATAATACTGAAGATCAAAATAACATTATATGGTACACTACTAGTGGAATGTAAATGGTAGATAATAGAATCTATGATTAAATACTTGTTTAACTACCTAATTACTTGATTAACATTTTGATGTATTTCTTAGCCTGTAACTTTTGAAAAGAAATTGCTATGCAGTTGTGATTCTGCGGAAATCTTGTAGCAAAGTCACAGATAGAGGGATCTGCGTCTGTCTCTTAGCATGTATTCAGACTGCCATTTCCTAAGGAGAAATTTTGACAATTTCATTATTTCTTCTGAAGTTTAATTACTAACGATGAATGGTACAAGTAATCACAACTGTTAACTGACAATGATGTATGTCACTGTCATTCAAAAAATTTTGTATTATTGACCAGAAAATGACATTGATTCTTAAACATAAGGTCAGTTTATCTGCATCCTATGAAGCACTGCAAAATGTGATATGAACAACAATATTGGTTTAATGAACAGCAACATATAAAACATGAAAATATCCTGCCCTTCATTTAAGAGTACCTGCATATATTTTTCTCATTGTCACACTATAAAAAAAAATCCAGCCTCTAGGAAAGATTGTTGATACTGAATGTATTCTTTGAGTATGATTTGAAAAAAAAACACGAAGTGAGGTGTCTCTGGTTAAGATATTAACTAGTTTTCTGAAGAGTCAGAGTATCTCCACCAAAATTTTTTACTGAGTTAATCTTAAACACACAAGAAAGAACCTTCTGAAACCTTCTAAAATTCAGACAGTACTTTAATTTTTGTTGGGAGCTTTATGGTTAGAGTGCACTCTGATATTAAAAATGCATAACAATAAAATATAAAACCATTTCCTTATTGCTGGCATTTATGCAAAACCACTTACAAGCATTCCAAATATTAATATCCTTTCCTACCTAGCAATTAACTCTACACTATGGATTCAGTATTCCATGCACTAGAAAATAGCACTGCCACACTGCACAGTGACCCATTGTATTTAATTACACAACAAAGTTCTCAACTTTAAGTCACAGAAATGAAAAGTCAGGGTTAAGTTTCACTGTAAAATAATGTCAAAATCCATATACAATTTCAAATGTATGTACTGTGTGCACTAGAGAGCAATTCAGAGAGTCAGAGACACATTTCTTGAAATTACAGCACACCAATATTTACTACTAATTTTTAATGAGGAGATTATTAGTAGCAAAAATGTTTTGCATGTTTGTAAAATAGACATAATAAGCTTTTCCTCTCAGTTGTCTGCAAAGAGAAATATGTATATACTGTTTTCATTTCCCTGTGTACTACTTTACTGACCTTTAGGCCTCAGTCTCTCATTTGACTTGCACAGAGATAGTTTCTTAGGAAGATCAGTGAACAATTATGCTGTCAAAGAATAAGCAAATAAATAGAGTAAGTGGCTTCCTATTTAAGCTTTTACACAAAATGGAATCCAAAATTAGTCTTGGCTTTATTACCAAGTGTGCCCAAGAGGACAGTTATGTGTGGTGTACAGGCTCAGGTTCCTCTGAGTTAAATTAAAATTTAACTGTATTTTTTCCATCTGCAATCCAAAGCTTCAGTATTAGTAGATTAATGGAATTAAGGGATTGATTGTTATATCACAGAACACTAGGATATTTGCTTTAAGTGAGTAAGTTTTATGATTTTTTTAGCAAGTTTCAACTGTTTGAGTGCAGGTAGACTAAAGAAATCTTTGTTTTCATTTTAACAATGGTTTGACTTAAGTCTTGCAGCCAAATTCTGCCTTCATATCCATGCAACTGAAGCTGACTGAATTGAAGGGTGAAATTTAGACCATAACTGTTATGTCAGGTTTTCAAACATGTTCTTTGCAGTCTCACAAGACACAACTAATCCACTGGTTTAGTCATTCTACCTGACCTTCCTGTTTTCTTCTGTATACTAAATTCCATTCCATGATTTACAAGATGTATCATGCTGCATCACATTGGAAACTTTTTATTGGGCAGATCTTCTACTTTGTTCATAGTCAACTGGAAAATAAAGCTTCTTGAAACGTGTGCACTTGGATTGTTTGAACCTCAGATTTTAAAAGTCTTCAGAAAATTTTTTTAAAAGTCATTTAAGACAAGTTTTTCTTAACTAAGACATTTCAGCAGATACAGTTCCAACTAAAGAATGTTATTTGAACTCCATGGATAATGAATGATTGATATCCACATCAAATAGGACAAGAGATCCAGACTCATTCAATTCAATACAGCAAACAAGCAGTTTAAATCGGTTCTCCTAAACAGTTTCGATTACTTTCTTTAGTATCTTATGGAGACAATTGTGTTGCAGAAGGTCCATACAGTGCTTTGAATTAATCCATTTTCATATATCTTGAGAGATTAACCAGAAAATGTTACAACTTTTACCAACAGTCAGACATGCTCTTCCTACATTATGATAAAAAAATCAGTCTAGCCATTAATGTCAATAATTCTGGTTTTGTCGGTTGTGACTGACATCAATGTGATCATTTTGTTCTAAGAAAGAATTCAGGGATGAGGGATGTATATCCTGAAGTAAAATATTTCTGACTTTGAAATCTATTCCTTACTGCAAAGTGGCAGAAGTATATTTTCTTCACTTTTTGTATGTCAGTGTTGGGGTTTTTTCAGTTCAAGAAAGAAGCTCTAAAGGATGCAAAATCCTAGTTAGTGAAAGTATGCTTTTGGTTTGTCAACGTTGTATTGTATTTTCTCAGGGATTGGTCAAACATTCATTTAATATTTCACTCAGTAAGCTCAGTTAGAAGTGCCAGATCCAGAATACAGCCTCTATCCTGGAAGTCTTTGTGCTTATATCCAATTCTGTATTTTTATTTTAACTGTCCAGAAATATTTCCATTATATTTGTTAGAATTTTGTATGCATTTTTGCACTATCTCACCAACACATACACACTATGCATCAATATTACAAAGTATTATTATATATGCATTGTATCATCTTATTCCCTAGGAACAGCTATGTCACACTCATTTTCTGAATGGACTGGCAGTTTAATCTCATTATTTTTATACTAGATGTACTTCTAATGTCTTTATTTAAGAAGTTACTTTTAAAAATAAATAAAGTACAAGAAACTACTAGTCACTTCATATGATATAAAATTGTTACTTGATAGTAAATTACGTTGACTGTTATTGGTTTTATATTTACTGAATCCCGAAGTAGCCATTGATTCTAACACTGTCCACCCCTGCAGTGGTGCTACAGGTACTTCAGCCGTGATCAAATGATTCTCATGTCTTTCTGTAAATAACCTTGCCTGCAGAGATCCTGGAATTACTGTTTGAAGACCCCAAAGCAAACAATTATTCTCAAGAGACAGTTCTGATATAAGATATAATGTTTCAACAAAACCTTTGACAAATCGTTGATGTGAAATAAAACATGTTTGGGCAGGGGGAGGTGGTGAGGCTTTTTCTCCTTGGCCATTTATCATACTATAAAATTGTATTTTCTTGCCTGTTCTAAAAATAAAATACATTTATGATGATGACAATAATATCAAGAAAAATCTTATTATAATATCTGCCATTAATAACGTTTAACTTACTCTTCAGAGCACACTCATACCTGATCATGAGATTAGAACTGCCTGGATATCTCAGAATCCTTACCTGGAGAAATGAATTACCTAATGTGGTCCCAAGCACACAGTCAGATTCAAGGCTTCAGATTTGCTACTTTCCATCTGCCTTTCCTCTGCTTCTGAAAGCCTGTCTCAATGGAGGAATGAGGAGGAACATAGAAGTAGTACAAGTTTATCTGTAGGATTCTTACTTGGTTGTAAAGTTCTGGTGGTGACCAAACTCTGAGAATTTAAAATCAAAGTCTCAAACCACTGATTACAAACCTCAGGTTTGCAATCTGTAGTTTTACTCCTCTGCAGTTCTGAAAATCTCTAAAAAGACCCCTATTTATTTATGTAAGTGGTAAAATAAAAAGTAAAAAGAAATAGGAAGCACAGCATACATGAAAGATGAGTAAAGCAGAAGAAATGTACTTAGTAAAGAACATAAACAAATGCTCAGTTCCAAATGAAGTCATACTGAAGCTGAGTTAAAAATCATGTTAGCATTAATAAGCAATTTAGGAAGGATACACAAAGGCTAAGTATTGCTGTTGATTCTCATGCAATCAATAGTAGTAACATCAAAAGGAAATGGAAGCAGAATTATATATTCTATTAAGAACAAGAGTATACAGAGTACAGGACTGCAGAAAAACTGAAACTCTTCCACTAACTCAACAGAGGATTATTCAGCTTGCCAGAAAAATATATTCCAAACAAAATAAACTTGCATGATACTGAAAATTAAATGACACTTAACATTTTATTCCACTGAAAACAAGAAACATTTGAGAACAGATATGAAACATTTTTTTCATTAATTTTCTCAAATAAATGATGCATTAATATTGTAGTTGGTGTTAAATTTACAGCTGAAAGAGCAATATATGACATGTCTATCACTTTTTAGAATAAAATCTTTGGTTAAAACAGGACATTTCCAGCTTCCTAAAAGCTGACACAATCTGTGGCACATATGGGATAGGAGCCTGCTGTCAGTGATCAAAGACAGAATTTTGCTGTTTAAATCTTTTTATAACTTTTGCTCTCTTGCCTGATTTAGTCTGGTCTAAAACAGTACTGAAAGTTTTTTCCTGTCTCTGTCATCTTACGGCTTCAGGAATCTCTCCCTGCATAATTCTTGGTGTGCTGTGAAAGGAACTATTTCTCCATCACCTAAGTTTGGAGCAGATATTTTATAGTTCCTCATTCTTTCTATAACACCTTTCTTAGAAAGGAAACATCACAGGAGTAGGCTTGCAATTTGCTCACATTTCAAAATAATTATTTTATTGTTTCTGGAAAAAGTTATATGTCAATGAAATAGGGATGCATGTATCAGTCTGTTCTTCTAACAAAATAATTTCCTGGTATTTACTCAGCAGAAAGCATAGACTATTAATGTTATGCCAAGAAATCTTTTCCCACAGCTAAATGCTTGATCACTTTCCAGTTGTACAATAGCAAGATATTTCTATCCTTACCGAATATCTAAGAGGAATACTACAACCTATGATATTCCTGCAGTCCCCAACTCCGCTCATTTAAGACACCACTGAAAACAAGAGTATGGCTGCCTCCCTTAGCAATATATCAGGGTTATGAAAACCCTGAGAAATGTGTTTAAAATTTCCCTTTTTCCTACAGAGCGAAGCTACACAAGATCCTCATAGAAGGTTTCTCCTTTCCAAAAGAAGCCAACATGTGATTTAGACTCAAGGTGAATAATCTGATATTGCATTAACTGAATTTACAGTTTAAAAATATTCACAATAGACCAACCAAAAATTACCCAATTCCCAGGAGTCACTGGAAGGAATAACAGAAGGTCAGGCTGTAAGTACACTGACAAGTCTAGATCGGGAAATACTACCGGGGAGGGAAATGGGAGTATTTCAACTTAACGTGCCAATCTTTAGCTGTGCAATTCCATAGGGTGTATTCTGCCACCATTACTCATGTCAAGTAATATATTATGCTATGAGGTATTCCCATTGACTTCAATTTCAGTTGATTTCATCCTACCTAGTCATAGACAGGAAATCCTTCAGCATCAGAAGGTGTAACAGACAGAGGTCCATGGCTCATCTAGAGACATTTGTAGTTCCTCAATCCATGATAAAAAATATATTTATATGATATTTGTATTTTTTATTCAATAAATTCAGCACTATTTTTGGAATATCTTTTTCAGCCTAAATAAATCTGGCTTTTAGAGATTAATGAAACATTAAGGTTTAAATTGTGAAGTCTGTGGTTATACTGGAAATTTCTCATATTATACTACCAGAAAAAGAAAAAAAAGAAAAAAAAGGTGATTAGGTAGAGCAGCAGGGACAATTCACCAAGGTCTCTTCCTGTGACTGTGAACTTGGTGTTGCCTGAAAAGAAAAGGACTGTAGAGTATTTAACTTGTTCATATGTCTGAAATCTAGGGCTTGTATATATTATTACAATGTAGCTTAATAGTGTTCAGGAGAATTTTACTGAAATGTTCTTTTTGCTTTTTTTTTTTCACTTTTGAAACATCGAAAGATATCAACAGCTTTAATCATTTTGTATAAGTCTGTTACTTTTCCCATAATTTATCAACCAGTGTTAGCAGTGCCATATCAGGTTGGATGTTGGTCATGTGGGGAAGAAAACCTCGGCCATGAGAAAGAAAGCTGCAAAGGCAATACCAGACATCAGGAGTTACTACAGGGCAACTGAGTTAAATTGTAAAGAAAACCAAATCTTTGGAAGAGATATCCTTATGGGAATTGATGTCAAAAAGTCACTTTCTTGCAGCCATGTAGTCAAATAGGCTTATCACAGCAGGTAAAGCTCTTCCAAAGACATATGAGTTATCATAATTCTCCCCTTTTCCTCTTGGAAAAAGGTGAGTTATTCTTGATGAAATTGCCTCTGTTTCAAACAAAGTAAAATAAAATAAACAGTCCAGGATTGTTTCAGAGTTTAGAGAGCACTTTCTTAAATGTATTTCATATACATGTGAAGCTATTTTACTGCTACAATTTCATGTTCTTTGAATTAGCATAAAGGGTTGGAGTTAGTCAAAGATGGAAGTTAGCATTAGTGCTGGAGCCTAATTAAGCTTACCTAAGCAGTTGTGTTCTTGTTTTGTTTTAGCATGGGAGAAATAGGATGCTTGTTGTGTAATTAAGAACAGTAGGCCACTACACAATGTTTGCAAAGCTATTTCCCTTTGTAAGAACTGCATGATCTACTCTATTGCACAACACTAATTGTTAGATGAGAAAGGAGATTCATATTTTGAATAGTATAAGTGGGTTTGCATCAATGCTAGCAATCAGGCAATAATTTTATGTCTTATCAGTATGCGTTTTTAATAATCCTGGGACATTTGTCTGCCAATAAAAGATAAGCTGTAACAGAGCTGAAAAAATATCTAGATACTGCTGGTTGTCTGCACACTAACCTGTGTGCCTTTATTTTTCATCTTCCTGGGCGTTTTCATCTTCTTGGTAAACATAGACTCTAAGCTGATTTGTCTTTATTCATTAAAATTTTAGTTTTAGAATATTACCAGCCTTGATATTAGAAATCAGAAGATTTGCACAAAATTATATTTTTTTCTCTTTTTCAGATATTTCAGTTATTCTTGGATGATGTTTTCAAGCTCTTCTCCACAGCTATGAAAGCTAGAAACATGCACATTTTTAAATGAAAGGTGAGACTCTCTTGTTATCACTTGTGTCCAGCAGCTGGTGCTTCAAGAACAGCATTAAATACTGCAAGACTTATGATAAAGCAGCAAGAGCTGGCAGGACTCCGTTTATTTGGGAATATGGGTTATTGGTACAGAATAATGTTCAGCATTGGCTTAAAAGAGAGGTTCAGTGTGGGATGGGATTTGGTTTTGTGAGTGTTTTCTAAAGCCACTCTAAGGAGCTTGACAATGTCTGTTTCCAAATGATTTGTTGTTGTTACTGTTGTTAAAGCAAAAAGGTTACATAGAAAGAAAAAAATGTCATTTAAAAAATGTTGCCAAAGGCATGGAATCAGCATACTAGCATAGTAGAGAGGAAAATACTTATTCTTTGTTTTGGTTTGTCATCAGATATTTATTAGCCAAATGCAACAACAGAAAGTAAAAGGGATTGGAAAAGCCAGTTTCACTTTCATTTTTAAAGCCTGGAGACTAGAAGGTTGATTTTGCCTATCTATGGGCAATAAAAACTCTGAATTACACAGGGTGGGGGGTGGAGCAGGGGGAAGCAGGGAAGAACGAGTCTACCAGTTCTACAAGTAACACTGCACTCATTGGAAAGCCAAAACATAGAATATTGAGAATAGTTTCAATTATAGTACACTGAAAGATACATTTCTTAGCAAAATAACCTTAGGCATAAGAGAAGGGGAAAAGCCCCTTCCTTGGCCCATCTTCTGACCCTCCTTACATTGCATTTACTGGTGAGTGTCTGGGGATTGTCTAGGAATTCATACTAAAATTAACTTGCTTGCTAATTTCTGCCATTTTGTTTGCCGATGCTTGTGAGGGATGCCATTTCAGTTGGACGAGAGTAGCAAAAAGGAATGTTTAATCTTGCCTCCAATTGCAGTACTTAAAAAGATAAAATTTGTCAGTGAAATTTAACATTGACCTTGACTTTTAAGCTCTATCCATCCTTGTTTCTATCACTTTCTTCTTTCCTTTAACTTCATCTCAAATGTTTTTTAGAAAGACAGTTTATAAAGTGTTACCAAGGTGGGTAACACCTGACTACTAGAAGATGATTCTAGCTATGTTATACGGTCCTGGACATCAATAAATATTTTTGCCTATATACTTCCATTCAGCAAAATACTTATGTTTATATATAACCATAACGATGTATAAAATATCATAGAATCATAAAACAGTAGAGGTTAGAAAGGATCTTTAGAGATTATCTAGTCCAACTCCCCCTGCCGAAGCAGGTCCACCTAGATCAGATTATCCAAGAATGCATCCAGGCACGTTTTGAAGACCTCCAGAGAAGAAGACTTCTCAACCTCCTGGTCAGCCTGTGCCAATGCTCCATCCCTCTCACAGTCAAATTGTTTTTTTCTTATGTTTAAATGGATTTTTTTATGTTTAAAGATATTTTCTTTGTGTTCCAGCTTCATCTCATTACCACTTGTCCTGTTTCTAGATACAACAGAAAAAAGGGATGGCTCAACCACTTGACATCCGCCATTTATATACTGATAAATATTAATGAAATACCCCCTCAGTCTCCTCCGGAATGAACAGTCTCACTTCCCTCGGCCTTTCCGCATAAGGAAGACAGTCCAGTGCCCTGATCACCTTGGTGACCCTGTTCTGGACTCTCTCCTGAAACTCCCTGTCCCTCTTAAACTGGGGAGCCCAGAACTGGACACAGAACTCCAGATGAGGCCTCACCAGGGCACAGTAGAGGAGGAGGAGAACCTCCCTTGACCTGCTGACCACACTCTTCTTGATGCATCCCAGGATGCCATTGGCCTTCTTGGCCACAGGGCACGTTGCTGGTTCATGGCTAGTTTATTATCAATCAGGACTCCCAGGTCTCTCTCTGCAGAGTTGCATATCTGAGAAATACAGAAGAACTTATTGTCTGCTTATAGCTAGCCTTGCTCTTGAGCATTTTTCTGAATCAGACCCTAAAAGGAATTTTAAAAAAGCAAAGCTACATTGATTGTTCCTCATTCTATGCCTTCAATTTTGTGCCCACAGTCATCCACAAAGGGAAAATTGTAGGGATATTTAAGGTCAGTTTAAAGTTCTAGATGGCTGACTCATAAGCACCATGTGGTTTCTTATTTGGATTTTATTACTTTCAAGATTCAGTCATGGAGATCCATTAGGGCAAAGAATCCTTTCTTAAAGACTGGTCTTTAGTTAGAAGTAAAAAAATCTTAATGATCATGGTAAAGCTTAACTGATTGCTGCTTAGAAATGGGTGTTTTTTTCTCATTACCAAACAGTGTATGTTACATAAGATTGTCAGAAATACTAGGTTGATTTTAAAATAAACATTATCTGGAATTTGGAAGGGCTGGATTTACAATTGCTCTTGTCAAATATTTTGATGAACTCTCTTTTATCAACAGGAATGACTTGTGCTATACCGGTCTATGAAATCTAGAGATACTATGACGTTCCAGTCCAGATTGGACAGGATAACTTTGAGCACTTCTAACTCAAAATGCTTCTTGCTCACTTTTCCACTTTATTTTTTTTCTTCTATATTTTGCACACAAAGGCACACTGTCAACTTTTCATATATTCATCTAGAAAAACTCACCCATTTTTATTTTACTTGAAACCTATCTACTCTGCTGCTCACATTTTTATTAAACACAAACTATTCCATACAACTCTTGCCAGGAGCGAAATAGCTCATAGTATAACTCCTCCATAATGGAATCATTTAAAATCATGACTTATTCCAGGTCTAAGGCAACTGTACATTATGTTTAGCTGTTTCTGCTATCCTTGACACAGGCACGGGAGTCAGGTGCTTAAGCTCCTACACCACAGGATTTTAACTGAGATAGTTTACCTGTAAGATATCTCTTTGTCTTAAATTTAAGGCTATTTCATTCATGAGCTGAAGTTGTTTTTTCCCCAAAGCCAGCTGGATTACACAATGTCAGAAAGGAGATCAAATAACAAGCTAGTAATTTAGCCAGTATGTCAACAATAAAATAAAACCTAAAACAAAAATGGAAAAGGTTTTATTCTACTTGACAATCTTTCTGTCATAATAAATTTACTGTTCTGAATTTCAAAATAATAAAGAAGCATAAACAATCCCAAAATATATATTTAAACTAAGTAAACTTCTAGACACACATATATGTTGTAAATTTCTGGAATGAGACACTTACATTTCATCTTCAAAGTCTAATGCTAAACGTAGAAGGAAACCATTAATGTCCCATCACTTATAAATGATAACTGCTTCTACATAATGCTTCAAAGCCATTTTTAAGCCATTTAAGCTTTTTCAATTTGTACTAAATATCTACCAAGAGATTATAGTTTAGAATTTAGAGTAATATTTAAACTGATATAATATACTTAATTTTAAATAAATTTTAGTATTAAAAATATAATTTCTCAAGTTATATGGCATACGATTTCCCTCTCTGATCACTCAGAGAGCAAACAGAAGCTTTAAAGTTAAGTTCTTTGAGTGGTTCCTGAGCTATTAACTTCAATGATACTCAGTATATGGATGACCATAGGGGTTGCAACACCAACTAAGGCAGGCCGGAAATTGTTTCTTGGTTTTAAAAACATAAAAACAATTATTGGAGAATTATGACTACAGAACATTTTGGTTTCAGTTCTTTTAAGAGAAAAAAGGAGAAAAATGTTTTCTTTTCTTGTTTTTGATGAAAAAAATAGATCTGAGGAAAAAGTCTAAAGTGGTGGGTGGTTGGAAGGAGAAAATGTTTTTAAAGGTATGAGTTTTCTAGAAAACTTTTGTATGAATCCTAATGGAGGACAACCGTGAAATATGTGGTCAAAACTGAAATCTGCTATAGGCAACATCCTCGTCAGCTCTCAGCTACCTCTTTTTCTTTTCTCACTACATTTATTTTCCAGTCTCAGGACTGTCAGACCTCACTCTTAGTTAGAAACTGCCTCATGGAGGTTACTCTACGTTTTTCTGATAAAATGGAAAGTTAGATCTTCCCATTCTAGTTAATACTTTTAAGCTTTTTAAGCTCTTTTTGGGCAGCAACAGTAAGTTTGTGTTTTTGCATAGTGCCTCTGGCAACTACTAAATTATACTGAATAAAAATGATAGAGAGAGGACTTCTGCTGGAAAACACTGCCTTCATCATCTGGATTTTTTTCAGTATTTATAATAATAAAACAACCTCAGTGGGCACTGTGTCAGAAGTCAAAGGAATAATGATGATATGCCTATGAATGGAGTATTTTGCTGAGATTCAAACCCCTTTCCAAGTTGATACTGTGTGAATCTCAAGTAGAAATTCACATATAATTTTTACGACCAAGAGAGACCACTATCCTAGTAACTCTTGACTTTATCATTACCATTTGAAATTTAGTTATTGTGCATTTTAATGTACAAAATGATTTTTATGGAATTAAAAAGTAGAATTTTTTGTCCACTTGAAAAGTCAGCTTCAACACTGTAGCAAACTTCTGAATGAGTTGGCTAGAAGGACATACAACAGTAATACTATTCTGCTGGTTTGTCTTGTGCATACAGTAAGTAGTATGTTAATTCTTCATCTAAGCATTCCAAAACCTTTAAAAATAAGTCATGAGACAGCATATGCAGAAGTACAGTTTTAGCGGTTTTAGAATAATAGAATATCTCAAATTTGAAGAGATCCTTAAGGATTACCAAGTCCAACTCACTTCTCCTCTCAGGACTATCTAAAACTAAACCATATGACTAAGAGCATCATCCAGATGCTCCTTGAACTCTGACAGGCTTGGTGCCATGATCACTTCCCTGTGAAGCCTGTTCCAGTTACCAATCACCTTCTCAGTGAAGAACCTTTTCCTAATGTCCAATTTGAACTTGCCCTCACATAGCTTCATTCCACTTCCTCATGTCCTATCTCTGTTCACCAGAGAGAGGAGATCAGCACCTCCATCTCCATTGTCCCCCTTCAGGAATTTGTAGGGGGCAATGAGGTCACCTCTCAGCTTTTTGTTTTCCAAGCTGGACAAACTCAAGTGATCTCAGCTGCCCCTCCTAAGTCTTGCTCTTGAGGCTTTTCACCCTCTACATACACGCTAACATTTTGATGTTCTTCATATATTGAGGTACCCAAAAAGGCACACAGTACTCAAGGTGGGGCTGCACCAATGCAGTACAGAGCAGGGCAATCACCTCCTTTGACTGCCTAGCCATGCTGGCAGCCATCCTAGCCAGTACTTGATTGGCCCTTTTGAATGACAGGGCTGTTATTCATATTCAACTATTGGCTCACTTTCAACTTGTTATCAACCCAAACCTTTGGATCTCTTCCTGTGGGATTACTATCTAGCCTCTAATTCACCAGTTTGTGCGTGTCCATTCTAGGTGGAGAATTCTGCACTTTCTCCTCTTAAATTTCATAGGGTTGGTGATTGCCCAGCTCACTAGTGTATTCAGATTTCTCAGTGAGGCCTCTGTGCCCTCAAGGGAATCCACAGCAAACTCACCTAACGAACATTTGACTACTGCATCCAGATCATTTATAAAAAGATTAAAGACTTGATATTTTGATTAATGTCTTGGTTAACCTTGTATCTGTGGTTATGCACATTTACAGTTTAACCAAAACCGGAAAATTCAAATTCCATTTTGCTTTTTCCACAACTGGACAAACACAATAATTTTTACTATGAATGTGTGCTTTGAAAGTAGTGTTCTGACACCTTTGAATGAACTTGAATGACACATCAATGTGAACAAATGTGTTGGAGCATGGCAATCATGATTCAGGACTCAGCCTACCTTGGTGACCAGTGTTTCTCTTATTTTTTTTCTGCCAGAAACAACACTTTCAGTGAGGCTGCCACTCCTTGCCATCTCTCCTTCCCTCCATGTCACAATTCTCCTTCTTTCCTAGGAAAGGAGTGTTCAGTACCCTAATAGAACAGATCTAACAATCTTTTTCCTCCAGCCTGTAACTTGATTTCAGTATTCACTGAATACAACACACAAAGAATGTGCTGAGTAAATTAATTTTAAAATCTAAATAAAGCCCTGATGTGGTTATTATTTAGCATTTATCAACAGTTCTACAGATTTAATGGCAATACTAAATTGTTGAGAAGAGTCATTATAAACTCAAGCAACACATATTAGCTCAAGTGTGGGTAGTGAGAGGAGATGTAGTTAGAACAAATACAATAAGTGGTAAATAACAAAAGATGTTATTAATATGTCTAGATCTAAAGGAGCAATGTAGAAGAACTAAAGCGCTAAGGTGGTGTCAAGGCCACCATGCTTTCACAAGAATCTGGGAAAAGCAGTGTGTTCAGAAGAATCCCCAATACAAATCTTTCTGAGATTTTGTTCTCTCATCATATTTGCTTTTTATTACCTGTGAATCTCAGTTGCCTGAATGTTTTTGCAGTATCTAACATGGTTGCCTTCAAGGTTTATTAATGTTTTCCAATCATTTTCTAGTTTCCTGATGAACTAGCCTGTCAAAAACACTTTTTAACAGATAGTATAATAATTGAGCATTGAACATCTGTTCAAATTTTTTGTGGATAAATACTGAATTGGAGAGTCATAAAAATATAATTTATTGTTGCTAGTAGATGCTTTTCTGCAGTAAATAATTGCTACCTTGAAAATTAATTTACTTTTTAATTATTAAAAACTGACAGAGAATAATATAAAAAGTATGGACTCCTCAATTCTTTAAAAATCCATGGCATGAAGAGATGGAAAAAGTTTTTTGGG
The DNA here is from genome assembly GCA_013401255.1 of Urocolius indicus. Taxonomy (NCBI): domain Eukaryota; kingdom Metazoa; phylum Chordata; class Aves; order Coliiformes; family Coliidae; genus Urocolius; species Urocolius indicus. The sequence continues at coordinate 522,950 of WBNH01011100.1, read as the reverse complement.
TTTGCTCATTTTGTTTCCCTTTCCATTTTTGAGTGACATTTTGGGGCATATCCATCATATATATCAATATTTTTTGAGCTAAAATTCAGATTTTTTTTTTTCCCCTTGAATAGATAAGAGATTACGTGCATAAATTCATCTCATTCTTTACAGAACGGTTTTTTATAGGTTTACGGACTTAATTATTTCATTTATTCCAAATGTCAATCTGATGTGTATACATCTGAAGTCTTGTTTTCTACAGATTGATTAACCCAGCTTTTGCAACATCTCATAATGTAGAAATCACAAATTACACATTTGGCAATGGCTTACATCTGTACGGCAGAAAGTCCTGCATCCTGAATAGCAGCTTCAGATTAACATTGTGAAATCTCTTTCAGTATGCATGTTAAACAGTAAAGCTGAGAAAATTTATATATAACAGTTTATATAGAGCTGCTAATCTAAATACAAATGCTGAGCTTCAAAAGCTCAGATCAGTTAGAAAAATGTTCTCTCTAAAGAATTTGAAAATTAAAATGTCTGCATTTTGAAACACATCTTAATTTAAAATGCTTAAACATAAGTAGCAATCATCTTATTTTTCTATGTGATACAATTATGGAGTAACAAGGAGGAATATTTTTGAAGTATATTTAACAAGTAGCTTGTTTCAGCCTGGATATTAGCTTGATTTACCATCTGCAGAATTACCAATAACATGATGCATTTATTACCCGTAAAAGCTATTAGCAGGTCATTTTGTTCAGTTCATCATATGTGTCTTGAGACACAATCTGGCGTCTAACAGATTTTCATACATTGATGTCACAGAGAATCAGACTGTTCTTTAATTGATTGTTTCTTGCTAGACTACTTTGATTAAAACAGGTTGTGCTATTTGCTTTTAGTTTTACATTTCTCTACTTTAAATGCATGCCCAGGAAAGGCAGAAATTATTCTCATTTCCCTGGATTTATCTAATTCAATGTGTATGTGATAATCCTTGTAATCAAGCTGTTTAAAAACCATTCCAGTTATTCTAAACCCATTACTCCCTTCCCAATTAATACAATCTACACACTGTTTTAAAAGCTATTCATCTTTCCAGGCCAAGTTGTTAGAGGATTGTTAGATCTTAAGCCTTGGAGACATGAGTGCATACAGAGGAATGGCATCTGAAGAAAGTGTTTTTTTCCTTTAATTTACTGAGGGCAGGATCATAAGCTGTACTCTATCAGTAGGAAAAGAGGTAGATGTTCTATATAACAGGAAACAGCAAAATATCTGTGGACATTTTGCTTGGTGCTTCATTTGAAAGTATGGTCTCATCTGGCCCCCGAAGGCCAATTCTATTCTCTATAGGGAACAGAATGTCAATTATGTGGTTTATTTTTTTGTTTCTTCAAGAGTCAGTAATTTGAAACAAGAATGGATACAGCAAGAATGTAAAAACAGAAAAAAAAATAAAATACTATTTTATTTTAGTGGGTGTCAAATTCTACCCAAATTTTATTGTTAACAGAACTCAAAATATTATCTGAACTGTGATTGAGGTATTTTTTGTTTCTCTTTTTAATTTGGTGCTAATACTCTCAGCTGATTTAAATTGGTAAAACTACCTAACAAGTAGAGTCTCCTTCCTTGGAGGTCTTCAAGACTCGCCTGGATATGTTCCTATGCCATCTGATCTAGATGAATCTGCTTCTGCAGGGAGGTTGGACTAGAAGATCTCTAAAGGTGCCTTCCAGCCTCTACCATTCTATGATTCTATGATTCTATGAATTCTGTCATCTTACATTGACTAAGGATTTCATTTTTAAAATATTAAATGCTGTTATCTATTTATGCTAATGATATATTAAAAATTCACTCCAATACAAAAGCACTATTCATGGCCAAGGTAAGACTGAAGTGGTGCATAAAACTTATGCATTGTCATTTTGACCTAAGGTGCAGTTTATCCTGCATGAGTTTTTTTCATGCTTCACCTCTTTTGTTGTCTATAATGATTATGCATGTTGGTACCCAGTATGAATTGCCTACAAATGCAAAGGGTACACCTACCTGCAGTAGAGTGGATCATCAGTAAAAATAAGTGATTTTTCAATCTTGCTTGTGCAGTTTATAGTTTTGTTTTTTTAATAGGGTGAAGCATAGAATCATAGGACAAAATATGGAAAACATATAGAGAAGTTAAACATGCTGATTTCTTAGACATCTTTCGTATTGCCAAAATTATTGAAAGTAATGTGAAGTAGACTTTTCTATGTCCTTTATTACATATCTCGTATGTACTACATATGACTCCAGAAACAGATGCTACACTATTTATGACTACATAATAAAAAACACCTAAAGAAAGAACTGAAAAAAAATCTAAAGGAGAGGGCGAAGCTTGTATCCTGATGAGCTGCACTTTCCCCTGTCACAGATACAAGGTCAATACTCTATTTCCATAAAGCTTCAACTTATGATCCTAAGTAAAGTTGGTGCCAAAAGTATAGTAACACTAGGAGAACCCTGTATGCCTTTTTTTATCGTGGTTGTATGAACACAGAAGTACTGCAGAAGCCTGATGCTACTTGTGCTACCTAAAACATTCACATTTTCAGATTTACTGCATACATAAGTGAACAAAAGATACCATGGTTGGTAAGAGGCTGCACTTAAGTTTAGAAGTATCTTAAACTATAGTTAAAGAGAATGGAAATTAGCCACGTGATAGGAACTCAGAAAACATAGACATCTGTCAAGGGTCTTAAATCATCCTACTCTCTCTTCCCAGCATGACACTAGGCAACTGTAGCTGTACACCAAGTTGGCATCTTTGTTGGCCTTCAAATAAAAGGTAGTTGCATTCTGTGGCTTAACATATCTATCCTGACAATGACAGCAGTCTAGGTTTCAGCTTTGTCAGATATCTTGTTTTCCCACAAACTATATGATAGAAGTACTCAGAAAAGACAACATCCTTCAAACTTACAGTTGTTGCCAGAGCAGTTCACAGAGCTCATCAATAGTTAGTTCATTGTAAGTAGGGAAAAAAGCAAATTTTAAAAGTATACTCTGTTCCACAGCAAACTTTTAGCTGCTGCTTGAAGGAAAATCTACGTAAGTCACATGTGCAATTCAGGCAGGTAACAATACTTGCTAGAAAAAGGCTTGGAGAACACCATTGGAATGAGCCAGGGAAACTGGGCATCAGTGATTTGCACGGACAGGACAGGGAGTAGTGTCAGGGAACAAATAAGCAGGAAAAAGAGTGTGTGTGACAAGTGACATTGTATATGACAAGAAACTTTGGGGAAGGGGAAGGAGATACACTTTCAAATGGAAGCTAAGAGTAACAAGAAAGAATACAAAAAGGTCAGAGGGATGTATGGATAGGACTCAAAAGTGAAAGCACTGTATTCAAAAGCAGGAAGGTGAAGTAAACAGGCAGTCAGCACAGAGCACAGAAAATGCATTCAAAACAGTTACTGCTTTTCCAAAGTTGGAAGACCCCTGCTTTCCAGAGGTTCCCACAGAGTAGTCATCCAAAGGAGAGGAAGAGTTATTACCTAGGTCCTCAGTCATTGCTGGTGTTTGTTTCCAGAATGATAATTTGCATCAATGAAATCTTACTTGTTCTCCCAGTCCATGTAAAGACCTTTATGTTGACTGCTTGTGTGCTTTCTCCCCACCACTGGAGAATCTTCACTTTACCAACCCTCTTTCTTCTTTCATGGCTTAGCCAATAGAGAAAGTTAACGAGGGAGTAGAATACAAACACAGCCAAATAATTGGCCCCTTGGTGACAGGCCTCTTGGAACAAAACATTTCTGTACAGACAGAAGCTTTTTACATCATTGAGCTCTGAATTCTGCAAATATCTACATCTTCTGTGGTGCGTGGGTGTGGAGCTCATATTACTGTAACCTAGAACTGTGTTTGTGCAAGAAGTGGCATATGAAGTCCATGAGATGCCCTCTGTATTGAAAAAAAAACATTTTATTCCTACGTGTGATGCATTAAGAGCTGGTAGAATGTTTTGTGCACTGTTGTTTTTTTTTTTTCTCTCTCTCCCCTCTCCTCATTTTTTTTCAGCTTTTCTTGTGTCTACTTCACAATTTCACCCTATGAATGGTTCTGAATAAGAATGGCAATGGCAACCCTCTACACTGGACAGTGAAGAAAAAAAATCAAATTATTATCAAAACATATAGACATATAGTTTTGGGTTTTATTGTAGTTACAAATCCATTCAAATATCCAAAAGAGGAAAACATTACTCCTTCACTATCCCATTGTTAAAAGATAAGAATGGCTAAACAAGTGAAATCTTGTATTTGTATGCTGTATGTAAGCTCATCAATGACAGTCTGTGAAGGATTAGAAAATAACTTTACTAATTAATGACATGCAAACATATCTAGTGAAGACTTTGTCAGTCATTCGAAGTAGATATACGTCATGTCAATTCTTTTTTACGGCTGGTAGTGAGGAATATTATGAGCAAGATATCTTCCTAAAACCCCAGAGAAAATCCAGATACACAAATTGTTATTTCAAGCATATGGAAAATTACAAGGACAAAGAAAAACAATGACACATCTCTTGCAAATAGTGCTACGAGCCTTCAGCAACCACGAACTGCCGCACCTCACTCTTGCTTCTGAGTTAAATAGTGAACCTGGGGAACAGACTTGCTGAGATTTTAACTCGGCACATACTCAGAGGAAAGAGTGCCACCTACTGAGAAGAGACATTGAAACACGGCTTATTCTTCCTGACTTAACATATTCTCCCTCTTTCCGTCCTAAAAAGGAAAAAGCCAGGAATATGTTTTAATATTCCGATCTAGATGTATTTGTACATTTTGCAGAATTTAAAAAAAAATTTTAGAAATCCCATACAGAGTACAACAAATTCATATTCAAAGGCTTCAACAAGCCAACATAATATTGGAGAACTGAGTTAATCACAGAAGCGACAACACAGTATCTGTAGGATTCAGTCTCCTGTCCAGCAGTAGGAGGTAAGCTTAAGAGGCAGTGGATAACTTAACTACAACACCAAAACTGAGGAGAGGGTAAGGAATTACCATCATCTGATATTTTTGAGAAATGAGGATTAAAACAACTGATTAATCCATAAAAATATGTATTTGGTCACTTTCTGAATATATTTATTGTGTAAGACATGGTCTTCCTATCCAAGAGTATAAACAGATCATGACTGAGCTTGTTTTTTACAACTGAAGTCCCTGTTCACTTTCCACAGTTTTACATATCATTGCATCATCATTGGCAAAACTGACATATGAGCAGGATGTTTTATATGGGATTAAGCTACACAGAAATAACGGTGTAGAGTAGATGGCCCATACTACCAATTGCTGGCAGTGTGCTTGACTGCACTCAACAGTATTATCTGGTTCATGAATACAGATCAACCACTTCTGCTACTTTTTAAAAATATTATGCTATTGCAAGAAAAAAAATATTGTTTCTGGCATACAAAATATTTATGGTACAATCCAGCATCAGGGCAAAGAGCAGAATAGGGTAGAAAGGAAAAGCACAGGGGAGAGGACGATTTCGGAAGAAGAATGGGCCAGTGCTAAGAGGCATAGTGCTGCTTGCTTCTGCAAAGCTGCAGCCTTTCTGTGCCCTGCACGCTCCCCAGCAGTGGGTCAAGGGGCAAAGCCTTCACATGCTAACATAAGGAAAATCAATTTCAGTCCTCAGCGGACTCAACTACTGGAACAAAAGGCAACCCAAGCAATTGCTCTGTGGCACTTCACATACTTCTGACATGATGCGGGAAGTTCACCACTCCCAAACCCTGAGTCGGTTCTAGAGCAGCCCAAGAAAAAAAAATGCATATTTCTGTGAAGCCTCTGGCTTCACAGATACTCTCAGATATGACTTTGGATTTCAAGCTGTTCACGGAAGTAGAACCAGCTTTCTGGATCCAAACTGGTACTTTGGCCAAACACAGCTCCTCGTTTCAAGAGTCATTAAAACAGAGTAAACTAAGGTCAGATGATTAGTTTGCACTAGGTAAAGATAACAGAAAACAAATGTAAAACCTAGAATTTATATTTTCATTAGAAAAACAAGAATTAAAACCAAGCTTATTGTTCATTTATTATTTAAGAACATGTTACACAAGACCAATCTTTCTGTGCCTCTGTCTCATGGAGGGAAAATTCTCATCAGACCCTCCTGATAGACACAAAACTGCAAAGGACTCTCTTATTTCCAACTACTGCTTCTTAAGCTCTAGAAATCCACAGGCTTAAGAAAGTGGGACAGGGAGAAGAAGAAGAATTCTTATCTTGGAGAATTTACAAGCAGATATCTCTCTGATTTTCTAGCTTTCCTAAAACAGTTTTCGCTTACCTTCAAATCTAAGCTAATCCACACATGGCTTGTTATGATTATTAAAGAAAACATTCTCAGGCCATGTCCAATGTTAGAGAAATTAGCCAAGGATCACTCATCCAGTCTTATCCACGTAAATCAATGAATTCAACATCCAGTCACGAAATCAAGATTGAATAACTAGGCAAACTTTCTGTTGTGGTACTGAAGAATTACTGCATGCTGTTTGAACTTGAGCAATCATAGACCTGCTTTGTAGTGTTCCTTGCTAGGAAAGGCAGGTCTATGCTCAACTGTCTTTACTGGAGCAGCAGCCTTGCAGCCCTGGCATGAGGATGGCTGCCTGCCCAGGATGCAAGTGCTGGCCCGGCTGGTGGCTCAGCACCACATCGACTGTGGCCTGGTTGAAAAACTGACCCATCCTTCTTTGTAATAAGCAATGTGACATCTGTATGAAAAGTGGTACATCTCTGTTGATGAACATAAAGAAACTAGATAATGACTCCTAATGATAACATAGGCAGTCTGAATTATTTTGGAAGAGTAGCACTAAATGCAACCTTCTTGTTTATTGTCATAATTAAGAAATGGATTTGAAAACTCAGCTAACACCATGTACTACTAGACATCTACAGATCATCTAGAGAAGAAAATGTCGCACTTCTTTTTATGTTACCAGCTTCAGCAGAAGAGTGTTGAATCTCTGAAAATTTCAAGCAACCTGCTTTAAAATGCCAGAGATTTGTATTTACTTTTCCTCATGCACAGTGGTCCTACTGTATTCAGTAAGACCTGCCAGACACTGTCCACTAATTCACTAACAAGCCCCTCCACGGTATATGAAACTCAGTGGTGACTCTCATCAAACTAGGGTGACAGTCTAATCACACCAGGAACGCCACGTATGAGAGCGCAGAAATGGGGGGAATATGCATGTTTTTTGCCTCTATTACAGCAGTTTAAAGGAAATGCTGTGTCAGTGTTTTTGATGCATCCAGGGACTGAATGTAAACAACATGGTACAACTCTAGAAACTGCCATCATAAAATATTTTAAGAGACAGAGTAGAGTAAAATAAAATAAAAATGTCTTTTTATGTGATATCTCAGAGTAATTCAGGATTTATGATACCTTAACCTTTAGAATCCAAAATATTAAGCTATGTTTCTTAGAGATAATAACTCGGTTGTCCCTCACTTATGTGTCTTAGATAAAAGCCTACTGCCACAGAATCCATGAATGCTCAAATACCCTTGCGGGCCTTTAGTAGTAAATCTTATGGAATAGCTTATGGCCAATGTAATGGCCCACAGTAGCCTGCGAATATCATGAATTCTAATAATACTTACATCAGTAGAAACATGAAGTAATGTCTCCATTGTAATTAAATGATGTATTTAGAGCAGTGCACTAAATGGTCCCCTAGTGTGTTGGTGATATATTCTAATAGTCTTCTCTTTACAGCCCCACACGGTAATATTCATGCTTTATTCTGGAGGGCTTTGCTTCTTACTGAACATTTGAATTGCAACATTAAGTGGTAAAGTGGATTACAGCAGACCTCCATGAATATGGATTCAGATCAAGAAACTAAGTGCTTAAAAAAATAAAATGTTACCATTTAAACAGAATGATTACCAAAACATTTTGATATGGAGGGATGTCATGAATTCTTTCATTTATTTTTTTTTTACACACATCCTGGATCCAGCTCAAATTTGCTGCAATTAAATACTGAACAGGGGGAGACATCCGAGTTTAATTCACCTAAATAATTTTCACTGTAGTTATGGAATTTAATTTTGGTTATTTAAGGCATAAATTCATTTTAATAATTATGTTACGACTGTACTTTAGATGTAATTCTGAAAAGAGATTCAGACTACAGTACATTGTCAGCTCATAAGATTACTGCCGATCGTAAATGTTTCATATTTATAAAGAAGTGTCTGCTGCTTCAGAGAGAGAAAATAATCTCTTTTCTTCTGATTAGGTAGCAACAAAAATGTTCATTTATGTATTTCTACTCTTTATTTTCCCAGTAAATCAGCCAATAATATAACAGCTGGAGGTATTAAGGGCCTGAGGCAAAGCTAAGGGCACTTCAATATATCCAGGCATGGCCAGAAATTGTGGAATATTAGGAAGTATATTACAGTATATGTAAAACCATGGCTGACATCTCATTATGAATCAATGTTTTATATTTTTTTTGAAGAAAATTTGATTTTAGCATTTGAAAACATAATAATAAAACCATTTATATCAGTAAGTTTTATTAAAAGGTTCCATTCATTCACTGTATCTCAGCTTTTCAATAATTACTTGTGAAATACTGTTTCCTTGTGCCACTCATACTAAACACGTAACATTTTCAGAACACTGCTCAAAATACATTCTCTAGGAATTCATGCATATGACATATAGATTTTCATATGATTAAGCATTAGTTATCCATGCAGTGTTGCTTGACTTTATTTAAATCTGCCAATAATTTTGTTATATAGTGCTTTCTGGAACAACTGAAATTCATGTCGGAAAACTCCAGAGAGTGTCTTTGTTTTGCTTTGGGTTGTTTTTTTGTTTGTTTGTTTGCTTGTCTACTTCAGGGCCAGTAACTAAATCAGCACTGTAGTTTTCACAGCCCCCAAGTTTTAGAAATGAATGAGCTCTGTAGCTAGAGGCCTGCAGAAGGTCATGTTTTTTGACTTAGCATGGAGATATGACTGTCTCATCAAGAGTCATTCCGTTGAAAATGTGCCTAGGCTGACTAATTACTTGCACAACATATTTGGCTAGAGCTTTACTTGGATGGTGTATGCATGGGCACCTTCCCATCATATTTTGGAAAGATCAGTTTGACCTTATACTTCTAGAAACAGATCATCCAAATCTAGACTTAGCCACTACAGGGCAAGCTGCTGAATGAAGCAACTGTTGCACGTCAAAAATACTTTAACCTTTAGAAAATAATAGCTTGAATTTCCAAAGGGCATACATTCAGAAAAGCTGTAATCCTCCCTGCTCTAGCCCTAAATTTTTCCTATTCCTAAAAGTGATCATTTTTAAAGGTTTAAAAGTATTTTGTTCACATTTCTCTAATTTTCAGGTGCCTATGCCCTGGCACTTTCTGCCTAAAGTAGAGGTGCCAAGATAAGGTGTTCTGACAGAGTTCTTAGATGACTTCTGAGTTGCTGACAGCAGAATGTTTTTCATAAAAGAAGTAATCTTGTGAACAAGTCTCTTTTTTTTTTTCTTCAGAGCACTTCTCTTTTTTTTTTTTCCTTTTTTTTTTTTTTTCTGGTGAATCAGTCAGTTTTGCATTACCTTGTTAATGAAGATTACCATGAACATCTTTTAACACCTACACATACACTTCCAGTTTAAGATCTTGGTCAGAGGGATGCTGAATCCCAAAGTCGATCAAAGAAGGATTAAATTTAATGCAAAGATAGCCAAAGTAGATGATGTGTCTGCCTCTGAGGAGAATGTCTAAAGGCCAGTTTGAGAGAAGGTTTGGATTTTGGCTTGCCAAAATATCCATCATTAGGAGAGTCCCTGGTCAGAGGTAGGAGACTTAGGAGAGAAAGTATTGGTTCTAGATGTATTTTAATTTTGTTAGAGTACTATCAAGAAAGCAGAACACAGATTACTGTGATCAAAGCAGATAACTGTCTTTTTGGATATTACCCCAAGGAAGGTGATTCAGTCTGGCTGCAAACCAAAAGATAAGTTTTTAAAACTCTTTGGCCCAAGAAACTTTTTGAAAAGAGACTAAGGGCAATTCTTTAAGATGAAGTGGAAGCTGTAGTCTGAGTAACAAACTCCCAGGAAAGGTCTTAATGCCACATCAAAGATCAAAAATCTTTCCAGCTCCATAATCAGGATTCCTGGCAGAGGATGACTCTGAACTTTAGTCAGATGATATTGGGGCAAGAGCCCCAGATTTCTCTGACTCTTGAGTATTTAGGAAACTAATTCACTATCTAGACATCGAATACTCCCAATGGTAGTCCCAGGGTAATTCTAATTAGGTGCTGCCAAAGGGAAGTTCAGCTGTCTAGGAGATAAGTGAAAGTACGTGTTAGATATATTCAAAAATAATTCATGCTATCTCTTATTGTCTTCAAAGGAAAAAATATACATACACAATCACTTTCATAGAATGATAAAATTCTAATATTTGAAATTAAAATATGAAAAAGTAAACATAATAAATCAACACAGTCTATTAATTAACTCCTTTTTGAATAAGAGATGAGAAGTGCCACCATAACTCTTTGCCACAGTAAATAAGGAGCAAACAATCATTCTGGTTTTATTAAAACACAAAAAACCTCTAATAATTAGATGCTTTCCTAGCCCTATCTGATCATCCAACCACAGGTCTTGTTTAGGTGTTAGCAACAGAGAAGGAAATAGATTCTTGCTTCTTTCTTTTGTCAATAGGTTAACACACCAAAAAGTTACTTCTTGATCTCCATGTAATATTTAAAGGCATTCTATAAAAGCATTTTTCTACATCATATTCCCACATTTGCACAGTTCAGATAGTTCAATTACCAATATTTATGGGGAAAATAGTATAACAAGACAGAAGACTGTGTACAAGTGTAAAAACAGCAAAAAGAGAAAGTAAACCAGTCTTGAAGGAACAGCAAGTTCAATCACCAGCTGAACTGACATTGTAGCATAGAACCACTGTGGGAAAACAGAAGATTCCCACCTAAAGCCATAAAGAGTCTCACAGACTAACAGTCACAGACTCTTAAAGGTTGGAAGGGACCTTGAAAGATCATCTAGTTCAACCTTCCTGCCAGAGCAGGACCACCTAAAGTAGCTCACATAGGAACCCACCCAGGTGGGCCTTGAATATCTCCAGAGAAGGAGATTCAACAACCTGCCTGGGCAGCTCATTCCAGCTCTCCATCACCTCACAGTGAAGAATTTTCTCATTATGTTTCTTTGGAATCTCTTATGTTCCAGCTTGTATCCGCTTCCCCTTGACTGGACATCACTGAGAAGAGCCTGGGTCCATCTTCCTGACATCCAGCCTTAATGTATTTGTAAACATTAATGAGATCATCCCTCAGTCTCCTCCAAGCTAAAGAGTCCCAGCTCCCTCAGCCTTTCACCAGAAGAGAGTTGCTTCACTCCTTTCATCATCTTTGTGGCCCTCATTAATTTCAACCTCTGTTTTGAGAAATTTTATAATGCCATAATCTTTTAGGCATTATATGGGAAACACAACTGTGTCTTCAAGCCTAGGAATCATCCAAGTCTGTTCAATACAATTGTTATACCCAAAATACATAGAATCATAAATGTCTCATCTTCAACAAAAAATTCTGAGATGCTTTAGTGGAACATCTGGCTAGGATTTACATTTACTTACCTTTTGTATTAGTAATATTATTCTCACCTTTTTTACCAATGCCACCGATTCTGAGCACTGTGGGGGATGTATACAAGCAATTAATGGTAGCATTGTACTATTTCTTCATCATTTTAGTGTGATGACAGCATTATCACAAAGCAGAACTACTCTAGAATTACAAAATCTTGACCTTCTCAATAATCCCAAAGAAGACGGCTGGAAGGAGAGACTGCTTATCTATCTGAGATGGGAAAACAGCAAAGGCTGCTGAGATCTCTGTAGTGAAGGATAGGGTTGGATGTGGAGTGTTAAGGCCAATGGCTATGGCCTGAACCTCATCTTAGAGCTACAGTTCATTGCACCAAGTTAGAGTTAAAAAGATGCTATTTTTTTTTTAACATATATTTTCCAAGATGAAAAGTTTCTTCTGTTAAGCCGAAACTGGTTTGCATCCAATTTTTATATTCTGACTGACACCATGAGTTCGAAATGGCTGTTAATACATGTGTCATCTGAATATAGATACTAGAAATAGTTTCAAGCCATTTATTGACATGTTGTTCTATAAAACAGTAAATAATAAGTAGCTGTAGCTAGCCATTTATTGAAATTTCTTTAGCCTTGTGAATCCTGTGGATATTAATGTATGAAGATTTAAAGAAGTAATATTTAAAATATACTAGAATTCTTTAAAAAAATGCCATTAGCTAATTATTATTTTGTAATTAACTGTATTGATCACAACATAGATTTTTCTTATATTTAAGTGGAACTTTTTGTGTTCCAGCTTCATCCCATTACTCCTTGTCCTGTTGCTAGCTACTATAGAAAAAAGGGATGCCCCAACCTCCTGACACCCACCCTTTAGATATTTGTAAATATTAATAAGATCTCCCCTCAGTCTCCTCTAGGCTAAAGAGCCCCAGTTCCTGCAGCCTTTCATCATATGAAAGATGTTCCAGTCTCCTGGTCATATTGCTGGCCCTGCACTGGACTCTCTTCAGAAGATCTCTGTCCTTCATGAGCTGAGGAGCCCAGAATTGGACACAGGACTCCAGATGAGCCCTCACCAGGGCGGAGTAGTGGAAGAAATTAATCTCCAGTGCCCTGATTCCCATTTTTTATGCACTATAAACAGGCATCTTGTTTCTCTGCAGTTGCACCTTGAGGAATATTTTGCTGTTTGCATTTGTCTAATGATAACTTTAGCTTACTTATTTTTCTCCTTAAAAAGCATTTGTTAGTACATGCTAATAAAAGAAAATCTCCAAAGTTGAAAATAATGACAGAAACAATGAAAAACAAGTAGAAAGAAAGATATTCTCTTTTGGCCATGGGCACTGCTGCCTCTGAGAACATCTTTCAAGGCATGTAAAAGACAAAAAAAACCCAGTACAATGGTTTAGAAAAAGGGATTGTCAGTCACTGCTTGACAATGCGCAGAAATCAATGGCTTTTTAACATTTTTAGGTACACATGTGAGGGTTATGCTCAGATCCAACACTCATTTGCAGTATAAAGAGTTAGGATGATCATTTTTATGAAGCCAGGAAGCTTTCTCCAGCCAGAGGACCAGCTTACCACCCTGCATGTATACAATCCTCTCCATTTTTAGCCTCCATCACGTATAATAATTTGGGGCCTAGGATAGGACAAAATTTAGAAAATGATCAAGGTCCAGAGGGAGATTAATATATTAAATACAAAATGCTTGTTATTTCACATCAGCATGAAGCCAGCAGTTACAATTTTTCCTGGAACTACTTTTGGGTCATCCCAAGTGTGCAGAGGCTGTCATCAAAGCAAACTATATTATTCAGCTTTTTGTTTCTGGCCATTATGTGGCATTATGTCTGAGCATATCTCCCCTGCACCTTGAAAAGGAGATGCTTTCACTTCTATTTTTACACATATTCCTATTTTTCATATCTCTTGTTTTTTTGAAGAATGCCTCAAAAATATTCCAAGCAGAAAAACAACAGTAAGAGCCAAATGCTGAAAAATAATGAAAAAAGGCTAAGGATGGTGGTTTCTTTATCTTGGTTTTTCCTGTTGTCCTAAAAACTCAAAAGGTGTTCTGTACTTAATTCACTAGGTCTTGTATACGTATTAATAGCAATAAACCCATTAATAGCACTGCATTGTTTGCAGAATAAACAAATAAAAACACAGATAAAAGACAAAACTAAGCCCAAATTTTATCCTTGTTCATTTAAAACAATCTTTATAGTCTAATTTCTACCAAATGAATTGCATTTGAAAGCCAGAAAAGTCATTTGCTACACCAAAAAAAACACCCTTTTATTTTAATTATTTCTTTTTTGAGCTTAATACAAAGACATTTCATTGCACAAAAAGTAAAACACCTTGTAAAGGATTCCAAAATGATGGAGAGCGATATCCAGTGAACCAGGAATACCTCTCAAATGCAATACTGAACAAAAAGTAGAGGCTCAGTATTAGATTTCTCAGCTAAGTGGCATATCAAAACAAAGCTAAGAATGAGCTCTGCTTTCAGTTCCTCTATAAATTCTTACACCACCACTGCACATATTCTACTTTTTTTTTTTAAATTAAACACTATCCAGGAAAAGATACCAAGGAGGACCATTTACATGATATTCTGTTTTTCATATCTAAAACAAGATAAAGGCCCCGACTTAGCTCACAAGTAGAAAAGGAAAATAAAGGTCGCTATCACATTCTGTAAGCTTTTAGACTTTCATTGATGTGAAAAACAACATCATTACGTTTGTTGAAGTTTTTTCTTGAGATACTCCAAGCTGGAATACTGGTCATATGAAGAGTCAAGGTTGTTATACATTAGTGGAATCTGATGGGCAAAACTGTGGTATCTAATTGTGCTGCATGAGCTGACGCTAACCAATTCTATTAAATCGTTCCTTTGATAAGCATCACGGTCACATAAGACCACATGTGTTATGTGTATGTAAGTTCTTACATACATGTGTCTTATAGGTCATATCGCAATTTGTCAGGTGTAATATCTTCAAATTCATAGGTTCTTTACAAATATTTACAATGTTAAAGATTGTTTGACACAGTTCAGAAACATGTGACCATGGGGGATACCCACATAATTACTAGTGTGTATTTTGCTACATGCAGATAATGGGTCAAGTAGCTCAGACATGTGATTATGACTTTGTGCTTCCTGTATATTTATTCCATGGCTTCCTTGTGCATGTTATTTATTTAAGTATTTTTTTCTGTTTGCTTTAGAGATATTTGTGCTGGTGAGCATCTTTTCCATTAAAGACCATACAGAGGAAAAATTAATGTAGCAAGAAATACTGGCACATTAGATAGTACAACAAGGGACTGAAGCACATTTCATCAAGAGTAAAGAGTTGAACATTGTATAAGGTATAAAAATAGAATGAGCTGTTGAGTCTGACTTTCTCATACTGTGTATTTCAATAACCAATTTATATATATATACTCCATTAGTATCTAAGAGCCTAATACTAAACTGAAATAGCTAAGCCAATTCATTTTTTCAATGACAAGGCAATTAGTTCATGGCAAATGACTACCAATTTAGATCAAGAACTGATAAATATATATATATATAGATATAGCAAAATCTAAATGAGGCTAGCTTTATAATGATCTAACAAAATATTATGTGTATTTGGATGAGCATTGAGTAAGAGGCAAGGTCTCTCAAGTGCACAGATCTCTGTATTTGAAGTAAAGAGTTCAGCAATGCATCTAAATGCAATCCTTGCTAAACTTCATATACACTTTTAACATTACTTTTGTTTTCATTTTTAAATATCTGTTTTGTAGCTAATTTAATAAAGTAGTTGAAATTTAGGGTATAGAACTCAGCACTGCTTAGTGTAGGATGAGGGGGCAGTTAAAGGTCATTTCATTAGAGGTGAAAGACAGAAAAAAATTGCAGAAAAAGTATGTTGAAAATCTTTTTTCTGCCGTTTCAATTTCAATCTGACAGGGACTTGGCAGCTAACAGCAAAATCTGGGAAAGCCATGAACAAGGTTCAAAGCTGCTTTTTAAACGATAGCAAGCAGAAAAAAGAAACGTGAAAAATAGACTCTTATTCTTTTTTTTTTTTTTCCCCTCTGTGCTAGATTAGGACAAACAGAGCATACCAAGGGAAGGTTTTGAAAACTGAATGGTCCTGCACTTACTATTGATCAATACTTTTAAAAGCATTGTTTTCCTGAAAGAACCAAATTACACTATTACATATAACCAAACACTGTTTACCTATCCAACTGCGAGAAAATAGGAATGTCTTTAAGTACTTTTGAACATACAGACATTCGCATACACAGAGACGTGTCGCAGAATAGACTTGTGCAGATTAAGCTGTTGACCAGCAGAACTATGAATCGACACATTCCCCAGCAGAAAATAAACAAGCAAATAACTGGAAAGGACATGTGTCACAAGCCCTGCTTTGAATTGACTACTTTGATTTAATTTGTTCATTTGTTTCATAATATACTGGAAATGCACTGTAATACATTAACATTTCATTAAATAATTGTCTTTTAGTAGCACAAAAACTCTCAATAGAAGCCTCTTTAACTTAAAGCAGGGGAAAGCTAGCAAGTCTCCAGCATTTTCTTAGAAGTATTTCATCCTCTACCTCTAGAAAAAAAAACATTTTGAACCTTATGCATTCCCACAATTCTGTCTCTTTTAGATTTGTCTGCTTAGCTACTTTCACAGATGTATTTGTTTCTCCTTAGAGACTTCTTCATATAACAAGGATTATAGCAGCTCCTCAACTTTAGCATAGCTCTTCAACTTCTATGGCCCTGTCCAGACAGAGCAGATAAATAGAGGAGGCCAAACTGCAGGGTCAGTTAAGTGGGTGATGGAGAGGGACAGTGGTTTGATGGGGGTAAGTACTCAATTGCAGTCATTTTAGACATTGATCATTAATTAAGTTCCAAATGTGTTCAATAACTCAGCTATTTCTGACTTTCTTTTTTTATTGTAAAAGTGGATGAGGTCTTCCTATGATGAAAATGATTGAGATCACAACTGTGTTCTTTATAGATCTCATATTTCAGAAAATTCAAAGTCTGGAAAAACAAGGAAGTTCATACAGAAGAAAGACCTAGCGGGACCAAACTGAAAACTAGGCTTACACAAGCATGGATCTGAACGAGATCTTAGCTATTACTCATGGAGTATTGCAAAAACATCAGCTGCACTCATCAAGGAGAAAAAGGAGTCTGGAATGCACAACAGATGTATCCCCTATGCAACTAGTTTGTGAGATGAACAAAAAATGTGTTAGCACTTCAGAACACATTAAACACCTTCACAACCAGGCAAAACCATTGCTTACAAAACTTCAATACTTTGAGATTGCCAAGGATCATCCTTGGGGTATTTTGGACAAATGAAACCTTTGTCCATAGTTTTGCAATCATTTACAGTGAAGAACAGGCCGCTTGCAGTAGTAATCAATAGTTTCAACTATTTT
Organism: Urocolius indicus; assembly: GCA_013401255.1. Taxonomy (NCBI): domain Eukaryota; kingdom Metazoa; phylum Chordata; class Aves; order Coliiformes; family Coliidae; genus Urocolius; species Urocolius indicus. Next base: position 505,731 of record WBNH01011100.1, on the reverse strand, counting down.
GATGTTTGTTAATGGCAACTTCACAAAAATAATGTCATTTTTAAGTTATTAACTCATCTGATAATTTTCTTTTTTACAACTGCTTCTTCTAAAGAAATATAAACCACAGCTTAAGATACAAACAGGACTTTTTTTTTTTTCTATTTCTTTAAGGAATGGCCGTAAGACAAAGCTATTAGTGTGTGTGTACTTCAGATTTCCTAGTGTCAGTTGTTTAACAAGCAAGTTCTTTTAATACTGATCTGAATTAATTGCTGAAAGGAGTTCTGCGAAAATTATCTGCTTTGTGATGGATGGATAATAGCAAAACATTGAAGAAGCCTGAATTAGTTTTCCAGATGGCTCTTGTTTAGCACATCCCCTTTGAAACTGCTTCCTACCAGGCAAAGGCAAAACCAGGCAACTTGAAATTCCTCAAGGAGTCAGTCCAAAACCTTTTGACCAGGATCCATCTGCACTAATATCTTATTAAAAAGGAAAACGCTGCTACTAAAGTCAGTATTTCTATTATTTGCAATTTATAAGAATATTTTGCAAAGTGGATTCTATGAGATACAGCTTGCCTTCAGACATTTGTGGGCTATTGCTGTTCAGAGGAAGCTAGCTGGAATTGCTGTGAGATGGATAGGGGAGATGCTGAGTATTTTCAGGGAAAGGAATCTGTCCCAACTCCACATTCACCAACTCTTTGCATATTCTTACACATTTAGTTGACATTTGCTACATCAAAAATGACCACTGACATCCTGTATAATAGCAGTTATCTAATTTCACCCAGTTATGCCAGCACAGTCCTCCATAAAGTAGCTGGCAAAAGAAAGACATACAGTCCTTTGAAAGATATCAAGAGAGAAAGGATGTAGGATTTCACTTTGGAGGTGGTTGCAGCAGTTAATAACTGCCATCATTAAAAATGCATGCCTTGTTTCCAATCTGAATTTACCTGTCTTCTCTTTCTTCTGAACACCAATTCTTGACATGTCTTCCTTTGACAGACTGGCAAGTCCTTAGACACTTGGCACCTTTAAGTTTGTAAAGTATGTATGCACTTTCAACACAGATTCTTCTTTTCCTAAACTCAGAGTCCTGCAACATATTTTCTCTATCTCCCTAATAATTTCTGTGGCCCTTTCTTAAACATTTTTTTCAACATCTTTTAAAAAAATGAACAGAAAAGGTAGATACAGTGTTTTGACTTTCTACTCTCATTTATAATATCCAAAGACTATACTGATCCCCATTACCACAGTATTGGTATCTCGTGTTTTATTGCTTGTCCACTATGACCTTTAAATACTTTTCATTCACCCTTTACCAAAATACAGTTGTTCATGATGTAAGCAGGAGTTTGTTTCTAGACATATATGACTGTGTATCTGCTTCTACTAAAACCATATTTTGTTTGAATAGCTTCACGGGATAAAACTAAACTATGCACAGTTATATAATTGACAACTTTTTAGATAGATTCATATTTTAATGACATTAATTTTTTATTTACATCCAGCTCTACAACTCTGACTAATATTGGAGTAAGATGTACAAATTCTGAACAATTCCACCCAAAATATCACGATTTTTTGTTGAAATTGACAATTGCTTTTATAAATGTTTAAATCTATATTATTATGCATGTGTTATCTTTCAATTACTCTGGATTAATATAGGTGGAATTAGAAATGAAATGCACTTGTTCATGAAACAGTTAATGTAACATTTTGTGAGAAGAATTTCCTTGGTTAATCAAGAACCTGCAATTTTCACAGACAGAACAATCTGATAATGAGTACAATTTTATAACTAGCTCATTAATTGAAAGTATATTTTAAACAGCAAATGGCATCCTAATAGCAAAAAATCTACACATTCTTCATAGGTGCCAAGATCTTGAGATAAATTCTTAAGTGCCTCTAATATTTTACTAGCAGTTAGGTTATTAGAATATATTTCAAAAAATTAAATCCTTTATTTCACAAAGTGATCAAGAAAATGAATACACATTCACTCATTATAATCCATCCATTTAATGGGAAGATGCCAGAAAGTTACTAAAGAATGTGAGTAAGATGACAAAATAGATCTTCAGTTTCTGGCACTCAGACATGGTCATAGAGGGGATTCAGTATTTATATACATGCATGTATTATATATACATATATCCTTTCAATTTCTCTGGTATCAACCATTTTGAACTACCGAGGTCAGAATGGAAAATAAGTAAAGACAATCTAGGAATATAGGAAAACCGCAATTTTAGAAACAATCTTCACAAAAAGGTCATTTGCTTTGCATTTATCTTTAAAATAATCTTCAGCTATACTGGAGTAGAACCCAATGTTATTGGGAAAGAGTAGAGTGTAAGTGTTGATATAATTTCTATTGGACTGTAATGGTAGATTAAGAGCAGATGTACAGGGCGTTATTAAAAGTACAGAGCCTCAGCATATCACTGCTTGACACTCCAGAATTTGGGTGAAATGCACTGGTATCCTTCCTGGCTTTTTCTGCACCATCAACCGTGTCAACTAGTAGAAAGTTTGCTGGATATCATTCCAGGATGACAAAGAGCAAATGTGACCTTGCAGTGGCAATGAAACGGCTTTGGAGATTGTTCCTGTACAATATCCTTTGAAGCACAGAAACCCATCTACTGCCACCAAGGATGCACAAATAGCTTGAAAAATTGTCCTTTCCAGCTAAGAGTATGGTCTAGAGTTTCTACAGTTTGTAGGTTTTACAGAAAAGGTATATGGAAATACTCCTAAAGATGTTTGTTATAAAACTCAATAAAACATTCCTAAATTAGTTATGTAGGCTATACAGAATAATCCTATACTGCAATAACATAGCGTCTATGTAGAGAGAACCACATAATTTACTTTCACAAACTCACACTAAGAAACTCTTTATACTATATTAAGATGTTTCTCTCTTATCATATACAACCACTGAATAAAGAAAGGGAGCTAATGTAGCTGTCAACCGTCAGCAATATCTCTGCATCCCAGGATAAATTAATCTCCCGGGAGTAATTTTGCTGAAGTCACTAAAAGATAAATTTGGGCTCTTAGTTCAACTGTAGTTCTCTGGGGCAGAGAACCCTTAGGTTTTTTATTTTCTCATATGTAATAGTAGTCGCAAAGGGACCCAGATCTCTGATGTTCTTACATCTGCGTTCTACCACCTGTATCATCCATATACAGTAATAACACATAAAAACAGTTATTTAAATACATTTGACTTCTAGTGGAAAATATGTAGCTTATTTATTACATATATACCATACATATTCATCTGCACTATATAAGTGTGGGGGGCGTTTTATCCTTTTTAATCAACATATTGAAGATTTTCTACCTGTTTCTATATATTCTTTTAAATTTACTATTCACTTTTTTTAACACAAAACAAGGAAAGTAGAAACAATGGCTCTAGTTTGCTTCAGGATAGTGTGTTTCAGCTTATGGTGCTTTACTGTATCTCTCAAGCCACACTAGTACTAGATATCTCCCAGTGGAAAGTAGCAATTACCTTCAATCTCTCTGATCTGAAGTAATCCCTGCTACATGTGCAGCTCATTGTGAGTGATGAGGGCCCACTGTTTGCTGAGTCTAAAACCAAATGATCTTTCACAAGCAAAATTTAAACTTGAAATAGGATTCTCTGGCTCTTGATTCCTACTCTATTTTTTCCGTGTACTTTATATATTCCCAAATAAGGTTCAGGCTGGCTACAGATGGTGCTGGTGTGTAATGAGACAGGCTCAGAAGCCACTCCAGTTCCCAGGGGAGGGTTCTGTAATGGAACTAACTATGTATTGTCCGCCTTATATACTAGATTTGATTTTGGACTATTTGCCCAACTGTGTTTGTTTATTGCTTAGCACTGGAGGGCTTCCATTAACTGTGGCTTGATTGAACATAGACTATGGAGTTAGGAGAAATGAAGCATTTTTTTCTTCTGAATGCTGATGTAATCCCTTTTCTTTAGCTGACAGTTTAGCCCCTTCACCAATAGGAACTGTTAGAAATAGGCTGGTGTTTGCATGATTCTAGTGAGAAACGAGGTTTTTTGACCGTCTGAACAAACTCCACCAGATTTACTGCAAATAAATGCTTCCAAAGTTTGTAAGAAGACAAAAGCTTCACCTGGTAAAACACAGTCACTCACAGATGAGAATGGAAATTGCCATCTTTCATACAGGGAGAGATTAATAAACAAGGTCTTGGACATTTTCTTTACGTAGCATAGCAATGCATTTTAAGGATTTTGAAGTAAAACCCTGAGTTTAGTAAATCAGTTACCAATATCCAGATGGAAATTGAGGCTTTTTAAGAATTTTTTAACTAGCGAAAGCATTCATCATTTTAGTGAAGCAACTCATCAAGAAACTAAATTAAGAATGAATAAATGGCTATCATAATAATCATGATGAAATTGTTTGTAATTACATTTAAACACATGGGTCAGGGAGAAGCTTCTATTTTCTTGTCTGGTTTGATACTGCTAAAAATCACCATCATGGCTTTTAATAACCAGTTCATATCCATCTCCTTCTAAGAAATGCCATGAGAACTGGAAGTAGCTAAACAGTGCTGTTTCACTAGTATAGTACACAAATTCAGTTCACTATAAAATCCATTTTTTTTTAAATTGTATGATCATTCTGCCTGTATCTGAGAAAGAAAATGAGAAGTCAGAATCCTAAAATGCTGCTTCCAAATAGAGGGAAGAAAAGTATATTTTAATGTGTAAATATTCACCTGCTTAGCATAATGACAAAAAGATAATTTTATAGATGTCAGATATGCCAGTACCTATTCAGCTTTCTCTTATTAATTCGTATTGTATGGATGTTAGTCTCATAAACAATAGGTTTAATGTTAATTTAAAATAAGATTATAAGAATGTAAGATCCAGGCGGAAGATAAATTGAGAAACTACTTATCTTTATATCTGCTATACACAACATGTGGGTATGATTTTATAGAAATACATTTGAATGTAGATATATATATACACAGAAAAATATGCATGCCTTGGACACTACACTTAGTATTTTTAATACTGTAGAGTGGATGAAACTATATTCAGGGACAATGACAATGGAGGAACACTAATCTTTTTCCAGTCTTTACCCACATCAAATCTACTCTGACTATATTGGGGAGATCATAGAATCATAGAATGGTAGGGGTTGGAAGGGACCTTTAGAGATCATCTAGTCCAACCTCCCTGCAGAAGCAGGTTCACCTAGATCAGGTCGCATAGGAACATGTCCAGGTGGGTCTTGAAGACCTCCAAGGAAAGAGACTCCACAACCCCTCTGGGCAGCCTGTGCCAGGGCTCCCTCACCCTGAAAGCTTTTTCTTATATTTAAGTGGAACTTTTTGTGTTCCAGCTTCATCCCATTACCCCTTGTCCTGTTGCTAGCTACAATTGAAAATAAGGGATGCCCCAACCTCACCCACCATTTAGATATTTGTAAATGTTAATGAGATCCTCCCTCAGTCTTCTCTTCTCTAGACTAAACAGCCCCAGTTCCTGCAGCCTTTCCTTGTATGAAAGATGTTCCAGTCCCCTGATCACCTTGGTGGACCTGCATTGGACATTCTCCAGCAGTTCTCTGTCCCTCTTGAACTGAGGAGCCCAGAACTGGACACTGGACTCCAGATGAGGCCTCACCAGCAGCAGAACCACCCTTGACCTGCTGGCTACACTCTTCTTGATGCATCCCAGGATGCCATTGGCCTTCTTTGCCACAAGGGCACCTTGCTGGCTTATGTTTAGCTTATTATGGATCAGGACTCCCAGGTCTCTCTCTGCAGAACTGCTCTCTAGCAGTTCGATCCCCAGCCTGTACTGGTGCATGGGGTTGTTCCTTCCCAGATGCAGGACTCTGCACTTGTCCTTGTTGAACCTCATGAGGTTCCTCTCTGTCCAGCTCTCAAGCCGGTCAAGATCTTGCTGAATGGCAGCACATCCTTTGATGAATCAGCCAGTCCTCTCAGTTTGGTATTATCAGCGAACTTGGTGAGGGTACACTGTCCCCTCATATGATCACAGAGTCTGTCTGCTTATTTTGAAGCCCCTCTCAGGGAGCTGACTTTGACCCAGTGGGCTTTTAAGCCTAGTTTCCCAGTGAGAGAGAGTCAGACGGTTTCTGCTCACCCCACTGAGCTTAGCTCCTCCTTCATAGTATAGAGATGGGATTTGTGGTACTAAAGCAAACTGTCTATCTCGTCAGAAGATACATTTTTTCAGAGTACAATACCATCTCTCTGGCTTTGGACAAGCTACATTAGGGAGATTATTGCTATTCAGTGTACCCAGCCTCAACACGGCGATGACTACATGTGGGAATGGACAAAGGCACAGACTTCAGTGACAGTACAGGCAGTAGGATGTGCTTTTGAGTTACACATAGAATGTGTGTCTTAGAAGTGCAGATCTGGTCTGTCCTGCAGAATTAAAACCATTTTAGGTATGACAGGACAGCCCACAGTATAGGCATAAAAATGGCAACAGAGCTTCTCTACCAGCTTAACTGTCTCAAGGTCACAAGCCAAGAAAAATGCTCTTCTGGTCATCTCTCTGCAGGTATGCTGACAAAGCAAAGACAGTCAACCTCTGTGAAGTCTGGTATGCTGTTGGGAACAGTGTCCATACCATGACAAGGAAGCAGGAGACAGGCAATAATGTCCTACAGCACCACCACTCACACTCACACTGCTTTTACAATGATGTTCCAAGTATGAAAAAGGAAAGCTTAAAACTTGCCAACAAAGCTACCAACAAAGTTGAAGTCTCTGCTTGAAAATAAGTTTTGTGGTGAAAGTTCATAACCCTCTAATGAACTGGAGAGGCCATTTGATTTCAAATTTTTTTTTTTTGTTTTCCTCTCACTCTGAAATAGTTATATATTCTTTTATGTTTTACATGATTGCACAGCACAGTATACGGTCACCCAGAAGTCTAATTTCTTTTTGTTTCCAGCAATAATAGCTCTGGAGAATTCAATCACAACTGGAAATTCAGAAAGCTAGTCCCAAGCTATTAAAAACAGTGAGTGAGACTTAAAAGCATTTGCAATAAAGGCAAAGTCATACAAACTTTTTCTATATAACACAGTAAGGCAACAGTGCCTGAATAGCAACATTGCTGAATACTCATTCACTTACTGAATGATTTAGTATCAGGTAATGTAGTGGTTTTGGCCCGGGCCAGGTTTTTCGGTAGCGGGGATGCTAGAGAGGTGGCTTCTTTAAACAAAGAGAGTTGCCAGAAGCTTCCCCTGTAGCTGACAGGCTTAGGGCCAGTAAGTTTTAAGTTGGACCCTCCACCTGACCCAGGCCTGGCCAATTAGTGGTAGAGGTAACGCCTCTGTGAACAACATATTTGAGCAGAAGAAGTTGTTGCGCAGTTGCAGAACAGCAGCAGCAACAGGGAGACAGAATGCGAAAACATCTCCGCAGGCACCAAGGTCAGTGGAGAAGGAGGGGGAGGAAGGTGCCTAGGCACTGGAAAGAAGGTTCCCCTGTGATATGTGGTGAAGACCATGGTGAAGCAGGTTGTCCCCCTGCAGTCCATGGAGGCCACCAGGAAGCAGAGATCCACTCGCAGCCAGCTGGCTGCCATCACAAAGACAGCATGGAGTCAGCCATATTTTCTCTTCTGGTCTGCATTAATCTCCATCATTTCATATAAAGGAGACCACCTTCAGGAGGAACAACTGGGAACAACACTGAAGCTGTTTGGTAGCTTTTGTTTGCAATGGGCAGAATGGCTATGAGAGAATCGCTGTTTCAGTTAATTTTTTTTAAAAAATGGGTGTTTCCTACTTCTCAGTTTGAAAACTGCCTTCTCATCATGCTGGGGTTCCTCCTAGCAGTTTCTCTCTTTGGCACACATCATCCATCACCCCTTGCTAGTGTGTAGGTACAAGGAGGTTTCGACCACTGTATGAGACTTTCTCCCTGCTTACCCTTAAGGGGAAAGCATCAGGTAATGGAAAGCACCTAATTTGAAAGTACTCTGCCAGTCATTACAGCTGTATTTCAGGACCACGTACTAGAACAAAGAAATGACATTTTGACCTCCAGATTCTGAAATCATAACAACGTAACAAGTAAATTAGGAGATCAGCTACATTTTCTGAATGACTTTTGCCAGTGGATTTTAACAGCATGTCTGTTTAAATGTTCCTTCACTGGAGTTTTCAGAATAACTAGCAGTCACAGACAGATTGATCTTGCATGAACTGAATGAAGAATTTCCATTTTAAGGTCTTTTCTGCTTACTTTTAGGTCTGGTTGATGTGACTTTGTGTCTCTCTGTTTTTGAGGCTACTTTGGGGACCTCATGCAGTAAGTTACAATGATGGAGCATGACAGTCAGAATAGCACACACTATTAGCTAGAGCTCAACTCTATTACAGTACTATGTTTTGTGACACAGAATCAAGAGGCTCAAGGATACAAGGTCAAAGGTAGCAAAACATTACATTAATCTGTTCTGTTTGCAGGCACAAGTACGTCAATCTCCAAGTATAATATAGTGTTGACTCTTTAATTATAAGAAGCAAAGTTCTAGATGCTTTAACTTAAAAAAAACCCTTTTTCTTTAAAAATAACAAATAACTAGAAAACATCATATTATTTAGTCAATTTTGTTATGTAAGCAGGAGTTATTTCTCTGTATTTTACTAATTCATTGTTTACTATTGGCTTTGTGGCCAATATTATTTATTATGAGCAGTCAACCTACTCATAATAAATAAAATCTACAAGAAGGTGGAACAAAATAAGGAAACTGAAAAGGAGCATTCAGTTTTAAGTTTGAACAATATAAATTATTTAAAGTAAACCCAGGTGTATATTTTTTGTAACTATGTACTGAAGTGTCT
>WBNH01011100.1:341826-491826 GCA_013401255.1 Urocolius indicus | reverse complement strand
ACCATTCAGTCCTGTGACAGCTTTCCCTTGATCAAAGGAATCACATACACTCAATATTTTCCTTCTCAAAGGAAGATGAAACCCACGTTCTCTAAACAGATCAAACTTTAGCTAAACTAAATAGATCAAACTTTGTGCTTCTCAAAGGACAAATTTTCTACAGTATTCAGGCCATTTCTATACATCTTTTCTGTTAGCTCATTTCAAAACCAGTAACATCAAAACTAGATGCATTATTCAAACAATGGTCTCACCAATATGCTGTGAAACAGTAGTTATATCTCTTTCCTACTCATGCTGAAAACACTTAAGGGGTTGCACTCACTTTTCTGTTACAACATCAGAATGGGACCTCATATTGAGATGTTTATCTCCTACTACTTTTTCAGTGCTTTGTATGACACTGGTTTACAAGATATTGTCCTTCATGCTCAGGTATTAAGTATATTAAATTATCCTAATTTATCTGTATTCAAAAATGCTTTTAAAATCTTGGTTTATTTACTAGCTTAATTATTTCTTTCCACTTTCCAAGCTTTTGGATTTGTCACACCTTTTATTTCATATTTAATCTTAGATTCTTGATGTTAAAAAAGTTAAGCAGGTTTCGATCAAATCTTGAAAAATTCTACTAAAAATAAATTCCTTTTTATAGCCATAGATGATGGAGGGCAGTATAGTGGGTGGGTTTAATCAGAATATCATGGGGTATAAAGTCCAGTGATTCTGCATGCCGGGGAAGTACAATGGTTGCATGGAAAATTACATTTCCATGAAAACAAATGATATAATCAGAATTATTTGACAGACTCTACCTCCTTAAAACTTGTTGACTGGTATTGATCGCAAATTTTCTCCTTCATTCTCTCAGAAGAATCCTATATTTTAACTTTCCTTTTACTTGGACTTGGATCTTCAGTTAACCAGCCTACTCTTATTATCCTGATATTATATACACTCATCCCACTGACCACAAAGTGCATCAGCAGCTGGTTTGTAGCAGGAGTATATGAATACCCATGCCCTTTTCCCACAAACCTTAAACCATTAGATTCATTAACACTTGGAATTTCCTAACATTTGAAATAGGCACACTAATATTTCACTCCCTCACAGGTCAAGAGTAGTCAGTTTACAAATTATTTTGGGAATAACTGAAATGTATTTCACATACAGAAATGTATTTTTGGGGGGTCGGACTAGATGATCTTTCAAAGTCCCTTCCAACCCTTAAGATTCTGTGATTCTACTCCTGGAAATATTATTGTAGAACTGAGTCATGTGAAAAAAAAATCTAAAAATCTAAATCATTATTGTACTTATAGTCTGGTCAATGTCATAATGAGGGAAACAGAGTATAAAAACCTTTAAGAGCTGTTTTTTTCTTGAAATATTCTCCATTGTCTTTAATTAAATTAAATTGCTACATTTGAGAAGTTATTTATTTTTCATGTAGCATCTGCTCACCAGGCACTCCTTTTCTTAGTTGTCTCAATTTTAATTACTTGATCACTTTCATGAGAGAAGAATCCATATCAAATTTTGTTTCATACAGGAAAGAAAGAAAAATCTACGTTTCAGTCTTGACAGTTTATATTTGTAGTTTGAAGGAGAGCAGCCAAGGTCAAATAGGTGGCTCTGCATCCACTGTATTAAAAAAATGCCCCTGGACCTATAGATAGCAATTTCTTAATAATTATAACAACCTAAGGATAGCTAGTCTTGGAACACAAAACATACAAGCCTCAAACTAGAGGCCTCTCAAGTCAGCAAACTAAGATCCTTCATCTGCACAGCCTGTTGAGAAATCTTCATGATCCCCAGGGACATGAAGCCATCCACACAGTCTTTCTTCACCCAGGTCACGATCTGAAGTGATATGTATTTTTAAACAGAACTTAAGTATGTTATCATTCCAAGCTCAGAATACCAATCATTGCATTTTGATAGCACTGAAAAAAAAATTTTAAAAGAGGTAAGATTTAATCTACAATAGGAGTGAAATATAAATAATGCTTATGATAACAGAATAGTTTTTGCATGTTCTTGAAACAGTATATGCAGTATATGGTCCCATATACATCTTTTTTTGCCAAACTCAAAAATTAGGTATCTTATATACTGCATATAATTCAGATTTGTGGCAGCCAAAATCAGTCCCCTGATCATCTTGGTGGCCCTGCATTGGACTCTCTCCAGCAGTTCCCTGCCCTCTTGTGCTGAGGACCCCAGAACTGGACACTGGACTCCAGATGAGGCCTCACCAGAGGAGCAGAGGGGAAGAAGAACCTCCCTCAACCTGCTGCCCACATTCTTCTTGATGCATCCCAGGACGCCATTGGCCTTCTTGGCCACGAGGGCACATTACTGGCTTATGTTTAGTTTATTATCAACCAGGACTCTCAGGTCTCTCTCTGCAGAGCTGCTCTCCAGCAGTTCGATCCCCAGCCTGTAATAGTGCATGGAGTTGTTCCTTCCAAGATGCAGGACTCTGCACTTGTCCTTGTTGAACCTCATGAGGTTCCTCTCTGTCCAGCTCTCAAGCCGGTCAAGATCTTGCTGAATGGCAGCACATCCTCTGATGAGTCAGCCAGTCCTCTCAGTTTGGTGTCCCCTCATCCAGGTCGTTGATGAAGATGTTAAATAAGACTGACCTCAGAACTGACAGGCCTGCAATTTGACTTGGCTCCATTGATCATCACCCTCTGGGTTCTGTCATTCAGCCAGTTCTCGATCCACCTCAACGTCCACTCATCCAAGCCACACTGCCAGAGCTTTATGGTGAGGTTGTAATGGGAAACACTGTCAAAAGACTTTCTGAAGTCAAGGTAGATGACATCTACTGCTCTCCCCTCATCTAGCCAGCCAGTTATACTCTCCTAGAAGGTTATCAGGTTGGTCAAGCAGGATTTTTCCTTGGTGAATCCATGCTGACTCCCCCTGATAACCATCTGTTCCTTCATGTGTTTTGAGATGGCATCTAGGATAAGTTGTTCCACCACCTTTCCAGGAATGGAGGTGAGGCTGACTGGCCTGTAGTTTCCTGGGTCCTCTTTCTTGCCCTTTTTGAAGACTGGAATGACATGGGTATTTGAAACAGCCGTTCTTGTTTTCCTTTACTTCCTATGCCAGTTTTAATTCCAAAAGGTGTTTGGCCTTTCTGGTTTTGTCCTTGCATACTCTGATGATTTTCCTACCTTACATATAATTATCTCTTCTCCTTGAGTAGATGTAGTAGTTCCTTTTTTAATCCATGCAGGCCTCTGGCCCACTTTTCCTGATTTTCTGCTTGTGAGGACACATTGATCTTCGGCTTGCAGGCAGTGATGCTTGAAGATCAACCGGCTTTCTTGGGCACTCCTACCATCTAGAATCCTATACCAAGAGATTCTTCCAAGTAGGTTTTTGAAGAGGCCAAATTAGCTCACCTGAAGTCCAGGGCTGCAACCTGGATTGATATCCTGCTTCTCCCACAGAGGATCTTGAACTTCACCATCTCAGGGTCCCTGCAGCCAAGGCTGCCTCCAACCTTCACATCCCCAACCAGACCTTCTTTATCTGTTAGCACAAGGTCCAGCATCACCCCTCTCCTTTTTGGCTCCTCAACCACTTGTGACAGGAAGTTGTCATCTACATTCTGTAGGAACTTCCTAGATGGTAGATGTTTGGCTGAGTGACTTTGGCTGCAAATATCGGGGAGGTTGAAGTCCCTCATAAGGACTAGGGATTGTGACTGTGTGGCAGCTCTCAGCTGTTTGTAGAAGGCCTTGTCAATTTCCTCTTCCTGATCAGGTGGACTGTAGTAAACTCCCACAGTAGTATCACCCACCCTACTCTGCCCCTTAATTTTCACCCATAAGCATTCAACCCACCCCTCATCTCCATCCAGGCAGAGGTCAATGCATTCTAATTGCTCTCTCACATGGAGAGCAACTCCATCTGCTCACCTTGCTTGACTGTCTTTCCTAAATAGCACACGGTCATTCATAGCTGTGCTCCAGTGATGTGAGCTGCCCCACCACATCTCAGTAATAGCAATGAGGTCACGGACCTGCATCCACACCCACACCTCCAGCTTCTCCTGCTTATTCCTCAGGCTGTATGTGTTGGTGTACAGGCACTGCTGGGACTTGTGCAGTTTCCCTGGATGGTCGCAAGAGGATCCTTCCTCATTTGACACTCCCTCAGGGTGGTGAGTCTTCTGCTTCTCATCTTGGTGCTGGGATAAGGAACACTCATCATTGCCTTCCTGTTTCTGATCTGTTTCCTGTTTCTGACCTATATATGTTGGCATATACTTTGCCATCCTGCCCTCCACCCCCTGAGTCTTTCAGAGTAAAGCCTTTTTAACGAGGCTGGCCAGCCTCTTCCCAAAGATACCAGTGTCCTTGTGAGACAGATGTATTCCATCCTGCTTTATCAGATTGCAGTCATGGAAGAAGGTCCTATTGTTGTAAAAACCAAAACCTTCTCATTGGCACCAGTCTCTAAGCCAGGAGTAAGCTTGCATGATTTTTCTATTATTGACTGCCTCCTTCCTCTGGCAGCCAGGATGGATGAGAAGATAACTTGGGCTTCCCTACTCTTCACTTGTCATCCCAATGTTTTATAATCCTTCTTGATTGTAATGTTGTCATGACCTATTACATCATTCACTCCCACGTGGAAGAGGAGCAGGGGATAGTAGCCCACATCCCTGATGAGACAGGGCACTCTCTCAGCAATGTCTGAGATCTTGGCTCCTGGCAGGCAGAACACCTCTTGTGACTATTTGTCCAATCAAAAGATGGGTCTCTTGGTGCCTTTTTGCAGTGAGTTCCCCACAACAAGCACTCGTCGATTCTTTTTATGGTGCCTGCTGCCTGTTGCCACTGGAGCAGTTGGTGGTAGACTGGTTGTCAAAGTATCCTGACCTTGACCTTGCTCACCTATGTCCTCCATTGTTAATGCTTCAAATTTCTTCTTGACTAGAACACTGAAGGGAGGGTTGCAATGCAAAGCCCTACTCTGCTGATATCTAATCTGATCTAGTTCTATTCAGGCCAAATATATATGTGTGTGTACAGAAAACATATAAAACAATTTTTTGGAAACTAAAGTTACTCAGAAATAATTAAATATTACAAAATCAAAATAACCATATAGATATATGTTTGTTTCATTCTCTCCATGTACAATACTTCCTTTCATCACAGCAGTCTGGAGCTACACCCTTTTGAAATTTCTGAGACAATTTTTAGAGTATCTTCTTCCTAAAAAATTAAACCGCTTTATAGTCTTTAACTACTGATTTGACACTACTAGAGTTAAGAAGTAACTGCACATGCAGTTACTAACATACATCCATATAGGTTAGGTTGCTGCTTCTCATGAGAGAAGTGTTAGACTGGTAATATGCAAGAAGTGCTACACTACCGGAGTCTTCACACAGAATTGCATTCAATCACTTCAGGCTCATGTGACATACAGAAAGCTTCTGGGACTGAATACCTTATTGTGGTTTTGAAATGAACCCACTTCAGCAAGTGCTTAAATCCAGTCTGATACAATGCCTTCTTTCATCCTAGAAAGTGTCCTGAAATGGTCTAAACCTGGTCTGATGGTAAGGTCAATCTCTATTTTTTTGGCACATAGAAGAGTATCATAATTTAGTATTACACACTAGCTGAAAATATAATCACTACATTGTCCAAAGACACCAGCTTCTTTGAATTGAGTCAAATTACAGCTTTTGTCCTCCAGATCATGGTATAGATCCCCAGCTTTGAATACGTTATCATTTATTGAAAAGTTCTTGGAATGTGAATTTTATTTTCAGCTGAGGCTGATCCTCTAAATGCTCATCTCTTAAACTTATAAGTCTCATAACTCTCACAGTTCTGTGAAGTTCCACCTACCTCTCAGTGGTCAGCAATTGTGTTTGAGACGTGACAAGAAAACAAGGAACAGAATCACAGAATCTTAAGGGTAGGAAGGGACCTTGAAAGATCATCTAATCCAACCCCACTGCCAGAGCAGGACCACATAGAGTACGTCACACAGGATCTCGTCCAGGTAGGTTTCAATGTCTCCAGAGAAGGAGAGATCTGGGAGTCCTGATTGATAATAAGCTACACATGAGCCAGCAAGGTGCCCTCATGGCCAAGAAGGCCAAAGGCATCCTGGGATGCATCAAGAAGCGTGTGGTCAGCAGGTTGAGGGAGGTTCTTCTCCCCCTCTACCCTGGTGAGGCCTCATCTGAAGTCCTGTGTCCAGTTCTGGGCTCCTCAGCTCAAGAGGGACAGAGAACTGCTGGAGAGAGTCCAATGCAGGGCCACCAAGATGATCAGGGGACTGGAACATCTGTCATACGAGGAAAGGCTTCGGGAACCAGGGCTGTTTAGCCTAGAGAAGAGAAGACTGAGGGAGGATCTCATTAACATTTACAAATATCTAAATGGTGGGTGTCAGGAGGTTGGCGCATCCCTTTTTTCTATAGTAGCTAGCAACAGGACAAGGGTAATGGGATGAAGCTGGAACACAAAAAGTTCCACTTAAATATAAGAAAAAACTATTTCACTATGAGGCTGATCCCTAGAAATAAAGACTAGTACACAACCAATAGCTCACACTGCAGTTTAGATAGCTCTTGGTATCGACCTTTGATAGCAATGCTAGACTCTGACTAACCCTACTGCATAGACCACAGACTACAGTTTACTTTTAAGAATGTCCAGGCTTCTACTTGGGTAGAATCTTAGCTTTTCTGAATCTCAACATTATATTATATTCAGAAGCCAAGATTGCTGCTGATGCAAAGTTAGGATTTTTCATACTGCTTGTGAAGGTAAGATGCCACCCACTAAGACTGCCACCAACCAGCAAACTAGCTTATTCTCAACAAGGTCTCATCAAAATAATAACCAAACCTAACCCATCTACCACTGTGAGAAAAATCTGAACCTTGAGTTCAGTGTCTAATCCTGGAATGAAATGTCAGAATTCCCAGAAATATTGCAAAATTATCATTACCTAAGGTAAATCTACTCAAACAATAACTGTCTACATAGCAATTCAGAAGCTAACGCTTTGTGGCTTCCATGTGCCTGTTAAAAATTGGCTGTTACTAATTGATAGAAGTTTCAAAACGAAGATATATGGTATCTGAGATCCTGTTTTGATCTTTTTTACTTTCACACATGTGCCCTTCTGTATCCTGTGGATCTTCTATGTGGCTCGGTGGGTACATGCTCCACATGGTATTCTTCCTTTCTGATGTTAAAATACAGCACATACGCTCTTACACATGGTGTAGGAGCTGCTCTTTGATGGACACACATAATCAAGCAGGATTTTGAAATATGGCCAACACTTTGCTTTTATTTCTTGGCTATTGGACATAAGTGTGAAGGTATCCTGTAGAATTTAATCTTTTTTATTGTATTAGATAAATTGAAATAAATGGGAAAATCCTTCTTAATTGTCATTTTCCTGCAGTCAGTTCCATAAGGTGTGGTTTAAGCTATCAGTACTTAAACAAATGTGATGATAGGATTGTCAATATAAGACATTTTTAGGAGGTATTTTATTGTCATGAAAGAACTGATGTGTGTTTCTTCCCTTTTTCTTTTAGTCTTACCAATCAATGCCATTACACTCACTGGTTTTCTCCAGCATGAGCACCCTTCCTTTAACTCCTGCATGTTACTCATTTCAGGCTATACATTAAAATACATGCACTGCAATAAAATGTCTCAAAGACCCCTCTCCATAATGGCACTATTATTTGTCTGAAGATGTGTTTGTGGGCAGTAAGTACTTATTTTAAGTATTTTAGTTATATCCCATATATTATTGTAATCTATTTTTATATCATCCATTATTCTATTTTATTTCTATACTATATATAATTGTTAATATTTTATTTACATACACTCTTAAGTAAACAATTTTCTATTAAAAAATATATAAACCCTTTCTTAATCAATTATGTTTCTAATTTTCCCTTTTTAACTGTTTTCCTGAATTGAAATAATCATCTTTGGCACAGATTAGCCTTCTCAACAATTAAAGCTTTTTAGAATTCAGTAATAAATATCACTGAGAGTAAACTTCAAAAAAATAGCATCTTACTCTAACATTTGTATAGTTTTGTTTTCTGTGAAGCAAACTACTGTTCAATTATGCTACTCACTTATTTTGCAAGTTACAAACGGATATTTCTATCACATAGGAAAGTTCAAGTCTGGAGAATTTGATTTTCTTATAAGAAGCAATGGAAAGATTAAAAAAATTATATTTAAAAGTTTGATTGTTTTGCAGTATTGAAAGATTACTGAAAATACACAAAATAATAATCAAAGAGAACAAATTAAATGGACAAGTCCAAACAAAAGCTCTATTGAAATAAAATATTTCGTTTAGATTCACACAAAATATTTCATTTAGATTCACACACACCCCCTGCCCCCTTATCAATAGTCAATTCACTTGTCCCACATCTACACAAGGTCACTCAAATGGCCTTGGCTCCTTTTGCAATCTCTTAGCACCCAAAAGAATTTAAGCAGAACTCGTGTTCTGGCTCTAAATGTACAAGGTCATAAGGTTCTTCTGAGGGAGAAATTTTACAGAGTTTCAGTAACACTGTGGTTCCTGTTATGCTGCCAGTGAACACCAAACAAAGAATACATCGAGTCTGTTATTCAAAACCAAAAAAATTCCTTAAGTACATCTACAAGAAATGTAACAAAAAAAAATCTAGGCCTCAAATCATGTGTATAAAATGTCACAGTATCAGCTTTTCAAAAAGCAGACATTAAATATCAATACCTGCTTTGCAAGCATTGTGAATTTCATACCACTATTGTCTCTGTAATGTGATCTTGCAGTAGTTGAAGATATTGCAGACAACAAACCACAGAACTGCAGCATATCAGAGACTCCTGCCACCACAGCACAAGCCCAGCATCCATCTATTGTCCTTTTATGCTCCAGAACTGCTGGAGGTTTATGCCCAGTTTGGTTTTGATGGCCTTTGTCTACCTTACGCTATGATCTACAGTCCTTGCTCTGTTTAACCCTTCCTTAAGCTATGTAGTCTATGCATTCAAGACCCGAACCTGATACATTGACCATACCAGAATTATAGCCCATCTAGCACTATTTCAGAAACAGAGACTGGTTAATTTATCACTGCTGTGAAGTCAGATTCCCCCTTACGTGTACCCATCAAGGACAATTCACCAGCTACTATTTCTTTTGCCACATACATAATTAGTTTCCTAACTTAACAAGACCACTGTAAAAATCTCTTTTTAGATTCAAATTATGATGCAATTTGTTAGTCCCTTTATTAAATTAGAGACAGAGCACTGTAATAGAATTAATTGGATTTATAACATTCTGTGTTATACTTTCAAAAATTCCTCCTGCTTTTTTAGTTTTGCTTAAGAATGAACACAGCATGAAAATGTAACTTATCATATTATCTGATCTCCAGATAAATAAAAATTAAACAAAGCAAGATAAAATGAAAATATTGAAGATGGCTTTGGAAGTTTTCTGAAAAATTAAAATAAAATTTATAGTCCTTTTGGCTATTACATTTTTAATGTGTTAAACTCACTTCAGGAAATATATAGCCATTTATTATTATTTTCTAGAAAGATAGCACAGACTACTAATTAGAAGCAATACCACATGCATTAAAGTTTCATTTCACATGGAAAAGGTTTAGTCTTCACTCTTTATAAGAACAGAGCTAGGCTGTAAAAGAGACACAAAAGTACAAATACTGAATAGAAACTCCTTTTTGCTAAATAAATTTGAAGGGGTATTGAAGTGGCCAGTTTTTCTTAGTTCCTTGGTTTCTTTCTTTGTCAATAGCTGACCAAATTCATGAGAAGCATCTGTGTGCTGCTAAGGAGTCATGAAATGTTGTATTACTCAAAGGACGGGCCTGAGAAGACTTCTTGTGAAAATGATGAAGTATCATTAATCCACAATAGCCAGTACTAGACTATCACCTTTAGCAGAATCTATATTTCATAATTCTTCCTGTTCCTCTGCACTACTAAGATCTTTTTCTTAACCCACTGCTTAAGCCATAAATGCATGTGAAATTTAGTACTTGCTTCAAAATACTCTTGAGTATACTAAAAAGCAAGCAAAAATATTAGCACAAGTGAAATAAGGAGAAAAAAATAAATTGGATACCTAATGGGTGTTGAGCACCTTTCCTTAGTCATCAAGAAGGGAAGAGGTTCTCCCTGATAGGGGCAGGAATGTCAGGGAGGCAGGAGAATTCACCTTCAGTGGTGAAGCTGTTCCTATTCTTATCTACTGTTCAGGACACCTGCATGTTTTTCACTCTTCAATGCCATTTTGGAGAGCTGAAACAATATGGCTCTCATTCCTCAAAACACTCCCAAGAAAACTCTCATACAGTAAAATAGTTTTGTTTTCTGAATTATAAAAACAGTTATAATATAGTCATGGACATATTAGCCCTAAGACAGTGGAGGGATGAGAGCATATTTGAATTGTGAATGTCTCTTCATAGCCTCTGCCCTAAAATAATATTCTTACTTTTTTTATATCTACAGCAAAAGGCACTTTTGTGTGGGTGAATAAGGTTCCTTGCAGAAAACAATCATTTCAGGAGCTTTTTTTTATCTTACTCATGGCTAGGGCTACACTGCAGATTGAACTGCAAAATATGCCTTCGCTGCTCCCATGTTTCAGTGAGACAGAAAGTTTAATCTGTATCAAAGACAATTCCACATGAAGAATATTCACGGACAATGCTAGATATACGAAGAAATATGCATATGTTTGTAGTTTTTGAGAGAAACTATAGATGACCATGTAGTCACATTTAATAAATTCTTCACCCAGCAGTCTGTCTATCTGAAGAAATAAACACGTACCAGAAATATTTGTCAGGCTCTCTATATTTTGAATTCAAAAAGCATTCACAACAGCATGAAGGATTCTTGCAACTGCTTTAACTTACAAGTTAGCAGAAATTATAATTTTTATATTTCAAAAAGCTGTTATAGAATCCCTATTAAAAATATAAGAACAACAGTTTTTATGTTGTGCCCTATCCAGCTGACACTGTCCTTTCAGAAAGCCAATGACTTGTTAGTACCTCTAGCAGGAGTGTGAACAGATGCGTCCCTGACAGGCGATGGATGGTCAGGGTCCATCTGGCCAGTGCAGCTTGGACAGAAATGATGTATACAGCTTCATCAGCGAATGACTGTCATCAATCCTGTGCCATGGATAGCGTAAATGACAGCTACACTGCAGCTGAGGCCCAGGTGCGAGAATGAAGAAGGGTCTGATTTAAGAATGCTGGGTAATCAGGAATGTATAGTCTCATGGATTTTAATTTGTATCTTTAACCTCCTATAAATATCCCTGTTTAGTGTAGGAGGTATGTGTTTTTAAAGAGCCTGATCGTGAAATTAGCTTCAAGATGACAGACATTCTTTGCTCTCCTTTAGCTGCTGATTACCCCAGTTCCCAGTATACATTAACAAATGCATGCTGAGCTTTGGTCGCTGTACTGTGGGCTCCACAATTTAATTATTACCTCATTGATTTTTCATGTATTTCAATTTTCTTTTCTTCAAGTCACAGTGACTGTCCTATTGGGGGCAATGTTTGTTTTCTATTTCCAAGATTTCCTTGTGGAATTTATTTTGAATTCAAGGATTATTTTTTTAACCCATCAGGAACTCATATTTGTTTAGCCTGTCTGTTAATAGATAGGTAGATGCAGAAACCTCTAAAATGCAACTGAACATTAGGGTTGAAGCTAGATATAAACCAAAAACAATAACACAGTGACCACTGGTAATCCTTAACTAAAGGTACCTCCGTTTTTCAAATGGTCCCTTTTCAGCATGCATCAAAGACCATGCATAATTTGCATCTATTAGCATTTTATTATTTTGTGGCATTGGGGGTGGGAAAATGGACACAATTATTGTATCCTCACAGGGTATTTCTTCACCTACAACTATCTCACAATAAATTGGTTTTAATTATCAGTGGATCGTAAGGAATAACACAGCAATTTAAAAGCACTGGAAGTTATGAATGTTTTAAATAAGGACATGAGTCACTCCTTCCAGTACACAGAAATACATTGTCATAAACAGGCATCATCTATAATGATATTCTCCTAAGAAGCAGTTAATTGCGAAGGACTACTTTTTGACCAGGTAAAAAGGACCAATTCTCCTTGCACCACTGGAGCGAAACTTGCATACACACTTCATATTATATATAATTTACTATATGCTCAATTTGTCTACAAATACACAAAAGAAAAATCTCACATTTTCAATCTATTGTCCATGCTAGCATACTTGTGTATTTATTTCATACTGAAATTTTAAAAAATCCTCCAAATTACTGCAGTTAGGCAGATAAGCTTTAGGAAAGCATGACGTACATTTTTGGTGGCACCATCAGAAAGGAGAATGGTATGGGACAGTACTCCAAATATCTTTAGTCCAGAGAGAGAGCTCAGTTAGTATGCAATCTATGCAGCAGAGAGACCTTAACATGAACTTTGTAGAGGAAGGTACAACGGGCCACATTAATTGCAGGTTACAAGGAATATGATCAATTCTCATCTCCAAGTGCTGACTTTTGCTGGCACTTCGTCAAGTTCCTAGAACAGAAGTGGAGCATAAGCACAACAGAGGAAAGTGGAGATGCCTTAAGCTTGGGGCCAGTTTCTTTTTCATTCAAACAGAGTGGACAAATTCAACTTGGCTTGGGAAGAAACACAATTTTTAAGTGCACTGTGTGCATGTGTGTGTGTGTGTTTGTGTATATATATATATATATATAAAAATGTTTGACAGGATGGATGTATATTCATGTGTGAGAGCATTTGAGTATTTATGTGTATGTGTCTTTGTGTGAATAGTCGTATCCTGAAAATGGTTTCAAACAAGCTCACTAAAAACCAGAAAAGGTACTATATTGGAGAAACACGTTTGACAATTCCTTGAAAACAAATTCTTTTGGGCAACTTGGAAATTTTTAGCCTCCAAACAGAAAAATTAAATGATAAAAAAAATAATTCAAGTAAATAAATTAAAACTTATCATCTGGATTTCCCTGAAGAAAACTTATTTACTCCAATAGCTTCTTCCAAGGAAAAAAAATTGTAGAAAGGAAATTTTTAACCAGAATACTAATGCAAAGCCAAAAAATAATCTTTGTAAGTTTACACAAAGATCATTTAAAAGCTTCTGTGAAACTGTGATGAGTTGTAGCTACTCAGACTATTAGGGAGAGATTTTCAAAAGGCACATGTGGAGTTTAGTGTTGGTGATCTCCAGAAAGTATTTGCAATTTGTGCTCTGAAATTCTTGGGCACTTGAAAAACATCTCTCCTTTAATATTTTATAGTGCTGTGGTTTAACCTTTAGAATATGAAGAGAGCCCCTATGTGTGTAGGCTTACTTGTTATCCAGTAGCACAGGTCAGTACCAATCAGATCAATACACTCCCAGGAGAAGATAGAAGTGGAAGAGGGCCATTGAGTACTGTACATTTACTCCAATGAATCACAATTACAAGAACACCTGTGCTAACAAACTATGTCCTCATCCACTGGAAAAAAGTTCACAGTGCTCAGTAGCCCTCAGAATTTATCAATTATTATCACAGGTGGGGTGGCCTGCAGTTACATATTGTGTTATAGTGTAAAATTCAGAAGGACAATTGTTCCAGATCTCTTATGTCTTCTTACTCCTTCTCTTGTATATGTATTTTAGTATTATCTTCAAGGTACAGTTGGAGGCTTTTAATTTGTACATCTCAGATTCAAAGAACAACACATAAATTTGAGGAACATAGGAAAATTTCCATACAATACTTGGAATGCTTTGCACACAATAGTGTCTGATATAATATGGAAGAGCCTTGTAGAGCAAGAGGAAACAGCATCAAGTTGCACTAGGGGAGGTTCAGGCTGGTTATGAGGAGGAATTTCTTTACTGAAAGGGTCGTCAGGCATTGGAACAGGTTGTCCAGGAAGGTGGTGGAGTCACTGTCCCTGGAGGTGTTTAAGAGACAGTTGGATGTTGCACTTAAGGAAGTGGTCTAGTGGTTGGTAGGGCTGGGACAAAGGCTGCACTCGATGACCTTAGAGATCTCTTCCAGTTGAAACGATTCTAGGATTCTAAGATTCTATTACTTCTGTGTTGTCATAGTAAATTATCTACCCAAAAATGTAGGGAAAGGTAGCAGTATAATGTTGAACTTCCACTGTGTGAGAGGCTGAATTATCAGCAAATAGCAGTTAGGATCATCATTGCCTTTAAAACCTCTCTCTAAAGGCAAGAATATATTAACAAATACCAGGGTTTTTTTCAATTCTGTTGTTGTACAACACCTGCAATAAGTTTTGCCATATATCAAGAAACTAATAACTGCATCACTGAACAATAGACCCTTAACAATCACATAGAATCCAGAATGCTTCCAAACTGTCCCTGTAAAATTTAGCAGGTAGTATTGGTGGTATGCAGCAGGCAGAGATGTGTCATATATTTTAAATACATTTTTCAGTGAAAAAGCATCACAGTATGAGTCTATGCTACACAATTGAGAAGAAAGTGTCTGTCCAGCAAGCTCAGTTCTTCTGGCTTCAGAATAAGTCATTATACATTTAACATCATGCTGAGAAATGGCTATTTGGAGATTAGGACAGATGAAGATCTGGATGTGTTCTCTTTCCCTGTCTCAAAATCTTGTCTAGGCAAAATCTGAGACTTTGAACATATGTTCGGGATTTCTGTCTGTACTCTTCAGCTTTATTAAAAGAGCAGCTGCTTTACCTCTGACTAGACTGTGGAAATCTGAAAATTTCAGGTATGTCTGCCATGCATACATAAGCCATTTTGGTGAACTACATACTCAGTGAGCTGACACATCAAAGACACACCACAGTATCTAGGTTGAGCTATGCTGATGTAAAACTAAACTATCCAACACACAAGATCATCCATGAAGTATCATCCTGCTAGATGATATTTCACCACCCAGGCACTATTTGGCACATTTCTTTATATTTATGAGTATGCATAAGGAATACTGATTATCCCAAAACTCCCATATCTTAAAGTCAGAAGAAAGGTAGGAAGGAGTGGGGAGGAAGATGATGTAAAAGAAGGAAAAGAGTGAAACAGCAAAATAGCTGGAGAAACTCTTCACCTTCTGTAAAAAACATACACAACAAAGTGCTTTAGAGGGAAAAGAATCATCTGAGCATTAAGTCATTTAATTTATCACTCTGCAGAGGAGAATGAAAATAACATCATTCTTACTCGTTATACATTAGTATTTCTCTGAATTCAAATTTGGATTTGATCACTGCTAAAAAGCCGAGTTATACTTTCTTGTTGTCCTTTCTTGTTATTTATCTGTGAAAAGGAAAATTAAGAATATTGGATATTTATTCTGTCAAACAACAAACAAACAAAAACAAAATAGGCCTCAAAGATTTTTTTTTTCTGGACCTCCCTCTGCTTCTCTGACTCCTTCAGTTTTCCCAGTGTTGTATGTTTGTCAGTTAGTCAGGATTCATTGCTATTATTCACAAATCTCCCTGAACCAGATAATATTTAACAAATTTCCTGTTCAAATTTCATCAGATCTTCCAAGGCTAAGTAACCACATGGTACTGAACAAACAAATTAAAAGGAGAGGAAGTCCACAAATACAGGGTAGACTTATTGTCATTGATACTGTCTTTTCAGTCATCACACTAGCTTGTGAACCAGCATAGGACAAAATGGAAAAGGACAGAGAAAAGTGTGCTTTTACCAAAATCAATTTGCAGCACTGTAGGAGAATTGAGCAGGGAATGCCTAATAGGAGATATTAGTAAATTGTAAAATAATTTTCCTTTGACAATACTTGTGTAGTCAATATTTTATACATTTACAATACACCTTAAAGCTCTTTTGATACATTTTTGCAGTCCTGGTTTTGACTTGCTTGATTGGAAACCACTAAGCATGCTTAACTGTGCCACATATTTTTCCTTCTGATTAAAATGCAGGCTGGCACAAGCAGAGACTGATGGCCTCTGAGTTTATAGATTGACCAGGGCACCTGCCGTGCAAGCATCTTTGTGCTGCCCCATCACTGAATTTGATTCTGACCTTGAAGCATCACACTTGATAAAGCTGAAAGTTAGTTTCTATTTCTATTTCCAGCCCTGTTTTTTAGTATCCCTTAACAGACTGTCAGCTCTACTCTGACACCATGGTGCCTGCTTCTTGTAGGTTGTAGCTCTCGAAAGGTAGTCAAGTTGATGCTTTACCTACAGACTTTTGCAGCTCTTCTGCACGATTTTGATTTTAAATATTTTAAAATAAATCGTTGTAATAAGACAAAGAATACACCTGCTGATGACACCTTAAATCTCCATCAATTGTTCTGGAGACCTAAGGCTGGGAGATGTTAGTATCTGCCAAGGTTTTTCAGTTAAAGGTCTGTTCAAATTAGTTCATAAGCAATAGTTAGAAGTGAACTTTTCTCAGGAAACAAAAGAACTTTTAAAATGTCTATTACAGCACAATTGTAGATATAGTTTTACTCAGTACCAATCCTCCAAGCCCTGCTCCAAAGTACAGAAAAATAAATATAATAAAAATCAGAAAAAGTAATATATTTTTGCAACATTTCAAATAATTGCTTTCTTCCATCTGTAATCAAGAACAACTCAAGTAGCCTGGAAACTAATGTATCTGTAACTCTGCACAAAAGATAATCACACTTTACAGCAGTGAGGATTGGATAGAAGTGCATTTCTAGTAAAAGATTGTCTTGAAGCTGATATAACTCTATAAGCATGCATACAGAGATCTGACTCAGAAACAATGAAAACGTTACTTGCTAAAGCACAGATGGAAACATTTCCAGAGCATAAGTAAATAAAGTGTAAGTTCTAGAATTAAAGCCCTGAATTGAGGGTTTTTTGGCCTCTGAAATGTATGCAAAACCAACAAATAGTTCATTGTCTAAAGTAATGTTCATGACATTGTATCAATGCAACAATAGCTTCCTAGAACAGCTTATGCATAAAGTAGAGCAATAGCTATAGCTCCAAAACACACTAAACATCTGAAGACAAGCCATCAAAAGCAAGGAAATTCTGATTTCTGGTTGAGGCCTGTGACATTTACAGGCTATACAGGAATACATGGGATGTTATACAGCATTGCGCATCATTATTGTGGAAGTCATTGTTTCCCTCATTAGTGCTCTAGATCTGTACATTACTTCCATTGCAGGTCACGACCTCCATGCTGACAGTCCATCCTTAACTCACCCTTTTGTGCCTAGGTATTGTAGCAAATTTGCTACAGTACGTGACATCTCACACTTGAATTTTCTGCAATATTTGAAGACATGTATCCCATTCAAATGCACTACTTATCAACTCAGAGATCTTCAGGAAACCATTAAGAAGATATGGGAGACATATCTAAAGTAAAATTAGATATAATTTCATTTGTAAGTGTTGTATTTTATTATAATATTTAAGGTGTAGTTCTCTGTAGAGCTTTTAATTTTATGTGATAGAATGATGTGTAAATCATGCAGCATAAATAAAATATTCCTAAAATGTTCTTAAATTCAATAATATTTTCCAAATTAAGAAATTTTCTCACTAGGAATGTGCAAAACAGTAAACATCCATGCTCATTGTCCTAATTTCTTTTGGTATTAATTGGAAGCATAACTTAATATGCTGCAAACATATCAGCCTTTCATTTTTAATGCAATTGAAGATAAATGACTGAAACTTAGCAGTGATTCTGGACTCCTCAAAAACCGTGATTGACACAGTATCATCCTGTAATGGAGCAGTTAATATGCAGACATTGACACCGCAGAGCCATTATGATAGATCATATCAATTCATAATTTAGCTTCATAAATATGTAGAATTATTGACACACTATCTTACAATGGCACTTCCTCTTCTACAACGCCAATGTACAGGACTGATCTTTGCAATGAGGACTTTGAAGTATACTCTGAAAGCATGTGACGTGGAGAAAAGATAATGTTCATGTTGTAATAAGTAGCTTTCTGTTTTAATATCAGAAAACCAGTGTTAAAACCAGAGAAAGAAATCAGTTAGAGATTCCATGCCTGGAAGTCTCTGTCACACTTAACTAGGTTTACTGTCCATACTCCTTGTTTCTCTGTTTAGGAAAGTGCTCAGAATTTGTCAAGCTATGAGAAACAGTTTGATTAAACCAGGAAAAAAAATTGCAAAACTTTTTTTGGTTTTATGGTCAGATGGAGAGATAAGCTATTTTATTGGGTGCAACATTTTGCACTGTTTTCCTTTGTTTAAGCTGTTTTTTTTTAAGAAATCGTTGTTGACTTGTTGTAGGAAATTATATTTTGAGGGTTTGAGATAGGAAAAGAAACTTTTCTAATAACTTCATGCCACTGATGTTAAAGCCTACAGAAATGAGTAAAAAGCAGAGAACCACACAAAAGCAACTAGTAAAGTTGGATTTACCACATCTTAAAGAACACTTTCTCTTCAATACCAATGTGTAAAAAAGCAAAAATTTGATCCAAAACACAAAATTCTGACAGTTCCAAAATCTGCAAGTGCGTTTGTGTTTCCCAGTTTGCTTGGATTCTATCATGATATTCACATTAAGTGTTCAACAACAATTTATCACTTTAGTTTCATGTCTTAGGTTTGGTTTCTACTCTTCTTGCTCTTGGACTTACAATCAGATTAATAACTGGAGGAGAGGATGCTTAGTGGATATTAACAAGTCACTTGTCTGGTCTTAAAAGGCAGAAACTTAATAAGTGTTAACTTAAGAAGATAGTGAGCTGATTCACCCCGAGAGCATGCACATTTAAATTTTGCTTTCATTATTAATTTCCTTTTACATTGTGAAAAAAGGCACCCTTTAAAGTAATTTAAACCACTGCTGCGTGGTATAAACAGGATAAACAGGGGCTATACTGATACACATACCTTATATGAGAAAAATACCCTAAACCCTATTGTGTGGGCTGAGAACTTTATACTGACTTCTGGTGCTAAAAGAATTTTACAATGGAGTTATAAAACCCTCAAAAAAAGGGGGTTTGTGAAGGAAACTCTAACATACCTTTATCTATAATGGCACGGCTGGGGGCTACTATAATAATCCTTTTGCTTTCATGTGGCCATCTGGAGGCCTATTAAAACTAGTATCTAAAACAGACTCCCAAGTGTGTTGAGTTTGTCAGTTCCCACTAAGTCACTAAAATCAGGGAGTTAGCCCTGCTAAAGGGTGAAGTGTCCAATACAGAGAGGAGACAGCTTGAACTCTGACCTTTTACACTGTGAATACATTATGTACAGGCTGATTTTGATACACACACTTTAATTGTGAAAAAATCTAGCCCTAGGTCTATTGTGTACCTCTGGGGTTATATGACAAGATGGAAGAGAGTAGGCAAAGTGAGAATGGAAACACTGCATATCTAATGAAGTATTATGTTTCAACTAAGATATATTATATTCTTATAGAGGCAACAATAAATTATTGACAATTTTGCAAGAGTCTACTTTCTTTGCTCAAACACAGCTATTATATATAATATTCTTTTTAGTGCTAAGAGATTTGATTCAAAATATAATGGAAATGAATATTTGAATATACAAATTATTTCACAGCACAGTTTGGTGTCTCTGGTTTTTATTCAATTATGATTAGGTTAGCATAAATGCACTCAGTAAAATATTTTGAGTCAATAGGAATTGGGTATGGGTTGTCCAAAATAAAATCTTTTCCACATACTCATTACTGATCTTGTAGTCAGTAACGTAGCTGCATCCTATAATACCTGATACATTAAAAAAAAAATAATTAAGTTGCTGTCTAAAAGCACACTAGAACTCGGATCTAGGACCAAATAAGATGCATTAATTGCTTTACTGCTTCACTGCAAAGCCACTCTTAAAACATAATTCCTTAATGAAGTCCGTTAATTTGTTCATGGCAGTACACAAGCTGTTCAAAATGACACAGAATTGCACTCTGTTTTCTAACCCCTGCAGTTTCTTCTGTTAGTCACTCTGCCTTGTGTTGTTACCCCATGGATAGTAATTATTTTATAGTGGCTGTAATTAGGAGAGAATTAGGCTTGGTAAACAAAACCTGCCTTCTCCTGTTAATAGCTAAGGATAATAAATTTGGCTCTGACATTCACTATATTTGGACAAGGCTTGGCCTTCTTCCAGTTTTTCCAATAAGAACTTTATTATATAATTATGCCTTGGAGGGGCTCATATTACAAGGTAATTTATTTTTTTTTTGTTAAGACACATATTGCATGGCTTCCAGCCAGTAAATGATATACTGTAATATATGCCTCCAATAAATGTTTTAAACAAAATCTCTCTAAGCAATATCCTGCTGGAGCTGCACACTGCAATTCAGCAGATATATTTACAGGAGTTTTTCATAATGCAAATTATTTTATTTTGCTCACATTGTCCAACATCATAACAAGTGTTTAAAAAGAAGCCTAGGATTATTTTTATCAGCAAATGACATGGTTAGATTCTTAACTTATCATATCTCAGTAGCTTAAAGAGAATTTTCATACTTTTTATTCTGCGAGTAAAGTCACAGTTTTGTTGACATCCACAGAAGTGTAGCAAGTATCTTATTTTCTATTTTCAGATTGCATTAAAAAACAACCCTTTGTTCCATCTTTCAGCCCACACACCAATGTATCATCTTCCATCCTCTTCGTTATTTTATCTCGTACCTTTTATGTAAAATACAATTTAAGTTAACACACAATAGCACAAAATGCTTTTCAAAGGGAGTCAATCATAAACTAAATAGAAAAAGAAGGGCTTAAGGGGAAATATATAAAGAAGTGAGCGAGTGGCTCAAAAGAGAGAAGTGTTTCAGTAACAAGAAGGAGCAGATATAGAATCAAGACTGGGAAAAGGGAGTAAGCAATTAAATTCTGAAAAAAAAATACAGTAAAAACAACCAAACAAGAGAAGGACACTAATTTTAACTGTTTCTCCTGCTGCTGAGATACCACTGTTAGTAAGACAGAGGTAAATAACATATCATAGCTGTACTGACCAAGTTTTGTAAGAACTTTGTAGGTAAGGAGAATTGGATTTACATTCTTAAAGACACAAACCAAGTCTAGAGAGTTTAAAATCTGTGGAACAAAAATAGAATCCAAAAGTCATTCTTCCAGGCCTTATTTTCCAGGTCACCAAACATTCAGTACCTTTTCGGTTTTCATGAATGGTATTTAATGCTACAGGTTAAAGTTCAGATAGGATAGACTGGTTGTCAAATGTTTTTGATGAAAAAGCCCATATTCTGTATATTTTTACTTCACTCATTTGAAGGCATTCTCTCCTTCCCAAAGACACGTCTCATGGTAAGGAGAATAAGAAAGATCAGGAGAAGGGAATTGAGATACATACCAAGACAATGATATTTACAACAGCATTCTAAAGTGCTCTTACATAGAATATAACCCATATATTACCTTCAGAAATACTATACTCGTATAAGTTGCAGAAAACAAGTTTCCTTGTGATGCCAAGAAATCAAATATGAGTAAAGAGATTATACCACTTTAGATATGTACTTTAGATTCTTAGGCATAGATTGGGACTTAAAACTATTTTTTTGTTGCTCAAACTAAAGGACTATCACTTTCCTTTGGAAACAAATGGCTAAGTATCCCTTACTGTTTCAATCTGCACTCCTCTAGAAACAATTCTATTATTTTAGTGTTGTCCATTAAATCTTCAAAACTTTTAGATTATCTTTGTTCTTCTCATCTGATTTCCAAGAACCACCTTAGAAGAGGGTCCACAGATTTGCCACAGCCCATGAGGCAGCAGGGTACAAAGGAGCACCACTTCTACTGAGTCACATGGAAATGACAGGGGACCAGGCTGAGACACAGTTCTTTCAGCAGGAGAGTACAGACCAATAGTTATTTCACAGTGTGAGTGTGTATATAAACGTACTTTGGCAAAAAAGGACTGGTGTCAAGCTCTCTCCAAGAGTTGGAGACTATCATTTGATCAAGATCAAGTGGCACAGAAACTTTTACTGCTGTCTTCTCTCTTTTTTTTGCTCTCATCTTTCATTTATCACAAGGATTGCAGAGGAAGGAAAGGAAAATAAAGCTAAAAGAGTATGAAAATTACCCAAGCTACATCCTTCCTGTTTCTGAGGTGTAGGAGGACATACAAGACTATGAACAACTATACTATATATAAGAGTATAGTTTAAGAATTTGCCAACTAAGTTAACATGATCTCAAGTGTCTGGAATGTATTATATGGTTCATAATTTTAAAATATTACTTTAGAAAGGGAAGAAGGTGGGAAACAGACATAATTCTGTCCTATATTGAAAGCTCAGCTACCTAACAAACACTAAGGACCAATAAATGTGCATGTTTCCCTATAATGCACAAGGTAAACAGATTTATCTTTACTATATATGGCCAGTGGAAACACATTCTAGCACCAAAGAATCTGCAACTAAAGTCTTTAGGAATTGTCATTATTACCCTTCAAATGTTTCCTAAATTTGGACAAAGATGAGGTGACTGAATAGATAGTCTCCTCAGAAAAAATAAATTAATCATGTCTTAATAAACTTACAAATGCCATCCATAAACTGCAGGGTAAAAATACAGATTGTAAGGATGAATCAGACTACTTCCTCTCTCCTTCTTTCCCATTTCTTTGTCTCTACCACTGCAGCTGTAGTAAATGGCAGGAAAGATTTAAAACATCATGTTGCAACTTCTGGCAAAGGCAATTTATTGAAATCCTATCTTAAAGTACTTACTGTACTAGAAGAAATTTGGGGGCAATATGGCCAGACCAGGTGTTCAAAAACCCGCTTTCAGTGCTCAACAGCTGTACTTACACTGAAGAGCTCTGATTTTAGTCTAAATTGTGCACAAAGCCAAACTATACCTTGGCCAGAGCCAGGGTGTAAATTGAACATGGACAGTTTTGCACACCTATTATTTCCATAACCAAGTGCATTTCTGAAAGATTCAGGGATTAAACATACTTTGTTTCAAACAGGGTTTTGGAGTTTTGCTTTTTTAAAGGCTAAGGAAGGCAAGCTCAAAGAAGGGCATAGTGAGCAGCAGGGGACCAAAGCTCCGTTTATCATTATTCTGAAATAAGATAAAGTGAAGAGATGTTCATGAAGAATATCAGACATTAAATAGCATCCCTGTGTGCAAATCAGAAGTGTAAACTTTGTTTTAGATAATGGCTTGCAGAGGGAGATGGTTTCTTAGAACAAAAAATCCAACATTGAAAAAAAGGTGATAGAGAGACCTGATAGAATCCTTATAAGAAATATTAAGGAATAAAGATAAAATGTTTCATTTGAGGAGTATATTTGTATCATGCTCTGGTTCTTTCTTTGTTAATGGTAAGCCCTCCTATGAACAGAATATATGAAGCCCATAGTGTATATCCACTTTTTGGTTTCTGCAAGCAAGGGTATGTGACCTTCCTAGAAATTGTGAAACCTACATGTGCTGGTGAGGAAAGATCTAAATAATATCAACTCTAATTCTTTGATTTACCACGAAAGGCTTTCAGGCAACTGGCTTGGTAATACATCCTTGGCTGGATGTCTGATGAAGACGGTCATTTATAAATGTGCAAAATCTCCCCAGCTTTGCACTGGTCAGGTCCCATTTAAAATGATTGCTTCTACTGCTGACCCATCTATCTGTAAACACATTGGACTGACAGCTTGCTTTACTCTCAATGCCCAATAGGTATGGGGAGAGCAGTATGCTCTAACAAACGCCTAACTTACTGACTAGCTTTTGGCAAGTCTATGTGATACCAAACAAGAACATCGGTCTTGATGCTGATGATGCATAGCTTTCAGGTGAAAGAGATGTGAGGGAATGTGATTCTTTTCACACATGGTGAGATTAGCATGTTAAAACTACAAATGGAGTAAACAATTTCTGACTTTTTAAAGGCTGGTAGGTGTCTTTTCCAATGTCATCAAATGTGTGATACACTACCACAGCTATGTAACAGAGATCCGCCTTTAGATCAAATAGGGTTTTGGAAACAAAGGAGCAAGAGAAGCTGAGGTATCCATACAGAAGAACTGTTATACTGATATCCCACATCCAGTCAAGATGCTTTGGTAAAACACTGGCACCTGAGCGACAGTAGAAGCATTCAATTTGAAGAAATAGCAACACACTGGTCCCTTTTTACTTTGAAAAACATTTCTATGGATTTTAGTGCAGGAATAGTTTGCAATTGTCTATGGCAATAAATTACTTGGAGGAGTAGAATCTCTGTCAGGAAGAAGAAAAATGTCAGCACTTTCTTTTCAAGCTTCTCAGTGACATCAATACTCATGCCAAAATGAAATGAGAACTGGGACCTTTTAGAGGAAGAGAAGTATATTTGGTTTTGCATTTTACATCTTCATGCAGAGTAGCAGTGGTGAGAACCACAGCTCTGTGTCTGAATTAAAACTCAGATGGCAAGCTTGTATTCAAATTTCACGACTACTTGGGAGAAATCATGAAAGTAACAGAAAAGCAGAGATTCCACACACAAAGAAAAAGTGGTGGTCTCTAAGGATAGAAAGGTTAATGCAGGAAGAAAACTAGATTGTATGAATGCCAGTTTCTGTCCACTTCTCAGACTGGTACTGAGGGGTACATTTTCACTTAGCCATTTCTGTCCCTCTGCAAAGGTGAGCAAGATGCTGTTAATAACCAAGACTGTCCCTGATGGTAGCAAGTCTAATTACAAGGAAGGAAAAAAAAACCACAACACAACAAGATGGGAGAATGAAAGAAAAGGTTTATGTTTTTTTTCCCCAGGATGTCAGTTCATTACCAGCCTGACACTATAACTTCAAGGGTCATTTCTCTGCAGTCACTTAAATACCAAAACAAGAGAAAAGCTGCACATAAGCAGAAGCAATAGGAAAAACCCTAGATCATTACATTCTCAAAAGAATTTTTTACATAAAAGAGGCCTTGTAAAAGAGAGTCCCTCTAACTCGTCTACTGTTAAATGCATTCCCCTGTTAATGAAGGAGAGAACATTTTAAACAAAAAAAAATGACTGTTAAAAATACACTGAAAAGCAAGATTAAGTAAAATATTTAAATTTAAAATTTTTTATTGTTTTTTAGAGGGGGAAAACAGTGGTAGGATGATGGTAGCTCTATCTTCCATGCTATTTCAATGCATGCAAGTGTAGCTTCAGCATGGTTTCCAACTTTGCCTCCCTAAAGCTGACTGACAATATATTCTCAACAATGCACTGTGTGCATGGTTCAAAGCCATTTGTGGGACTCAAATGTGGAACTTCTTTTGCATTTCAGATATCTAAATGGATCAACATATGAAGTTCCCCTCTGTTAGCTGTGCAACTCATCAGAAAAAGGCAAATCACGTACATATGTTGATATTCTTACATTAAGAGACCATCTACCCAGTTTTTGTGCAAAATATTCACACAAATATCAAACAAGCAAGCTTGTTTTGTAATATAGACGTATTTTAAGTCAATCTATTACTCTCCAATAGTCCAGGGATAATACATGTAAAGTTCATACAAATAAATGAATGCTTAGACAAGCTAAATTTTTAAGTGATTATTTGCCAGAAAACAGTGCATATAATGGAAAATGCCAGATAGCTTCAATGGTGATAGAAAGCATTTTGATTACCTAGTGGCAAAAGCACTTTAAACTAATTCCAAATAGAAGGTGAATGTATGAGACTAGTTTGAAGAATACACCTATGAACTAGCACAACACAGCTCTTTATAGCATGACAGATGTGTGAGGTTTATCTGTTGTGATACATTACTCCTTCATGAATGGCTACAGAAAAATGAGATAAAACCAAAGCTCATCTTTGATACATAGAACCTATAAACTGAGGTTGAAAAGAAAAACCTCACAAACATAAATACAAGAAAACAGAATTCTGTAGGGCCACGTATACCAAGCTGATTCATTTCACAACCCAAGGGAAGCTGTGCTCTAGGCCAAGAACCTGCCTAGACCCTTTTCTCCTGACCTTGAGCAGCAGGTCTTATGGAAAACCTGTTTAAACAGACAGAGACAATTTCATTTTATGTTTTGGGAAGATGTAGTCAGATACAAGACTTCCTGGTTACTTTAATCCTTGCCACAGTACAAAGAGCAAGATAAAATGAAACTCAAGGCTTGAGCCAAATTCCTTTGAAATCTATTAGATTCTTTTCATTGATTTCAATGAGTTGTGGATCAGACCACCACTTCCTCAAGGCAGCAATAAGACATTTCCTAGAGAACACAGGGATCTTCAGTTTCACCATTCATTCATTTTGATCTTTTCACTGTTTAATGAATCTCTTCATCCTTCTCTTATTCTCAGCTCTCAGGCAGGCAAGCATTAGCACTGCATTCACTAGGCAGTAGAGGATCACCAGCATCCATCTTTCAAAAGAGACATACAACTGAGGCCACTCAGGGCCATTAAAGATCCTGTGGTACTTTTGCAAGAGCAAAAATAACAATGCCAGCGTCTTGGCCAAATTCCAGCCTCTTTAATTACATTCTGTCCATCCATATTTCCCTCCTTAGTTTCAGGTGGAAAAATTAGCCACTATTTTCCTCTATCTTATTAATCTTCTAATGTAGAATTAATTATAAAAAAAAATACTATGAGCATAAAATATTGGCACTTACAGATACAATGACAGTATTATTGCTGTCCATAAAAACTAGAAAATGCAACTGTACATGATTAGCACACCAAAAGTAACCATACAATTATTTCCCGTTTTTAAGAGTAAAAGCTAAAATATGCCTAAATTTAAAAAAAAAAAAAAACCAACCAAAAACTAAGAAAAATAAGCTTCTTTAATAACTATTGCCTTTTACAAATATCTTCCCCACCTAGTATAGTTTGGAAAACATTCTCATTACTATTCAACATCAGAAACTTCCTAGAAGTCTTGACCACTAGCATTGTTTATGTGCCTTTTGCAGTTGAAGACAGAGCTATACAGTATGCAGCTTTCTTCAGGGACTCAATCTAGACTTCTAGCAGAAGATTAGACTGGGACACACAACTGTTTTTCGGTTTTTCCACTTAAATTAACATTATAAGTCACTGAAAACGTTCCAAAGGGAAAAAAACAAAACAAAAACAAACACCAAAAAAAAAAAAACCAAAAAAACAAAAAATCAAACCAGAAAGGCCAGAGATTTCCTGTTAAAGAGATATTTTGAGAGACATTAGTAAACATTTATGAAAGGCTGCTACCATTTAATCTATACATATAAAGCTCTACAGGAAAACATCACGTGGTTTTAACATGTGGTCGTTCTAAAATCCTGCTCTTTAAGATGACTTAGGCACTCAGGTATTGTTAACTAAAGTAAAATATACCCTAAAATATAACTTAACCCAGTTAATTGATAACGGGTAAAAAAAGATGATCCTTCTGCTCCTTGAGGACACTAAAAATCTAGACACCTTAACTTAAGAAACCAGAGACCTTAAATGCCTTTCTTTCCATGGTGTAAAGTGTAACAGATCACAGAGAAGACAGTGGCCTGAGAAGATTGATGTTCTTATCCAGGTGGTACACAGCTTTGTGTAACAATTTTGGGTAAACAGAATAACTATGTCTCTGTTGCATACAGTATAGGGGGATTCAACCATGAACGCTTACAACTTGCTCTCTCTTCTAGCAGATGTGATTGGGACTAAAAAGGTTGTTGTTGGCAACAAATAAAATGAAGAGCACTCTAGGGGGCCCAGAGAACATGTCCATTAACTTCATCAACACTAGATTGAGTTCTCATTTCAGTACAGTGTTAGGAAACAGTGAAATTACATTTACCCATCCTAATTGTGGGATTCATTGAAAATGTAGGGCAAAAGGCAGAGAATTCATAGCTACAAACAAGGTCATGTTGGTATCTTTCTGTAGAAACAATTCAGTCATTTTCAGATCATAGTAGGTAAAGTCACTCATGGCACTATTATCAAAGCAACGGACTGGAGAGTTTCTGAATGATGATATGTGACCAATTTTTTTTTAACAGTCAAGACATCAGAAAGGAGACAGGAAAATTAGGGAGGATCTTGCAATAAACTCAGCTTACCAAAGAGTCACTGATGTTTGGTTGGGCTCAGGGCAGTCTTTATATCATCTGGGCTCTGTTTTGCCTCTTCAGCAGTCAGTCTCCCGTTTGCTAAGACATCTAACGGGGATAAGATGATACTTCGGAATATTTAGAATGAAACTGTTCATCAATGATAGAGAATAGCCTAGATGTCTTCAGAAGCTTTTTACTTCAGTCTTCTTGATAATCTGGGATGAAAAGCACTTTAAAAAGTAGGATATTTTCACTCTGAGGTAGCAAATACTGCTTTGATACCAAAGTTCTGTTGCTCAAATCATCTGCAAAGCTCATCCATCCTGGAAGGCATCATATCTTCAGTCTTTCTTACCTGCCATTGGGAAGCAGACCAAGCAACTGAGCTTCTGTCTTATTCCTGAATTCTTCCTGATGGTATATTGCTGTATGAGCTGTACTCATTAGACACTACATACATGATATGTCTCAATGAGCTGCCCACTCTAGTACACACATGTACGTTTCTCTTGAATCCCTAACATATGTGACTACGTTCTTTGAGCCTCAGTGCTCGAATAAACATGGACAAACGACGACTGATGATTTCACTAGCTACAGAAAATATTTGGATATTCTCTTTTCTCTTGAGATTATATTTTTTAGCAAAGCAGACAGCAATTTCCATATAGATTTGCAAAAGTAATTGGCTTGAGAGTTGGGAAGAGAGGAACCTCGTAAGATTCAACAAGGACAATTGCAGAGTCCTGCATCTGGGAAGGAACAATCCCATGCACCAGTACAGGCTGGGAGTTGAACTGCTGAAGAGCAGCTCTGCAAAGAGAGGCCTGGGAGTCCTGATTGATAGTAAGCTAACCATGAGCCAGCAATGTGCCCTCATGGCCAAGAAGGCCAATGGCATCCTGGGATGCATCAAGAAGAGTGTGGGCAGCAGGTTGAGGGAGGTTCTTCTTCCCCTCTGCTCCTTTGGTGAGGCCTCATCTGGAGTCCTGTGTACAGTTCTGGGCTCCTCAGCACAAGAGGGCAGGGAACTGCTGGAGAGAGTCCAATGCAGGGCCACCAAGATGATCAGGAGATTGGACCATCTTTCATACAAGGAAAGGCTGCGGGAACTGGAGCTGTTTAGTCTGGAGAATAGGAGACTGAGGGGGGATCTTATTAACATTTACAAATATCTAAAGGGTGGCTGTCAGGAGGTTGGGACATGTCTTTATTCTATGGTATCTAGCAACAGGACAAGGGGTAATGGGATGCAGCTGAAACACAAAAAGTTCCACTTAAATATAAGAGAAAACTATTTTACTGTGAGAGTGAAGGAGCAGTGGAACAGGCTGCCCGGAGGGGTTGTGGAGTCTCCTTCCCTGGAGGTCTTCAAGATCCACCTGGACATGTTCCTATGCGACCTGATCTAGATGAACCTGCTTCTGCAGAGGGGTTGGACTGGATGATCTCTAAAGATCCCTTCCAACCCCTACCGTTCTATGATTCCAAGTCTAATGTTCAATTCAAAACTTTTTTCAGTGAACCAAAGTGGAGGTAACTTTCATCAAGGATCTCCCAGTGCTGTATCTACACCATGTAAAAAGGTAATTTTAAACAATACGTAGAAAAATTCTCTTCACTAATATATCAGTCCTTTTTTTTAATGCTCAGAAAATCTTTTCTTTTTTTATGTTAAACATTTAGATGTTATATCTGCCTAACATCTCAGGTTTTGTAAACATAGCTAACTTTGTCATCACTCTTGTGATAAGAACATTCTTTTATGTATTTAATCTTTCTTTCCCACAGCACATTTAATTGTATTTCCCATTGTTTGTGCAAGATGTACAGACAAGGAAAGCTGAAAGTGTGTTCAGAGACCCCAGTAAAATTCTTTATTACATAATTCATTGTTGAATATGTGATTTAAACAAACAAATATACTTTTTAGGACAATCATTTACAGCCATCTCAGTCCTGCAACAAGGAAAGAATAAATAATTTTCAGGCAAATGTGTGACCTTTCACTACAGGTATTACTAAGCATTGAGAAACATCTGCTGCCCTCTTGCTCCCAGGTACTGCTTTCTTCAGCAACTAATTAGCCTTGATGATTTGCATTGGGTATGAAGAACTGTTTGAATTAGTAATTTAAAAAAGATGTTCTTGGCAAGGATGTTCCAAAATATAGCATGTTCTGTAGTTTTAAAATAAAGAGCTTATAACAGTTACCCTTCCATGGCTTACTCAAACAAGAAATCTCTACCTATCAAATCTAGCTATTAGGTTTCAGACAGGGAAACTTGCACTAGCAGCTTAATCTAATTTATGAATCTACATAATTATGAATAATTGAATGAAACTAAAAGGAGAACATTCCAAATGAATGATAGAGTGCAGATCAATTCCCAAGTAAAGCAGTACACACCCAATGGCTTACCACAAATTAAATCTGACTGGGAAAAAACTCTAAAAAAAATTACACTTCTGGCAAGAAATAGAGGTGATGATCTAGCATCTCCTATGAGTCCATGATTAATTGCCAAAATAGCCCTTTACATATTAATAACTTTCTTTTTTTGATTCTCTTGAAATGTGCTTGGCTATCAAAAACAGAGATGTTTTCAATACCATAATAAAAAACAAAATTAAAAAAAGTGTTCGTCACCAAGGAAAGTATATTTCATAATTAAAAAGCCAGCTTTAGCCTCATTTCTGGTTTAGAGGTCAGCCTGGATGACACAATTGGCCATTTCGGGCTGGACTATCTACAAATACGTAATTGGAGTGTAAATTATTTTCACTATATAAATAGTTCCTGATGATATCACAATTTGTAAACAGTGCAGTTTGTTTTCCCAGAAGCAGCTTTGTACTAGCTCACAGATCTGAAAAGTTTTTGCATTTGATTATGCTATTTTCTTCTTTATGGCTCAATAGGAAATCA
This sequence comes from Urocolius indicus, assembly GCA_013401255.1. NCBI lineage: Eukaryota > Metazoa > Chordata > Aves > Coliiformes > Coliidae > Urocolius > Urocolius indicus. The sequence continues at coordinate 460,668 of WBNH01011100.1, read as the reverse complement.
CATGCCATGTGCCCAGTACGAATTTGGTCTGCTTTTCCAAGTGCTCTGTTACATCTATGACACGTAAGGTCCTTTAACATCCTTGGGTGAGAAAGCAAGTTGCTTGTATACATACTTATTATTTATAAGTCTTTATTTTTTTGTAGCTGTAATAATGTATTTCACAGCTGGCAGATGAAGCACACTAGAATTATTTGGAATTCCTTAGTGCTCCTTAACAGGCAATTAAACTGAAAATAGAAATGACCATATGTAGTCAGGTGGATTTCTGCTACTGTATTACTCAACACTGTTGCCAGCAGAGTATGTAAAGAGAGCTTGTCCCAGAATATGCTGGTGCAGCTGTGATAATGGCTTTCCAAACTTCACTATTCAAATTTGCCCTAGAGAAGCCTTAACAATGCATCTGTTTACTAAAAGTTTTCCATTGACCTTTCCAATATCATGGCATCTTTATAATTTGTTTAGTGATTATAAAAACAATACACTGTAGAGTCTATATCTAAGGTCCTTTAAATGTACACACAAAGTATTCTAGCAACCTCCTATCTTTATTGAGTAGGCTTGGAATGATGACATTGTCCTTTTCTAAGTACAGAATATATTCAGCTTAAATGTGTCACAAAAAAAGGCTAGAAAAATCCTGTGCTGAGATACTCCAGAAGCTGGCACAACATACAGTGAGATGAAATGGGATAAGTCTCTGGGGTAATACAGTCCCTCAGAGAGAAATATCTTCTGTTGCCTTGTAAAAATTTCCTTTTCTTGAAAGACGAAGAAATGTTATACCCCATCTCCCTTCATCTTTATGAAAAGACAAAACTGTAACTATTTCCTTTTCTATTTCTTGGGCAAAAACACACAAGAACAAAAGTTTACCAAGGAGTCAGCAAGAAGAGAGAACATTTTACAAAAGGAAATATAAAATAATATACGTAGTAGTACATTCAACATAAACATTTTCTTTCTTATGTCTATATTGAAAAGTGAGAGGAAAAAAAGACACATGGATTTTTTTTTTACAATTTCAATACTTTTAAAGTGAAGTCCAGTTATAGAAAAGTCTTCTAGAAATAATAAATGTTGTCTCTCTACTATATGTTCCCTAGGGCTCAGTACTGGGGCCTGCTTTATTTAACATCTTTAGCAATGATCTGGATGAGGAGATTGAGTGCACCCTCAGTAAGTTTGCAGAAGACACAAGCTGGGCAGGTATGTAGATCTGCTTGATGACAGGAAGGCTCTTTACAAGAACCTGGAAAGGCTGGAGCAATGGGCTGAGGCCAACTGTATGAGATTCAACAAGGCCAAGTGCCGGGTGCTGTTACACCTGCTACAAGCTTGGGAATGCATGGCTGGAAAGCTGCCCTGGTGGAAAAGGGCCTGGGGATGTTAATCGACAGCCACCTGAACATGAGCCAGCAGTGTGCCCAGGTGGCTAAGAAGGCCAATGGTGTCCTGACTTATATCAGAAATAGTGGCCAGCAGGACCAAGAAAACAATTGTCCCCTTCTCAGTGCTGGTAAGGCCCCACATTGAGTACTGTGTTCAGTTCTGGACCCCTCACTACTTGAGGTGCTGAAGTGTGTTCAGACATAAGCAGCAAAGCAGGTGAAAAGTCTGGAGCAGCTGAGGGAACAGGGAATGTTCAGCCTGGAGAAGAGGTTGAGGGGGAGACATAGAATCCGAGAATCTACGTCAAAGATTGGTAGGGGTTGGAAAGGACCTCTAAAGATCATCTAGTCCAATCCCCCTGCTCAAGCAGGTCCACCTAGATCAGTTCACTCAGAAACATGCCCAGGTAGGTTTTGAAAACCTCCAGAGAAGGAGACTCCACAGCCTCCCTGGGCAGCCTGTGCTAGGGCTCCCTCATCCTTGGAGAAAATAAGTTTTTCCCAAAGTTTAAGTGGAACTGTTTGTGTTCCAGCTTATGTCCATTACTCCTCGTTCTATCACTGAATACTACAGAAAAAAGTGTTGTCCCATCCTCTTGACATACAGATGCTGATCATCTTGGTGGCCTCTGCACTGGATATTCTCTAGATGATCACTCTCTAAAACTGCCTGAAAGTAGATTGTGGCAAGATGGGTTTCAGTCTCTTCTCCCCACTAATGAATGACAGGATAAGAGAAAATGGCCTCAAGTTGCACCAGGGAAGGTTTAGATTGGCATGGGTGTCAGAGCTGCTGGAGTGAGGGAGGAAAACAGTCTCTCAGTTATGTGAGTGAGACTATAACTCGGCAAAGTAAAACAGAGCAAAAACAGGGACTAAAGCTATGATGTATCAGTTTGAAATTTTGTTTCTGCTTCTGCAGTGCAACTGCCATTGTTGAAAAGTCATATTATATTTGCTTATCTACACATGAAAGTCTTGTTAAGGTTAATGAGAATTCCTGTTATATAGGTGATAATGGACATTTTCATTATTAGTACAGAATCAAAATGTTTTCCCACGTTTCAGGATTAGAAAGCAGTAGGTCTCCTGAATTCTAGTTCTCTGAAAAGCCTCATGATAAGACCATATACCTAGATCAACAGCAATATGGAAGCCTTCATTTAATCAAATTTTGGTCTTAACACCAAACTAGATTGAATGGAAATACAATAAAAATAACCCATTTGAGGACACAGCGAGGCATTGAGCAGATATACATAATTTCTTTTTTCATTTTCATATCATATGTTCCTTATTATTTAGATCCAGATTCTTTCTAGATTTTTTTTAAAGCTGCAACATCAAATGGCATTGTCTAGGCATTTTAAAATCATGCCAAGATAACAGCTAATCTTTTTGTAATCAGTATGCAGAGAAGACAAGCAGTAGTAAAGCAGTTGCTGCATGTTTGCTGACAAAATATTTAATCCAAACATTTAATTTCAATCTGCCACTGTTCTCAGTTGGCATAATTACTTTAAGTAAATATCATGTAGGAAGGAATAGAAAATAGTCTCAGCTACAGAAATGTAAATAATAAAACAATCATAATCAAATGTTTAAAGCTGTGTAATTCCATTTTAAAATAATTTCTGTAGACTATTTTAATGTTTAAGTGATTTTAAATTCTTTCTGACATAATGACCTATGATACTGCTTATATTGACTAGCAGTAGAAAAGTTTTAATTCTCTCATCTGGTCGTACACATGGTACTTCAAAGATACTACAGTGAAATTATACTGCAGTCCATGGAAAATTGTAGACTTTTCATAGAAATTAATATGAAAACCAACACAAATTTAAGGCAATGTTCATCACATTTTTTTGTGCTTTTTAAATAACTTTATATTAAAAAAAAATGTATTATTGTTTTCAGCTTACTTGCAACTTGATTAGTTCAGACATAGGGCAAAAGAGGCCTCAAATTTTAGGCTAAAATTTTTCAGCAAATATTCTATTTTCTGGAAAATCAAGAACTTAAAAATACCACTCCAATGCAAAATTCAGATTCACAGAATCACAGAATGGTAGGGGTTAGAAGGGACCTCTTAAAGAGGTCCAACATCCCTGCTAAAGCAGGTCCACTTAGATGAAGTTGCACAACAAATGTCCAGGCAGGTTTTGAAAATCTTCAGAGAAGGAGACTCCACAGCCTCCCTTGGCAGCCTGTGCCAGGGCTCCATCGCTCTTACAGTAAAGTTTTTCCTTAAGTGGAACTGTCTTTGTTCCAGCTTTTGTCCATTTTCCCTAGTCCTATCACCAGACACTACAGTAAAAAGTGTTTCCCCATCCTCACCATGTACCTTTAAAATATTTGTAAGTATTTATGAGCTCCCTCCTCTTCTCTAGACTAAACAGCCCCAGATCCCACATTTCCTCAAAAGAAAGATGCTGCAGTCACCTTATCATCTTGGTGGCCCCACGCTGGACTCTCTCCAGAAGTTCTCTGTCCTCACCAAGGCAGAGGAGAGAGGGAGCAGAAACTGACCACACTCTTCTTGATGCATCCTAGGATGCCATGGACCTTCTTAGCCTGAAAGGCACATTGCTAGCTCATGGTTGGTTTATTGTCAACCAGGACTCCCAGGTCTCTCTCTGCAGAACTATCTGGCAGGTCAATCTCCAGCCTGTACTGGTGCATGGGGTTGTTCCTTCCCAGATGCAGGACTCTGCACTTGTCCCTGTTGAATCTCATGAGTTTCCACTCTACCCAACTCTCGAGTCAGTTGAGATCCCGCTGAATGGCAGCACAGCCTTCTGGGGAATCAGCCAATGCTGCCAGTTTGGTGTCATCAGCCAAGTTGCTGAGGGTACACTCTGTCCCCTCATCCAGATAATTGATTACGTTGTTGAACAAGATTGGCCCAAGAATCAATCCCTGTGGAACTTCACTGGCCACAAACCTCCAACTTGATTTTGTGCCATTGATCATCACCCTCTGGGCTCTGTCATTCAGCCAGCTCTTGATCCACCTCCCTGTCCACTCATCCAAGCCACATCGCCTGAGCTTTCTGATGAGGATGTTATGAGAGACAGTGTCAAAAGCATTGCTGAAGACAAGGTAGATGTGGGCATACACTTTCCTGGGTTAGATGGTTGGGTCCAAAGAGTCGTGGTCAATGGCATTAAATCCAGTTGGCAGCCAGTCACAAGTGGTGTCCCTTAGGGCTCAGTACTGGGGCCACTCCTGTCTAACATCTTTATTAATAATCTAGATGAGGGAATAGAGTGCACACCTAGTAAGTTCGCAGATGACACCAAGCTGGGTAGAAGTGTTGATCTGCTTGAGGGTAGGAAAGTTTTACAGAGAGATCTAGATAAACTGGATGGCTGGGCCAAGGTCAATGCCATGAGTTTCCATAAGACCAACTGTCCGGTCCTGCACTTGGGCCACAACAACCCCCAGCAGTGCTACAGGCTTGGGGAGGAGTGACTGGAAAGCTGCCAGGCAGAGAGGGATCTGGGAGTGTTGACTGACAATAGCTGAACATGAGCCAGCAGTGTGCCAGGTTGCCAAGAAGGCCAATGGTATCCTGAGCCTAGATCAAAAACAGTGAATAGAACATGAGGAAATGGCCTCAAGTTGCAGTAGGGGAGGTTCAAGATGGATATTAGAAGGAATTTCTTTACTGAAAGGGTTGTCAGGCATTGGAACGGGCTGTTCAGGGAGGTGGTGAAGTCACCGTCCCTGGAGGTGTTTAAGAGACAGTTGGATGTTGCACTTAGGGAAGTAGTCTAGTGGTTGATAGGGCTGGGACAAAAGCTGGATTCCAGCTGAAATTATTCTTTTCTATGATTCTATGATTCAACATTTGTGGAATCAAGCTCAATACTTGTGCTGCCAATTCCCAGACACGCTACCAGTCTCTCAGTTCACCTAGACACATAGCACTGTTGGCATGTATAGGAGGTGAGAGAGAAAACATTTTTAGTAGTGTTGAAGGAGGAAATTTTGTGTGTTTCTGTATACAGCAAAACCACAAGTTCATTCGAAAGCAAAATTATGGATGTCCTTAATTTGTTACATATGAACTGTATGAGCAGATGAGAGAATACAAACCAGAGAGGTTATCCATACTAACTAGAAATAACAAGAAAATCAGAAGCAATCCGAAAAGAAGAAATGCTCACAAGTGAACTAAGCAGGATCCAATGACACTCTCAGACTCATGTGATCTCTATCATAATTACAACAATATTTCTTTGAAGTGAAGTTACAATTTTGTTTACTTTTTAAGCAGACTTGCTTGTATTACAGGTCAAGCATGTATGTCTGAAATGCCTGGCTTTTCAGTAGTGATTTCTGTTAGTTATCAAGTTTGTTTACATGGCTAAACAGGTAGTGCTCATCTCTTCCTCCTAAACCCAGTACAAAATAAAAGCAGTGTGGCAGCGAGGGGAAACAAGCTGACAATGGCAGGCAGAGTTCTTTATTTATTGCTCCCAGCAGGTGTCAGATGCCGCAGTTTCTTTACAACCATCAACACCCTGGGGCTTTTTAGTTCCACATATAAGACAAGGAAGATGGGGATGGCAACTAACCTCAAGGGATTAGGTACCTGAATCCTATCCCAACTATGAGCAGACTCCAGCTGTGTTTAAATGTTTTTTGAAGAATTTCTGATGTTCAGTGGTTGCTGATTACTTCCAGATTTTAGTTCTACGTCAGTGGAGATGTGCTACAAAGAGTTTAGAAGTTGTTGTTAAAAATTGCAATTGCACCAGAGAAATGTCTTCTTTAAAACCAGTCTCAAAAAGATTACAACAGTGTTAAAAAAAATAAATAAAACCAGAGTTAGATAAACCTACAGACTCTTCACAGTGAAAGGAATACCAAGCAAAGTGTGGGAGAAGGGGAGAGAGAGGGCAGGGAAGCAGGCTGGGCTCATATTAGCTTTAAGGCCTTCTCCAATTTTCATTGTAATGTTATGGTGATATTTTAGTCTTCAGAGGGGTGATTTAGATAAATGATCTATTGACAATATTTCCATCCTGTTGAGTTTACCTAATTTAAACTTCCATCTGAGGCATGTTTGGGCTTTTCCTCCATTATTACATGCCAATATAAAAGAACACATATCTTGAGTAAGATAATATGTAATTTGGATATTATCAAATGAAATTGGGAAATTTTTTAATTAAAAAAATCAAACTCTGTTCTCAGCTGTATACATCCTTTTAGTAAATCAGAGGATATTCAATGAGTTGCACAGAGATAAGTTTGGTGAATCTGAGCTACTTAGTCTAGAAAGCTACCTGTAACATACCACTTGAGTTTCCTTTAGTTTCTTAGGGATTGAAAAGCAAAATCATCATATTTACAGCTAAAGACTTTATTGTTTCATAACAAAAGAGACTCATTAAGGGTAGAAAAACCTTCAAGAAAATAGCGTAAGTTATATAAGTACCTTTCGTATATTTCTTCACTGAAATTCAGACAAGTTTTGAACACAATTCAGTAAAAGAGAATGAAGAAGAGTGTGTCCAACAGGTTGAGGGAAGTTCAGCTCCTCCTCTACTCTGCCCTGGTGAGGCCTCATCTGGAGTCCTGTGTCCAGTTCTGGGGTCCTCAGCTCAAGAAGGATTTGAAAATTTCTGGAGAGTCCAGCACAGAGCCACCAAGATGATCAGGGGACTGGAGCATCTTCCTTATAAGGAAAGGCTGCAAAAACTGGGGCTGTTCAGCCTCAATAAGAGGAGTTTGAGGTGAAATCTCATTAATAGTTGTAAGTATGTAAATGGTGGATGTCAGGAGGTTGGGGCATCCCTTTTTTGTAACGTAGCTAGTAAAAGGACAAGGGGTAATGGGATGAAGCTGGAACACAAAAAGTTCTGTTTAAATGTAAGAAAAAACTATTTTACTGTGAGGGTGACAGAGCCCTGGCCCAGGCTGCCCAGGGGGAGTGTGGAGTCTCCTTCCTTAGAGGTCTTCAAGACCTGCCTGAACACATTCCTGTGCAACTTGATCTAGGTGGAGCTGCTTCTGCAGTGGGGTTGGACTAGATGACCTCTAAAGGTTCCTTCCAACTGTTACCATTCTATGATTCTATGAAACACTGTTTTCTTTGTAAGAGTTCTTTTTTGTTGTTTTCAGGCATCTACATACCTCTAAATGGCAGTCAAGTCTAAATCAGACATTTTTAATAGTAGAGGAAGTTAGACAAATTATTCTTTCCATCAACATATTTTTAAAATATAAGTGCAAAATTCCTAATTCATCAGACAAAGCTCCCCTCTGTGGTGAGGAAAACAGAAAAGAAAAAGAAGAAAATGAGAAATAGGGAAAAATACCCCAAACTAATGGAAAATTTGTCCAGTACTACAGTATAACCTTAAGCAATTGTGAAGCTCTTTAAAATCTTAGTAATAACAGAAAAGTAGATAAACTAAAAATCACTTCATCTTCAGAAGTGCTTACCATGTTTAGATAGTCACATAGCAGAGTTCAGTTCTGACATGAACGTCTTTTAGTTTTGCAAATATACAGATGCAAACAATGCAGGAGCTTACATCTTTATAGCGAGCTCTGGGACACTACAAAAATGGATTATTTGAGCAGGTTATAGTCTAAGCAGCAAAAGCCAAATAGTAATGCCCATTCACACAGTACAAACCAGACAATATGTCCGTTCCATGGCACTGAGGTTTTTGGCAGTACAAATCAAACATGGGAATAGATTTCAAATCTGTTCAGATCCAAAATGCAGTGAAGTTGAATGTACAGACTCCTGATGCACCAGTAGCATTATTAACTATAAGTCATATGCATTCATTAGAGAGGAATTGTTCTGATTCTCTGTGAAATAATTTTCTGACGGTGAGCTGTATTTGTGGCAGTCTTGGCAGCATGCAACATGCCTCAGCTGGCATTGTCAAAGAAGGGATTGCTTCATTCCACTACATCATGTCACAACTGACTGTACCTCATAGTACAAATGCAACCTTGTCATTACAATTTGTCACACTTTTTTTGTGTGCATTATAGCTCACTGAAGTCTCATCTCCTGCACTGAATAGCCCACTGCCATACAATACATGACACTGTAATGAAAAAGGAAAGATCACAACAAGGGAGATATTGGTCATACCTTCCAATGTAGAGCTGGCTGCCTCACAGATTGTGCACGTTCAGGAACCACATCCAGAGCTCGAGCAAGAGAGATTTGCTGCCACCACCATGCATTTGCTGCCTCATTGGGTCAAATTACAGCTGTGCTGGGGGATGGTTATTTAACTAGGACACAGTTCTTGGTTTAATTTTCCCTATAGATGGATATTAAAATGTGTGAAAACAACCTACAGCAAGAAAAGGGGTGAAGGTGCAGGGCTCCTTGGTATTTTCCCAAAGCTGTGAGTCCCCCTTCATTTTCCCATCCTACTACTCACTCCTGCCATAATGCCTGATGCTAAGCAGCTGCGTTGCCTTGACCACTGTTTTTCATAATGGTGAGTACTGTCTCATTGTTCCTTATATTATTCCTATTTTATCCATCCTTTGTATACAAGTGTAAACCTTAGACTTACACCGTAGGTTTTCCTGTACAGTGACTGTCTTTGTTATACGTTTGTAAAGTGCTTAACTCAAAGAGTCCATGGCCTATATGTGCTACTGCTATAAAATTACAATAATAGAAGGCAGGTTACTTAGAGGGAAATACATGAATTTTTCAAACAGGTACATACAAATCGAGGAAAAACACTCAACAGTGTAAAATTCTCGATAGTTAGCAGAGTAACTGAAATATAGACGTGAGCAGTTGCTGATTATATTATTTCATATCGTTGTGAGAAATCTTTTAACAAGCTTCTCCACTCAACAATTATTTCCATGTTGTTAACATGAAGCTAACTTGAAAGTTTCAATTTTGTGTAGGACATAAAAAAATTCAGCCGGCGCAGCAAAACAATGCACAGCAGGGAAACATTTTAGATAAAACTGAAATGTAATTCCTGCTATTTCTAACATATATAATGAATACATTTTAATACAACAGCACAGTGGAGATTAAGGTTTCTTGAATTGTAGAGACCCAGAAAATGTTTGTGTGTAAAAAAAAAAAATTATTCATGTCCTACTGCCTCTGATTTTCCAACAAAACAAAAATTCTATGACACATTTAGCACAACACAGCAAAATATGCTGTTTCACAATATTAAAGTGTTTCCGTTGCTCTTAACAAGCCCAACAGGTACTTCCCATTGGTAAGAACATTCTTTCTAAACCTCAAAATAAGTACAGTGTATTTCAGATTCAGATTATACTACTTGGCACATTTCACAACACTCTTTCTGTATAGAATACTTTCCAAAACCAAATTTCAGCTCATCATCAAAAGATGGATTTAGTACCATAACTCACATAAGAAATTCATAAATGCTGAGAATGATACAGATAATTTGACCTCACGTGCCAAGTTTTGTAAGACATCCTCCGCTCCCTGCCTGTGTGGTGCTCCCAATTCTTTGGCAAATTCAGAAAGTCTTGAGCTAATCGCTTCACAGTTATCTCCAAATCTATCACAGAGCCAAGATGCAAAGGACTTGTCAGAGCACTGTGTTTTCCTTCTTCATTCTGCTTCTAAGTTAGTAGCAGCACTTTACAACAGATGAACATCAATTAATAGTAAATGACAACAAGATTCATGTGGGATCACATATTACAACCTCCTTGATGCCAAAGCCTTTCACAATAATGAATGTTTTACAGTGAATACCCAACACACCTATAACGATTTTGCCATTTCCTGAAAAGTGTTGCCAATATACCTTTCATTCCAAAGATGCTGCACATCTTTATCTGTTTGAAAATATGAACTTTTGGTCATGAGATCTACACAAAGGCTCTTTTATGTAGGTCAAAGGATGCTTCCCCCATGCCCATTTAATATGTTTTCTGTGAAGTTCTGCGTGCTGCCCTTAGGGCCATGCACATGCTGGTGATATGTATGCAAGCTGCACAGCAAGTTCTTCCCCTCCACCCCCCGTCATCATATCTACCGTTCCATCTGCCCTGTAATGAAATCATGTACCTCCATTTATTTTTTTCAAGTATTTTTAAGTGTCACACATGCCGTAAACCATGCTTTATGAATAAGCCTCTAAGACAAGGAGACAGTTTACAAGGAACTTAGCATTTAAGCTGTTTTCATCTTGACAATGACTGACATGTCTCTCGGAGAATATGATATATTTAGAGTACTTTTGAAGGCACTTTACTTAAGAAACATGTCTGATCAGTTGGATGAACTACTGAACTAAGTCTTAAATGTTTAAAGAAGGGTCAAAAAGGCACCCTGCTACATAAGTGTGCAACCTACACCTGACTAATATCAGAGCAGAAATCCACACACTGAATAATTTTTGCAAATTTTCTTTCCATTAAAAGAAACCTTATACTTTCTTTCTGAATATTTATCAGACCTGGAACTGAAGTCTTAACAAAATAAAACCCAAACTCCAAGAAAAAAAATGTACACCACAACACCACATTCTTCATAAACTTCAGAAGAATTTCCTCAACACATGCAACTCCATTTATACAACAGATCAAGGAAGGCTAGAATCCAATTTCAAATCAAATAACCTCCATATCGATGTGTGGTGTAGTTGACAGTGCACTCTCATCAACTCTGCTTTCTGGTGGGTAATGTGCACAATATAACTTAGAGTAGCCATTTGGCAGAAAACTGCTGTAGTCAAATTGAAATAGCCTTTAGTACCTTGGTTACAATGGAGAGCCATAACGTATGCTTGTCATTTGACGAAAAATAGTGTCTTTAAATTAAGAAAAAAGAATTTCTCATGAAGATACGATGCAGCATAATGACACAGATGTCAAGATCTTATTTAAAACTGTAAAGGCACAGAGCAGTACAGAGGCACAATTTGTTAGGAAACACAAGATCATGTGCCAGTGACTAGAGATTTGCTGCTGGATTCTTGTCATAGAAGTAGTGAGAAAATGTGAGTTACCTACAGATAATTGCTCCCTCCTCAAGGGAAGTGACACCTTTAAACTGATATCACAATACAGAACAAACATATATTTCACCTAAAGGTGTAATGACCATATTTGAACATGTGATACAGCAAGAGTAGTGTAATGTAACTTTATACATTTAAGAAAAGTACAATAATTTTTAAAGCAGTAATATGTATCTGTTGATCCACATTTAAAAAAAAAAGGAAAAAAAGGAGTCAGTTAATATAAACAAAAATTACTACCAAAAATAGATTAAAGATGAGAATTTTAAAAACTAAAGGTCATGGAAAAATTTTCCACTTGCAGCAACATACACTTTCAAAGGTCCAGCTATTTCATTCGAAGATATCACATGGTTAAATTATGGCTCTGAAACACTACTCTTAAATAAGAATCTTAGCAGTTTCAACAAGCTGAAATTATGTCATGTATTCCCCTAAGCAAGCAGAGCTCTGGGTGGTTACCATCAGTAAGCAAGCCAGCTAGTAGGTCAAGGACAGTGATCCTTCCTCTTTTGTACATACTCTTTGGAGTACACCTCAACAGCCCATCCAGCTTTGGCTCTCCAGTACCAAAAGATATAGGTGAATTTGAGGGAATCTAGCAGAGGACATCAAGATAGGGTGTTGGGACTCAGAGCATATGGCTTGTGGGGAGAGGCAAAGGGATCAGGGCTTGTTCAGCCAGGAGAGGTGGCAGCTTCAGGAGGACCTCACAGTGGGCCCCCATCCCAGAGAAGAGGTTACTTGGTTCCAGAGCCAGGCTCCTCACTGAGGGTGAGGCAGGAGAATAAAAATCAAAGGTCACAGATTAGGAGCTCAGATATAACAAAAACAAAAATAATTAAAAAGATAATTAGAGATTAGAACAGATTCACCAGAGAAGTTTTGGAATCTCTGTCCTTGGGGAGTCTCACAGACCAACTAATTGAAGCACCACAGCCAGTGTTGCTCCAGCTTTCAGTAGAGGTTTGACTAGGCAACTTCCTAAGGTTTTCCCCAGCCTGATCTAAATAAGAAGTGCACAGTAATGCACAGATAGCTTCCTTCTATTATGTGACATGTTAGGGAAACTACAGTGATAAAACCAAATGATAGCTGCTCGCCTTGTTTAAGCATTTGTTTCTCAAATTTATGAATCCTCCAAGAAGTTTGTATGATAAACAGTTGCACTTTCCACTTTGCTAACCATACTGGTATCAGAACATATGAAATTTGAAAATCTGTGTTAATTCAGTGAAAATCTGTGTTAATTCAATGCCATATGGCTCTGGGCATTCATCCAAGAAAGTGGCATCTTGACAAATGATAAAAAGAGCTTTCCAGAATTGAAGGTTCAGTGGAGAATCCAATTGACTGGCTGCTTAAAGACTGAATACAAGACACTGTCAGAAGGTCCTTCCTTCATGTCTTGACTTTGGGAAAGGTCCACCCAGGACACTCCCAGAAGCATTTGAAGGCTTTTCATGACTCCCTGTCTCCCTAACATTTTTTGAGAAAGGATTATGCTCTTCCTCCACCCCACCCAAAACAATGTCAGGAAGAAATGCAGTAAAGGAAAACAGTATACTGGACAACACCACATGATTTTCTGAAGTTTCCCCACCCAGGATGTCAGAATGCAAAAGAAACCAAACAACACTACCCAACAAAACTAGAAGAAATGACTGCTAACTGCCAGAAGCAATCAGAAGAGGAATAATTTGAAGGAAGAACGAATATTACAGTCTAAAATAGAATTTTATGTTATCTGAACATTAGACAAGGTTTTGTCAATTAATAATGGCATCTAATAAAAGAGGCCATCAGCACCACATTGGAATCAGTCAGGATTTAGGTGAAGACTGAGAACAGCACGACATTATTTTGTCTTTACTTTTTCCTGGTCAAGTTTAAAGAGGATTCTAAGAACACAAGTGAAAGTGTAAGTTGTCGTGCTCATGTACAGAGGAAATCTAAAGTATGTGTAAATCAACAAAACCTGTGTTTTTTTTTTTGTTTTTAGATTGCATGATGAATCTAAATAGAAACTCCACCTGGTTGCAAGAAAAAAAAAAAAAACTAACTGTATCAAAACTGTACAAGTAGTGGTATTGATAATGTATCACAATAATCAGAAAATCTACAACCTTCCAGATTCTTTCCTCAGGAACAGTAAATTAGTGGTCTGACTGGATATGATGGGACTAATTGGCATGTGAAAAACCTCTCTTCGGTGCACCTGAAGGATTAGAACTCTAAGTTAGAGATTTCACAAGAAAATACTTCTGCATAAGTAGTTTTGGCAAAAGTATGGTATATATTTTAATTATTATATTTTAGAATTTTGAGTCTTGACTTTGTACTGGAGATGCATGAACATTTTAAGGACTTGATAGACTTTTCAAAATTATTTTTCTTGTTTTAGCCTCTCTAAGTATTACTGATGGAGACCTTAATCTGAATCCATTTGTTTATTATTAACTGCTAAGGGAGGTTACAGCAAGAATATGCCTGTGATCTTAGATAAAAGTGTTCTGTGCCGTTCACCGTTAGCTCACTCACTAAAAGAATGGCATCCGACCAAGTCACTAGATTACGGTAAATCTCCAAAGAACAGCCTCTATGGAAAGTGGTGTTGGTCAGAAAGTATATAACACTTTCAGTTTTAGAGTCAGTGAAGCAGTAGAAGCAGTATCAGTATCCCTAATATTTGTGAATGGGTAGGCACACAACATTACTCTTCAAAAACAGTGGCCTAAATTCCTGGTTAATCATTGGGACTCACTATTCCACCGTCAGCAAACTTTGCTGCCTGCCCTGGACTCCTCTGATGCCTGCAGAAGGCAGTGGCAGAACAATATTGAGAGAAAAGGAGAGCAGACATGCCTCCTTCCAGTTCCTACTAAATACTCAAAGAAGCAAGCAGATCTGAGTTAAAAATTTGTAAAGCATTCCAGCAGGATTTTTCAGCAGCCAGAAAAGTATTTTACATGTTGTCCTAGGCTTCTAATTCTTGGCTGCTGTGTAGCCAAAGCTTGTTTATTAACACGTCATCTGGTTGATTCCACATTCCAGTTACTTGTCATTAGTGAGAGGCTAACTAAGATTAAAGACTAGGGATTTCAGCAGCTGTGATTTGGTGTTTTGTTTTTGTAGGGTTTTTTCAGTTTCTTGTTTTGTTTGGGGCAGGGGGAGAGGTGTATGCTTGTTTTTAGCTGTGGAAAGGTTTGGAAAGCTAAATGAAATGTGACATGCTTACTGGAGAAACTTTGATTTAGCCAGCAAGGAAGTGTGGCAAGGACTGTATCTGTTATATCATCATGTGCTTTCTGTTTGGCTTTGGCAATATGCAAACAAACAAACAAACAAAAGTATTTACAATAACTGAAAGGAAAACTATGAATAGAGAAATTACCATACCAGTGGGAATGATCTGCTCTCACATTGTGAGACCAGCTGTTCTAGCCTTCATCATTTGTACGTTTGCTGTATGAAGGGTGAATATACCCCATTATTGGAGCTCTGCACAACCTAGTCTGACCTAAATGCCAAGAAATAAGCAAGTGAGAGTGAAGCATCAGTGGCAAATTGGAATCTAAGGCCTTTTGTGCTTGTTAAATGGTGGAATGATTATAATTGGAAAAAGTGATGTGCATTAGTTCTGAGTGAATGTACAAGAAATGACAAGCGTGTAACTTAATGATTACTTCACAACACCCAGGACTGCCTTCTAGTCTTGCACTGAGACGCTCAGCCCTACAGCAGAGAAAACTGCATGTCTTCTCCCACTATTCATGGGCATCCTCCACAGGTCACATGGAAATAACCCTGAAGTGATAAGTCTTGGTTTAGGAAGTCTGCTGCTTAAGCTTGTATAAGTCGTTGTGACAGAGCGGTTTTTCTCTCTCCACAAACCTTTGTCTGAATTAGCAGCAACTGGACAGAGACCAGCTTTAAATAAAAACATACACTGATTGTTTATTCTCACAGGTAGCAAGTGTATTAGCAGAACTTCAGCCAACCTACATCTGTAAGACTTACTCGATTATATACCATTTCTACTAATTTTTTTTGAGATTTCCATTCTGTAGTTCATTATGATGGTAGCAAAACAAAAAAAACCCAAAAAGTAAGAAGATTATCCAAACATACCATTGCGCTATTTCAAGTGAATAAGAAAATTAAAATGTAATAACTATATGTTAATTAAACCTCTTTTTCTATCTGGCAGAAATTATTTCCCAGGATAGTAGAGATTCCATACAATTAATTCTTCTTCATGTTAAAATAACCCCTGTCTAGGAAAAGTGTTGCCAAGCATTTCCTGGATGATAGGCATGTGCTTTATGGCAGGCTCATATAAAGATTCAGGGTTAAATGCTCAATGAAAATGTATAGTACATAAATCTACACACAAAAGTGGCAGGCAAAGTGTCAAGAAGCAATCATCTCCAAAGTCAGTTTACCCTCACAACAGGGACCTTGTCGCGGTCAGATTTAAATAGACTCTGGATAAGACTGAACTTCTCTCTGCATAAAACAGTCAGAACCAGGGAGTTCACCAGGAAATTGGAAGTTCACAATTAACCAATATAATTAAACATTCTTATTGCAGTTACTTTTGAAAAGGAAGCTCTTGAAAAGCAGGATATCAAAAAACATTCCACAGAAACTTTTTACTGATGTTAATATGTTACTTTAAATATGTTCTCTCTTTTAAACTGGAAAAACTCCTATCTTCCCCAGTAATCGTGACTTATTTTTAATTAAATGGATAGTTACAAACATTTTCTGCATCACTACTTGGTGTCCATTTTAAACTGAAGCTTAGCCTTGGAAGTATTTCTTTGGCATGTGATAATGATAGAGATCTCAGTATTAAATTTAAAAAATGTAAACAGTTGTCTAAAAATTTAAATTAATAATATAGTTTCCTTACTGTTATTTAATATAGATATTGAAGCTCTCATAAATCAAGAGGTATCCAAATACTGTGGACATTTTACAGATGTCCAAAATGAAGCTAGAGACCGAATAACTGGTAAAAGTAACACATTCAAGAATCCCCAGAAGCAGGGACCTATGACAACTCATACATAAAACTTCGCCTGCTCTCACAACAGAATAAAACACGTTCTAGTTCTATGCAAAATCTTTCTGGTTTCTATGATGGAATATCTAAGGAACTTGTGCAAGTTAACAAGTCATGAGTAAATACTGCCTTCATAATTCTTACTTCAGATATGTCAATCTTCCAGAACAGCCTCAAGGTTCCTCATTTTGCCCTGTACCTTCACATGCAATGTTTGGAAAGATGGAGCATCAGGGAAAGAACTGTTCTCCCTCTTTCTCTTTCTTTAGTAATGTTAATTTGAATATGATTTACTATGGAAAAGGATGTTAATAAGAAATGCTTTTTACATTTATTAGTGGAGAGATAGCCTGACAGTTGGGAAGGAGAATGTATTATAAAGACGATAGTGCAGGTAATATCCTGTATATTGAGTCCAATCACCCATTTAAAGTTAAAACAGGAGTTGTTAAGAATATAGTGAATCACACTCTAATGATTAGTGATGAGAATCACCTAGATAATGAAATTGGTATTGAGAAACAGATTTTTCAGCAGGATGATTATCCTGAAAGATTGATTAAAAGGATAATTGTAGAACAACGTAACCTTTTCCATAATTATAGTGCTGAACTTGTTTAAAGCCATTTGTCATAACAGTGCGGCTCTGCCATATCACAGAGAGACTGACCACTGATTAACACAATATTTATTACTTTCCAGGAAAGTGAGGTATTACCACACCTGTACAAAGTGGTTTTAATAACTCTGTATCAGAAGTAAAGGATATAGTAAAATCACTGCAAGTAGTTAGAGCTATAAAATTCCTTGTGGTTGCACATTTTCTGATTGCTGAATCTTGAGGACGAGTTTTCCATCCTTTTTACTGTGAGATCCCATGAGACTAACACTATAACACTCTTTCACTTGTACTGGCATGTTTATGAGACCAGACTGCTTTTCAACAGTTGGTATAGCACAGAAAACATAGGAGCTGTATTAAAATTATATTCAAAGAACTTCCAAAAGCAAGACATCTGTATCTGGAAACACTAAAAGTTCCAGTGTTTGAGATACAGTGACAGAAAAAAAAAAGAACAATTACTGAGTCCAGTTTATTTTTTTTTTAGTCTTTCAATGAGAATTTTTAATTAGCTTCAGTGAGAAATTCCCTAAGATTTTAAACAAATTTCTTGCATTCCTCACAGCCCTATGAAATATTTCAACATTTTAGTTACACATTCAAATGGTAAAGTGTTAACATAAAAGAACCTTCTAATCACTGAAAATTACAAAGTCAGGCAGAAGGCTTCCCAAAAGAAACAAGTATGATGATGCTGACACCAGTGTGGGCTACAGCATTCATAGGACAGATGCAAAATACCTAGTATCCACAAGCCAACTTTTTTTACTTTCTCCTAGGACTGGATTTTTTCAGACAATGCTATAAGTTTACACGCAATTTTCTTCCTTACTGTTGTTATGACAAAAACACATGTCCTCACTAGTCCATGTGAGGCCTTTTGAATGTATGAAGCAGAAACCACAGCTTCACACAAGACAACACTCAAAGGATGTACATGACAAGTACCTTTCAGTCAGATTAAATGAGTGCAAATTAAAATGCAACCACATAGTCACAGGGAAGAACTTCTAGCTAATCATCTAGTTCAGTCTGCTGTCTCAAGAAGACATACCAGCAATGCCAGGACAAGCCAAGTTTCTAAAATCTCCATGAATGGAAATTCCTCAGCCTGTCTTGATAACCACCACTTTCATAGCCTCTTAGTAAATATATTCTAACCAAGTGTCCCTTCTTTAACCACATGGCATTACAGGGAAGACTTCGGCAGCTTACATCATTTACAGTGAGATCATGCTGTTGGTAGCCATCATACCCTCAGGGCTGTTTTGCATTCAGTTTCTAGTCTATACTGACACATGAAGTTGCTTCTCCTCAAAGCAGAGCCATTAAAGCTTTTGAGGTTTCTGTCAGCCCAATCCCAGTCCTTTGTTTTAACTCAACCTAAAACTTTAGTGTATGGGATATCAACCTTTACCTTTCACTTAGTTTCCTCTGTATATCTGCTGAGTCTGAGTTTTACCTCATAATTCAGGTCATTAATGAAGGCACTGAACCCCACTAGTCCCAGTATATAGAATTTTCATCTTAAAGTTTGATATATTGTTACCTTTTCTTAAATTTTTAATTCGAAGTAAGCTGAACGCTCCATGGTATCATAAAGCACATCTTAACATAAAAAAAAAACTCAAGAATCTGCGGATTAATCAGTTATGGAGTGATAGGGGAAGGGAGAAATTGCTGTATTGTAGTCAGGCAGTCCTACCTGACTGTTAGAGATGCAGTGGTTCTAATTTGTGAATGATGTTGTTCTCTCTGAGTGATTCAGGTAGAAAAAAATTACAATGTTTGGCAGTTACACATTCTTATTATTGAGCTACTCTGTTTCAAGTTTACTATTCTGCACTAATGTATTTCAATTCACATGTAAACAGATTAGAACGAAAGCATGTATATAGGCTGAGTACTTCATTCTCCTCATGTTCTTGCAGCCTGTAGAATAATAATTATGGGAATTCACCATCTGGTGAACATATGCAAAGTTTGACTCAGTCCAGGGATAGGATGGTAAGTGGCCTAGTTCAGGTGAGTAACTGTAGCCCCTCTTATCTGCCTGAGGTAATGACAGATTCCTTCCCTCCTCAGGTGGCAGGCAATAGTCCATTAGGGGGCCAGCAAAAGGCTTTATTTATTTTGACCCATGTAGGGCTCTTGCATTCATTTGCAGAGCCATCAGCAGCAATCCCAGACACTAATGAGTAATGACATGGCAGGAAGAAATATGTGGCACACAGTCAGTGTGTGGCTATGCACCATTTGATTATGTGCTGAGCTAAGAAGTAGGGAACAGCCTGAAAGAGGGAGCTTCTGCAAGACCTCCCACTAGAGCCATCCAGCAGATGCTGCTGGAGCAGGAGCAGCCCCTGCCACCAGGTAAAGCTACCAAATGTGCTTGTGTTACAAACAGGTAAAAGGTGACATACATCAGCAGGAAATCAAAAGAAATATAAAAAGGCAGATTGGTTTATGCTTGATTGTGGCCAAGCCACATCACTAATAGGCTAAATACAACCCATCAATTTCCTCTCTCACATTTGTACATAGAACAAAAGTGTATTAAACAGGAACGAAAACAATTTTCAAATCACTTTTTCCAACACAATCTATTCTGGATGTGTGACTTTCC
Organism: Urocolius indicus; assembly: GCA_013401255.1. Taxonomy (NCBI): domain Eukaryota; kingdom Metazoa; phylum Chordata; class Aves; order Coliiformes; family Coliidae; genus Urocolius; species Urocolius indicus. The sequence goes on along the minus strand of WBNH01011100.1, from coordinate 440,927 downwards.
TGCCTTTACATTAGGAGTGTCTTGCATCACATGGAAAGAGGTAAAGGCACAACCTACTCTACTGTTCACAAAGAGAAAGATTTCTTGAAGGATTGGCTACTGAAAGACTCTGACACTAGGTAGTGGAAGCTGAATTAAAACCTGAGTCAAGGTGGCTTTTTTGCTTATGCTACTTTTTGTGATTCATACTCATAATGATTCCCTCTTAGTGAAAAGTCCTGCTTGACTATTGTTTCTACTCAGTCATCCCTATCAGTTTTAGAGATGGATTTTACTGGAGTGGCAGAATTAGAGCAAGAACATGATTGTTATCATTTCACAGCTGATGAAGAATAACAGTAGAAAAGGAATTAAGAAATCTTATTTTGTTTTCATCTTTGCTGTATGAAACTTTACATACCTACTTCAGAGAGTGGACAAATCCTTGCCTTAAGATTTTCATTATGTTTCTCAAAGGACAAGTGAACTGACTTGGTTTTCACTCGTTCAGGGTATCTGCTTCAAAGGTTAAAATACAATGGAGCTTCCCTGAATTTTTTTTTGTGTCGACAGATAGCTCTGCAAAGACTTCAGCACAAAGATAGAGAGATCCATAAAACTGACATTTCTTTTTTAAAGTGTGTGAGTGCCAGTGGAGGTTCATTTCTCCTAAAGCAGATGTGTGAAAAATATTGAATGCCTTTTATAGAACAACAGTGAAAATTAATTTCCAAGTTTGGACAGATCTTTAAAAAACTGATATTAAAATTTGTTGAGGAAACTATGCAACAGCAGATTCAGACAATGTGAAAAAATATATAGCACTTATTTGGGCTGAAGATCTTATGCTGCTTTACAACTTTGTTTCTTTTGTCGCTTATAATAAAATCAGGGGGAAAGACCTTGAGAGATAAGCTGCTTATTTGTTCCTCAAGCTCTGATAGCATGTAGGTTGCTGTTTGATCTTTATAAACTCAGAGGTGCTAAGCACAGCTTGTTTTTGAAAGTCAATGCCAGCAAGAGACAGACTTTTGTAATATCACACAGTGAGCTATGGCACTTGTATATACATACATTTATCTGTGCCAAATCTTTACCTGGTCTACCATTAACAGGGTTCTTTTGACTTCATGCTGGGAATCTGTCTCAGTATCAATTTCTTGAATATGTATATCTAACTAAACAGACATATTCAAGAGGCTATTTCTCATCCTCACACTATCTAGACAACTCCAAACACCTTCAAAATAGAAATAAAAATACCAATCTCTTCCTTTTCCCAAATCTTACAGAGTAGGGGATGATCAGATGAGAAAATACAGGATTTGTCTGCTTTTTTTTTTTTTTTTTTTAAGAACAGAGAGATGGTCTTAGAGGAATTTATTGAGGAAAAAGCCAAAGAAATTAATTTGTCAATTACCTTAGTTCCACATGCAAGCTGACCTCAGATAACCTGCGCTCTCAAAAAGAAACACTGCTTTAAAATAAAATTCTGCAATAATCCTCATTGGCAGCATACACAAAATCAGGTAGTAAAAAAGACTATTTGGTGTAAACCTCTCCTTGCATTATCCTACATTATTTCTGATTTGTAGTGTGTGTTTATAGATGATTCAGATGTGGAAGTCCAAAAGCAATCCAACATCTGAGCCAGTTTTCCTGCTACCAGAACTGGTTCCATGGCTTTGCCCTGTTAGAGGGTTATGACATGATTGTAGAAGGATTTTATTCTCACAGAGGCTTGTTATCTTACAGGAAGAGATGATGTCAAAATGCTGCGAACTAGTCTGGAGAAAACTTGGAAATATCAGGTTAAGGTACTGATATATGTGTATTTGACTTTCAAAATTCATTGGTATGATGAGTGCTAATGATTAGAAAGGTTGAATTTCCACAGCCTAAAATGTGCATTTTCCTGTTAAAAGTGTCCCATATTCCCACTTTTCTCCCCACTTTTTCCTTTCTTTCACTCTGTTCATCACATTCTGAACTACATTGCAGTCCAAACACATGATATTCATGCTTGAAGCCCCATCAAAACACTGAATCAACTAGGGGGCAACATGTTGCTTCTATACCAAGGGCAGTTTGTCACATGGCACCATGCAGCCTGTTAATCTTTTCCTTTCTGTCCTATGAGCAAAATAGTAATTTAGTTGTATAGTGGAGATGCAGTTCTCCAGAAGGAAAGCATTAATACTGATGACATCAAGGACCGGCATAAATGCACATCAACCAATATTTCTGCTTTAAAATGAGGGCTTTTTGACTCAATTGGCAGGGTAATATTTTCTCATTTTTCTTTTCTTTGGGTGTCTGTGATAGATCTTGCAACAACAAAACAATTCTGTAGTACTTTTACAGTCAATGAATTGAGGAAAATGAAGGATCCTGTCCATTAGTTCATTTTAAGTCCAGGGTACTGCCAGAATGGCAAGCATGGGGGAAAAAAAGTACAAAAAAAACCCCACTCCGTAATCCAGAAAACATTCTCTAACACTCAATAATTAAGAAAGCTAGATGTCCACACAGGTGCACAAGAATTTACTACTGAAGAACACCCATGGTACATGTTCATCCACTATGTCACCTCCCACATATGCTCTAGGAGATTTGAAATGCAAAAATATTACTTTTATGGAAAACTCCTCCAAAAAGCAACCTATAAATTTCCCATTTTAAGTCCCGAAGTTTTTGCTCCCACAGTCTTCTTTTCTATTATAAACTTGGATGGTCTGTTGTTCATTTAAATAATTAAGTCTATCCTAGCAGTGCCAATGAGTTCCACTGCTAGGGTTTTTTTCCGTTTGGATTTTGGTTATTTGTTTTGTTGATTGGGTTTTTTTTAACAAATATTTCCTCTTGTTTTAAATTTTTAATTTTTAATTTTTAATTGAATATCCCCCTCCTATTGACAGATGATGACCCAAACAAAGGTATACAACACAAAGGATGATCTAGGGAGACATGTACTTACGAATAATGTCATTGTACATGCCTTTTCTATGTCTTTTCTTATTTTTCTTCTATGCTTAGTCAACAAGTAATACTTTTCTCTTTTTCCTTATATAAGCATGTTTCACCTAAACTTTATATTGTGGACTTCTGTAGATCCTCTATTCTTTTCGTTATTGATGCCAAGACACAAACGACCAGATCTGAACACAGTAATCCATATGACACAAATAGTTTTGTAGCATAGATTAGTAACTTTTTGGAGTTTCTCCACATTCCATTCCAAGTGCTTTTTAACAAGATGGAGGAGATTGAGTAGTCCTCTCTGATCATACACTAATTCCCACATTGACACCATTAACTAGATAGTGTATAAATAGTTCTTTTATCTCGTCTCTTTATTTTGTTTATGAGTAATACATGTGCATCTGATACATCAATGTCTATTATTCTGATTTTTCTTTTTGTCTCTAATGAAATTCTATGTTTCTGGAATTAACTGACCAACAGAATTTTATATCATGTAACAAAATTTTACCTTATTAATTGCTGTATGTGCCTTTGTTTTACTCATTCAAATATCTTATTTTTCCATCTCTTTAAAAAATATTATGATATTTAATAGATAAACTTGAGGCACCTATTTTTCTAGGATGAAAACCTTCTAAATAATTATTGATTCATAACATTACTTTGTCTTTCTGCATATGGACTAGTTTCTTCTTCAGGAAGTTCACTTTGATGAATTAGCTCTTGAGAATTAGCAAACATTTTTGTAAGGGCAAATTTGATGTCTGTGAAATCCACTAGCTTGAGATTTGAATTTTCAAATGCTAGATATAACTGAATGGTGCAAATTACAAGCTTACATCTTATTAGGGCTACATCAGCAACTGGCAGTGACTTTGAGAAAAGAGCCTGCAGATTCTCTGTTGATGTATCACTATTTGCTGCAGCATGTTGAGAGCACACAGCAGTGGCTGTTCCCCCACAACAAACTGTCATGCAATTAAAAGAAAATATAAAAATAACAAAAAGGAAAATGTTAATATTTCAAAACCTAATGTCAGGGAAGGTACAGTTAACCAGTCTGTGCATGCTTTTTACAAACTGTTATTTGGAAATAATTATATTAAAGAGATTGTTCAAGTCTTTTCTTTCAGCATTAAACTCAGCATGACCATGTGTGAAAGGATCCATCAGATTTCATCAAAGTTAAGAATCCCATATGGCTTGTATTGCCACAGTTTAAAACTTCCTATGATTCAAAATATGTCTACACTGTTACTAAAGAAATATTTGAGCTAGATTACAATTTGTTTGTTTAATGCAGGTAGCCCAAAACCTACGTTAGAAGCTGGATGAAAGTTTAGGCTTTATATCACACAACAAGCTGTGTTACCAGAGCAAACAGCAGGTTCTGGGCTAGTTCACTTGAAACTGAGATCAGGATGGGTCAATATATCTGAGCTACTTTCTTTGATGGTAACATCAACATACCTTTTGTGAGTCTCAAGTGTAAATGGTTGTTAAAATACTGAAATAGCCCATGAATTCCAGTTATTAACCTGAGTACATGTATACTTACTTCAAATTAAAACAAGTATTTATAAGTATTCTACACATTTCCTTTTTTCACCGAAATTGAATCTGAGGTTTTTTTTCAGTTCTGTTTAATGACTAACCTTTTGAAATTAAAACCGCTCTTAAAACCTCAAATAACTTTCAGTGCTTTCAGCTTAATATCTAGATATTTAAACCTCTATATCTGAAGATCTTCATATGAGCTGCACTTGAAACCTGTTTGGTTTGGGTTGTTTTCTTCCATACAGAAACAGAGAATCACTTTGGTTGGAAAGACCTTTAAGATCATAGAGTCTAACCACTAACCTCACACTGCCAAGCCCAACACTAAACTGTCCTCAGCACCTCATCTATGCATATTTTACGTATCTCCAGCATGATGACTCCATCATCTCCCTGGGCATGTTACAGCTTCCAAGATTTATGTGACAAAACATTTCCTTTCAGGACATGCTCCTGAGCATGTTCCATCTCCTACCTTGTTATGTCAAAAAGTGTAGACTTTTGCCAAAAATGCAATACACTATGAGTACATACACATTCTGAAAAACAGTATGCATCCTAGCCATTTGAGATCCAAGTCTTTCAAAGGTGGGAAAGATCCAGAAAAAAGGACACAAACTCCAGTAAATAATCCAGGCACTGCAACTTAAAAATGTTGCAAGTCTGTTATTCATTTAGTGAGGAAAACACTCAGCTTACTTTTACACTTCTCTTTCAACAAGTCTTAATCGGTTTCCAACACAAAAAGAAATAACAGCATTTCTTACTTAAATATATTACTTACATTCTGTGAGTAATTTAGTATCAATTAGCAGCAACTGAAATAACTGGATATTGCATCCATTAAAATGGCTGTGCTTAATATAGCTTATATCAGGCTGACAATGCATATTTGTTCATTCATACTCTCTCAAGGAACATTTATCATACAAAATTATATATTATAACAAAAGAATATCCTCTTTGCTTCCTGAACTGTTGTTCAAAGTACAAAATAACAAATGAGAATTCAAAAGTTTTATTGTGACTGGTTTTCCACATTACAGAATAGTATCCCTAGTGTTTCAGAAAATGGCAACTACAATTAGCATGACATGTCAAAAATAATATGTGAAAAATGCTGACATACCTGTTCTCATCTGAATCATGCATTTCTTCTGCAGGCTTCAGTGAAATGTGATATGGACAAGTTAGTCCAACATGAAAAGACCTTGAAATAAATAATGTATGTAAATTTCATGTTTATGGTAATGGAAAATGCAAAACTATTTGCATTTTATTTTATAAAACAGAAGTATTGATAACATTTTATTTCAGTACATAAAATAATAACACACTATTTTTTTTTCTCTTATTTACTACCTCTGGTATTTCTCTCTTCATCAAAATTTAGAGGAATAAGACAAAATATTAGATAGCCATTCTCCAGACAGAACAATTAATATGACACAATTAGTTAATAATTCATTAGACTGTGATACTAGAATAACAGCAATCTTTAAGACTGCCTATTGTAATGCTACTGATTTCCAGAGGGGTAAAAAAATTAAAACCTCAACAACAATTACAAGAAACATGTTTTCAACATTTGTAAAATGGAAAAACAAGGTGTCAAAGAAAATACAAATATAAAATTACTACTTACTTCATATTATGCAATATTTGAAAGACTTTTCAAATATCATTTATTTACAACAATCTCTTTTACTTTACTACACAAAATTAGGAAATTCAAGTCTTATTTTCCACAGACTGCCTCAGAAACACATGAAAATTGTCTAACATGTCTTGTGCTTCCCTTTCTGTTTTCTTATCTAAAAATAAGGATGATACCCAAGTGCTACCTTTACAAAGGTGTTAGGAGGGTTATATAAGTACCATCTATAAAGCCTTTTCAGTTCTTCAGATGAAATGCTCTGTGAAACTCAAGAAAAGCTCTATATAAGTGCAATATTATTACTGTAGTTCTTACTATGTTTATTTGTTTATTATCCTCTAGAGAACATAATCATTCTGAAGATATTTACATTTGAACTTTTAACAATTCTGTTATCTGTCTTTAGAATTGCACTTAAGGGATCTGTAAAGGAAAGGTGAATGCTCACAAAAGCACACTCAAATCTTTCTAAGGATCCCATCCTCTAGATATTCAATGTCTCTTGAGTAGCACAGAGCACTCTCAGCTGGTTGCACTCATCACATAGGCCTTGGATTTCAGCATTGCTAGCACTGAAGCTAGAACAAGAACCTCAGCAGAGAAATAAACATGATTCTATATTTCTTTCTCAGTTGCTTGTTAGAGAGTCATGGACCAGGTGAACCGATAGTTGAGTCCACTGTGCCAGTGCTCAGCAGAACATTGATGTACAACAAAGCATAAAGAACCACACTTTTTACTGTCATTGATGCTGCAAACCAGCATGGAGGGAAAAAGTACCACCTATCATTTGAGGTATTTTTTTCATTGCTGGACATCATGGACAGATCAACTGCCTCATCCAACTGCCTTATCATAATGTCGTTTTGCTCCTTTGATTTCTGAAAAAAACTTAAGAACATTCAAACAGCTCTATGTGGCCTTTTAATGCTATTCCTAGTCTGAAGAATGAGAGCATGGAAAGTGGGACATGATAAGAAGAATGGATGGATAAGTAGGAAAGGAAGCTGACATCAACTTAAACATAAGAGAGTCAAAACTTTTCTAAAAGGACATTCTATTTTAAAGCCTAGTTTGGTAGCCTTTGACCAGATATTTCCTGAGGCATCAATGGAAGCAAAAGCACCCCCAAATTCTTAACTGGAGCAGTTATGGGAAAGGAATCAAGAAGAAAAAAAAGTTATTTTTGGTCTAGAAATGGAATCTCCAAATACTTTGCATGCTATGAGAAACATTGCTCCAAATTTTACTTAAAAAAAAAATCCTCATTTCTAAGATTCAGTAAAACAACGAAATTGAGGAGCTTTTTTTTTTCTCCTCCATTTCCAAGGAGAATGCAGTTGTTTTGAAACAAGTGCGTCATATGTATACAGACTTCTAATTGTACGGAAAGAGTGTAGATACTCTTCTGAGTTTTCTCTTCAAAAATATATTTGGGAAGAGTGCAACAAATCTTGGAAAAGTAATTGCATCAGAAGATAACATAGAATTGTCTATGTAGGAAAAGACCTTTAAGAATATTGAGTCCAACCATTAACCTAAAACACAGCCATGTCCACTGTTAAACTATGTCCCTAAGTACCACATCTATATATCTTTTAAACACATCCAGTGGTGGTGACTCAACAGCTTCCTTGGGCAGCCTCTTCCAATTCTGGACCACACTTGAGGTGAATTTTTCTTGATATCTAATCTACACCTCCCCTGGTGCAACTTGAGACCTTTTCCTCTTGTTACCTTGGAAAAGAGACCAACACTAATCTTGCTACAGGCTCTTTCAGGTAGTTGTGCAGAGCAATAAGGTCTCCTCTGGGCCTCTTTTTCTCCTGTTTCCTCATAAGACTTGTTCTCTAGACAATTAGCTTCCTTGCCTTTGTAGTGAGGGGCCCAAAATGGAGTACAGTTCTCAAGATGCAGCCTCACCAATGTCAAGTACATGGGCAAAATCCTTTCCCCTGTCCAACTGGTCACACGATTTCTGATTCAATCCAGGATACTATTGGCCTTCTTGGCCACCTGGGCACACTGCTGGCTCATGTTCAGCTGGCTGCCAACCAATATCTCCTGGTCCTTTCTCTCCAGGCAGCTTTTCAGATTTTCATCTCTAAGTTTGTAGTATTGCATGAAGTTGTTGTGGCCCAAGTGCAGGACTTGACATTTGGCCTTGTTGAACCTCATTCAATTGGCCTCAGCCCATTGATCTAGTGTGTCCAGGTCCCTCTGAAGAGCCTTCCTGCCCTCAAACAGATCTACACACTCATTCAGCTTGGCGTCATCTGCATGAAGGATGTATGAGGAAGTGGAGTAAATGAAGTTTGTAACAGGCAGCAAAATTTTAAAAAGTCATAATTTAAGAATACTTTTATTAGAAAATTGCACTTAAAAGTTGGAGTTTTAAAAATAACTTGTGACTTCCTTACATTTAATACACTAACTTGTTACAGTCCTTAGCTTCTTTCAGACTTGCCTTTGGTAAGCAATTGCTTCCTAAAATCCACTGCTTTGCTCCAAGTAACTTTTTACATATCCCCATTGGTCATTTTTTCCACATATGTTCTCATTTCACTGTGAGAAAGGATAATAAAAATTGAAAGGAAACAAAAGGACAAAAATTAAAACCTCATATAGTTTTTCTTTATTTTTTTAGAATGAAGATGACAGTGGAAACATGGAAAGTGAAGTCATTCAAGGAAGTCAAAAAACCACTGTTCAGTCAGTAAATCAGGAAGATACACAACCAGGTGAATGGTATCTCATGTGTACCAACATGAAATCTCTGCAGTGAAAACTGGCAATGTTGTTAAGTAGGTCCCTAAAATTAGAAGCATCCATATTTATGGCATTTATATGTGGTTAAAATGTCTGATTTAAGAAAAATATATAGTTGACAATAACAGAGTAATTACAGTCACCACTTCAATCTGGCTGTATAAATCATCATGATTCAACTTACAGTAGTAATAAAAATAAATGATATTGTTTTTGGTTCATTACTGCTGATCTAATAAAATATGATGAATTAAAAAAAATCCTCAGTGAAATAGTCTCATAAAAAATAACAATTTACTAATGGCTTCTTAACAACCTATGTGAATGCAATACAAAAGAATTGTATTTTTAATAATAACCAAAGAAATTATTTTAGTTTTATTTCAGTCCTCATAATAATTTAGTCCAACATGTGTTTTCCCCCATAAACTGCCTCTTCTCCATAATTGAGATTTCACTGATTTAGGAAATGAAACAGGAGGGGGAGTTTATTGACAGAAAAAAGTAATGAATGAGATTCATTCAGAGAAAAAGTTATAGGATCAGGTGCAATGATGTAGAAAATAGAGAAACCTGGGAAATATCTTTATAAAATATTCCAAAGCAAGTTTCTTCTCTACATGGCCCTCTACGAGTAGACTTTGAACACTAGGTTGCTTGCCCACTACTGTTACCCTCTCACATCCTATCAGGAGAAAAATAACTTTATCACTTTCCCCACCGAGCCCACATGGCAACTGCAAGAAATTAATGTATAGTTCTTCCAAACAAATTTCTCTCATTAGCTGCACACATTAATTCTTTGCTCTGATAGAAAATTTGCAGGTTCCTTCAGGTACTATAATACCAGTTTTAGGTGAAATTATTTATTCAAATGTTTTCTTTAAATCCTGCATCAGATCAAGTTGCCTGAAGACATTTGTTTGACGAAGAGCAAGAAGTAAGAGGTGTGCCTCAATACAATCAACCAGAGCTTTGCACTAACTTCAGCAAAATTGAGATGTTTTGCTAATTATTAAACCCTCTGCTACTGTTGCTGACAGAAGTAGGCCAGATTATCAATCCATAGAAAAAAATATTGAAGTTAAACCCTAGAGGTTTTCCCACTCAATACAGTCTCAGGAGCTGGTAACAGAATGTTCAGATGTTTCAGTTACATTGGAGAGCAGTATGCAAATTGCCTTTCTGGTGTTTCTTTATAAATCATATCACTGTTGCAAGAAACAGCTTTTATTTTATCTACATGTCAAGACTTCACTTATGTATTCAGAAGCACATAATCATGCTTTGAATGTAGCTGGAAGTTTGGTACACTGAAGTCTGTAGAAATGGCTCTGAAATGGCTCTAAAATGTAAAGTACTGATTTCCAGAACTGTTACAAAACCAGAAATCACAGGTGGTAACCCAAGGCCTTAGTGGGAGAGGATATCATTAATTACTTGGACATTTATTAATCATTGCTAGCTAGTAACATACACTCAGTAAATATTACTAACATGGATAATTGTAATAATCCACTTAGTTGTCAAATTTTTAGTTAAAGAAAAAAAAACAGTCTAATGGTAATGTTATAGACACATGTCAAAAATCTTAGAAAATCACTCAAGCACAAGAGCATTTAGAATGCGTTGGAGATGTACATTTTGTAGATCAAGTGAATCGTTCATTTCCTGCAAGGAAAGACACAGAGAATCTCTAGATTAAGGTAAAGCAGAGGATCAGCCTGAGCTCTATAACCACAGCTTTCTACATGTCTGGAACAACTTTTACTTGACACCCAGTCAAGGATGAGGGAAAGATCAGCAAACAGCAGAAACAGGAATAAAAGCGTTTGGGAGACTAGTAAGAAATCTAAGTGTAACAGGCCAACTTATGCAGAGCTCAGCAAAATCTCTCTCACTGCCAGATGATATGCACACTCTTGATACCCATTAGTACCAGAAGAAGTTTCATAATATCTGCCAGGCTAAACAGCATCACATTTTGATTTCTGAAAGGACAAAGAAGGCAGAACACTTCTCTGAATATTCTGTATAAGAGGGATACAAACAGTCTGCAATTTACTGGAAGATTCAAAGTTAAAATGACAGATACCACATTCAGATAGCCATTGCAACAACTGTTGTATTTCACATCATATACTGTGCATAAAAAAAAATCAAGGAATCATCGTCATCAAACAACAGAAGAAAAGGACATAAAAATATCTGGAAATAATAGCTTTTGACTAATAGAGAAGCAATTACTCTGTTGTAAACTCTAAATACCTTGATAGTCCTCAGTAAGGTTTTTAGAGGGAAGAGAGGGCTTTTCAGGGCATGAGTAACTACCATTCAGTAGCATATGTCCCATCTGCATACTTTATTGAGAAAGGAATAGTAAGACATCAACATTTATCAAGGCAGTGCACCATTAAATTGTGAAGGTCCATTTTCTCAAACACCTCACACTGTTCTTACACAAACATGGACAAGGCATATGGCATAAGAATATTTTTTTTACTTAGGAATCTGAATTTGCTCCCAGTCAGAAATGTTCGTGTATCTTAATAGTAAACTACACAATCTACAAAACCACAATATATGGGTATAGGAATACTTACTTTGCTGTTTAACAGAGATAATAGAAGTGTTGGAAGCAACAGGATCAAGGGAATTAGAGGAAATGCTCATTAAAACAAATTTAAAAGGTCTAATGATTAAAATATTGATTAATTAGCCAAACATTGATTAACAGTCACACTTTATCAACTACAAAGGTTCTAATTACTGCACCATTATTCCATAGATTGACCTGTTCTCTCTTGTCACTTACGATGAAGAACAATTTTTATTAAGTGGGTTTTGGATTTTTGACCTGTAAAATTTTAATAGGGAGTGCAAAGAGGGTGTCGTGTGTGGTTTGGCATTTTAGTCACTGAGGGACTCATAGTTACTGTCTCTAGTTAACCAAAGGCACAGAAGTGCAAGAGGGATGTGAATATTCACTCAGGGATTAAAGCCCCACACACATACAATTTCCCAATCATGAGAGAGAAAGAGATGCACTTGAAACTGCTCAAAGTCTGCATCAGTGAAAGGCAAAACTATATGATGCTAAATGGTAATGATGAATAACATTAAAATATTTAAATGAGGCACCAAGATATTGACCAGCCAAACTGTGTTTGCTAAGAAAAACTATAGTTTAATGGGAGGTATAAAATGAGAATGTCATCTTAATTTTTTGTGCCCACTCCAACACAACTCAGCCCATCCTGGAGATGTTAGCCATTTCATCATTAAAAAACAAAACAAAACAAAAAAAGAGCCGCAGCAGTCAAGACCAAACAGTAGTTATAGTTGTTCATCTACTAAAATGTTTTCTGCTACAGCAACCCAGGTCTCAGAAAACTGCCTCACTCTTGAAAAATATTCTTCAGAAAATTTATGGATGTCTCACATAAGACTATGTTGCTGATTTCAATAACTGTCCATTTAAATCTGTTGATGTAGCGTTTAAACCTTGCTTCACAAAAGAAAGGCTAATACACACATGGGGTTACACTCTCAATATAACTGTCTGAAAGTGATGGTCTGGATTTACTCCTGATGAGATCAGCTCTAAGGCCAGAAAGCAGATTTATAGTGTGAACATAAATGAGCATGGAGGAGGGGAACCTTTTTGATCATACATATGCTTGTCAGGCAAAATGTGCTCGAGACCTCATTGCCAAATAAACAATGGCAAGCTCCTTGCAGCCAACAGAAAATGACATCAGGAGAAGAGCACTAAACAGACACACTAGGCTGACAGGTTCAGTAGCCAAACTCTGGTAAAGGGCCAGGAAAAACTGGCACTTCACTGCTAACACGGGGGTTGGGCTGTATTTCCTTCAGGATGAACTTATAGGTCTCACAGAAGGACAACAGTGTAGAAATAGCCGTATCATTCTTCAGCAGCTTAAAGAAAAAAGAGGAGCTACTACCATGTCAAGGTCTGAAACATCCTACAACCTCCCCTTCTGCATATCGAGGAAATAACTGCTTTACATGGATAGTGGTTCTCAACAGCAATTGAAGGAATTAACACTGTAGTAAACAGGTAGATGTCCTTGGCCTTTCCATTCCATCTTTGTTACGCTATTTTCACCAAAATGATTTCTTTACCTTCCACGTCTGTAAAATGAAAACCTATTTCTTCTCCATTATATACCATATGGTCTCCTAATCTGCCTTCTTGGTTTTTTACATGATAAAAGCTGATACATTTATAATAAAATTGTAACTTAAATCCACAATGACAGTTTATAACATAATCAGATGAGTATGACTATGTGTTATCCTGCTATGCCAAGGTTTGTAGGTTTTACTTGCTTTCAGTGTTGCATGTGGATACCAGACTCGGCTGCGGTAGGAAACTAAGAAAGATAAGGAAGTAGTCCTGTGGCACCATGAGGAGTTTCATCTCAACAGAATCCCTAAGATTCCTGATCCAGCCCTGTCTGGCTGCTGCTTGGTCATGCTGCTCAGGTCCCTCTCCTTCTGTCTACACAGGTCTTTTCAACTTGTTTTATGCCATACTCATGATTGTGGCAGCCTATGAGGCAAACCAGCACCTTTGTGAGGTTCACAGAGCTACTCAATCTTGCTGTTTCCCATTCAGAGTACCACTTCCCAAGGTTAAGGTTACCTCATGTTCCTTGTAAGGGATAGTTTTTGTCTGTGTGTTATTGCCTTTGTACTTCGAGAAGGCAGCAGAACAATTTGCCCTGACAGTGATGCTCCTCTTCTTTGGACTAAGAACACATGAATATGATCCTAACTATAAAGAGACACAAGAAAACAAGGGTTTAACAATGCATCCCTTTGCCATCAAAATGGGATTTTTAGTCCACAAGACTTATTTTATCATAACAACAAAGGGAAACTATTGCTTCAGTGTCACAGCAAATATCAAGTCATGTGTGTGCAATATTAAAAACTTAAATCCCACATTTAATGAAATGTTACCTACTACTTACATGTTGCTCCAACACATACGCCTTCACAGAGGTTTTGCAAGGGTTAATAGTACACTGCACATGTATCAGATTTAAGATGGTCCTAATCCACCAGTAAACATAGTAAAAATATAGTGACCAATCAGCAAGACAATCTATCTGCTTAAGAGTGCTTCCAAAGCAGAAATATTAGTTCTTGTTTCTGAGGGTAACAGAGCACTGTGAAAAAAAAATGCCTTAATAACATGGGACCTTTTGATCATTACTGATAGAGAGAAAACCTTTATAAGATTTAATTTTATTTATTTATTTTGAGGATCCCAGATTTCGTTACTCCATTATGATATTGACTGCTAACTACTAACATTTTATATCTTTCCATTTTGTTTGCTGCTCCCTTCCCCAAGAGCACATGCTTTGTATTCTTTACCTTATGATTTTTTAAGATCACTTGTTCTCCTAGTCTTCTATTTATCAAGTGCCTTCCTAATTAAATAAGTTCTTGTCCTTCCCTTGACCCCCAAAAGTGTATCAACAATGAAACGCTAATGAGTAATGTGAATAGTAAGCACTATAAGACAGAACTTATTTTACATTTGAGCATTTAGTCCAAAAAGATCCTGTTCTCGTGTGATCTTTAGGTACTATAGCTAAATGTGACAAATGATGTTGATGTTTCTACAAATGTGTTAGTTTTATATATTAAGGTTTATCTCCCTGTCCTAAAAAATCTCCACTGTATCGCATTATGAACATTATTTATTTCATTTTAGAAAAATAAATGCAAGTGATAGTAATTTACCCAATCTTACAGGTAACAAAAATGATGCAAATATGTTTTTCTAGCCATATTTCACAAGTTATCAGAATGATTTCAGAATATACCAAGAGATTTTTACAGGGTCTAGTACTTCCCATTCAGCCAGGACTGACACTTTCATTTCCTGAGCATAGGGTGGGACAAGTATTGCCTGGCTTTCAGCTTGGAAAAAAAAAAAAAGAAAATTAACATATATACACACATATTCCATCCAATCCAGAAATTATGGCTATACACTCCTTTCCCACAACATCTGAATTACTCCAGAGGGGGTCATTACTGCTTGGGGTAATATCTGTCCAGCATATAGCTGAAAGTACAATATCTCTGGTTCCTTTTCATGTGTTCTTTATCTAACTCCATTTCTTCTACTAACCACTACATCAGACAGAAAACTTTCTCTGGGCACCTTTGAGATTGCTTGAATACAGAAATGGCAACTCTTTTTCCTGTGTACAGATGCACTACTTTTAAGCACTGCTAACTTAGAAAAGCAAGTTTCTGTTTTGCATTCTAATTATTTAAGAATCTATGCCTTTGTTTCTGTGACATTTGGTTCAAGTATGCTATGTTATTCTTAATTTTCTTGAGCATTCTAGACATTTTTGTGTTTTAGAAAACGGTTTGTATCTCATGCATAATTAGGGAGATTTAGTTGCTGGAAGAAAATAGTTCAAGCCCTTCTTTTAAAAATAGGCACATGCAAAAGCAGCATTTACACGTGTCTCTTCAAGCAGACCCTGGTGAAACATAGTCACAGAGAATGAAGTTGATCCCTGTGTGTAGTGAGAACAGAAAGCTTATGCACCACTTAAGTCTTTAAAATAGGGTTTAAGTAGGAGTTAAGCATATTTTTTTTCAGACACTCTTCATGGGGTAAAATTTACCAACAGAAGGCTTGAATAACTCAGACAGAGGGCAGTAGGGACCACACAAAAGGAAGGAGTAGGGAATCATGCTTCAACATGGTAACCGTTGGTAAAGGTCAGCTTCCTACTGACAATAAAGTGCACTCTCTGTACTTATCTGGCAGATCCCAGTGACAATGGCTAGTAATCTGTGGACAGCTTTTTAGAAGGGTTTGAGTAGCCGTCTTTGCTCAGTATTACCATTATTACCTAAAAAGTTTCTGTTTTCAGTGCTCATTTGTGCTGAACAACAGAGTAAAGAAGGAACACTAGGAGCTCATAAAATAATATACAGTAAAAATATAAGATCCAAAAGAAGTTCTTAACAAAAAATAAATTTTAGTCTTGAAGTT
Source organism: Urocolius indicus (assembly GCA_013401255.1). Taxonomy (NCBI): domain Eukaryota; kingdom Metazoa; phylum Chordata; class Aves; order Coliiformes; family Coliidae; genus Urocolius; species Urocolius indicus. The sequence goes on along the minus strand of WBNH01011100.1, from coordinate 424,917 downwards.
GTGTGGCTGGTAGTCCCAATTTATTTTTTTTTCCATTGTCAGTTGGGAGTTTTCTCTTGAGAGAGTCATATAATCACTCTAAAAAGATGTTGCCATCCCTGCCCAAAAATATCTTCAGGAACCAACAGAACACAAACAAGAAAACAAGAAAAGAAAACACAAACTGATCAAACTATATTGTGGTTTAGACATAAATCAGCAATAGTCAGGAAATTTGGCACCATAAGCAAAATGACATGCCTCCTCTGACTTATGCCGTGGGTCTTATGCTTTTTTGCTCACGGTTGACTTGAGTCATCTTTAACATTGAACTCTCTAGATTCTATCAGTTTGCATCATAATCTTAGTGTAATTCAGGTTTATTTTTTTAGCACGTACATGCACCCACCCACATACACACACATGGAGAAAAATAAGGAAATTTTTATCATTATAGTATTTTGGCAGCATAATGGGAATAGACAGCAGCTACTTTGTGTTACAAATTTGAATGTGAAATTTCAGAAAACCTCCTTGCATTAAAAATGAATTAACTGTGTGATTATTAATTGTGCATATTCCAATCCCTTTGTGCTATACTGCATGTTTCTTGAATCTCATTTGAATCCTTTGGTTAAGTAATGTGTCAAGGGGGGTACTAGCCTGAATGCCTGAGTTATTTAAAAAGCAGGACAGCACTTCCAGATTAGAATACCAATGAGTGGGGTTAAAAAGGCTCTACTGTAGTTGGAGGGCAGCTCTCAGTCTGAGTAGTACCTGAAAAGGACCTCTATGGACTAATTTTCAGAATCACATTGTAATGTGGGCTCATGTCAATCATCAGAACAGACAGCTTCATCCCATGATATAAACTAGTTATACATTCAAGAGCTGCCAGAGGATCTTCATTAAAAAGGGACTTAGCATTAAAAGAAGAAGGTTGTTTTATTACAATACTTCAAACACAGTTTTTTGTTTTATATGTTCTCAGAAATCTTTTTTGTTCTTCTTCACGATATCAAAAAAGTGCCAAAGAAGAAGCAAAAACATTAAATATTCCAATTCTTAATGGGAATCAAGGTAGCTTTCTGGTTTAAGGCACTAAAAATCATATACATTTTTCTAAATATATTCATGTCTTTGAATAACAAAAAGAAGTCTCTAGATGTAATAGGAGGATGTTTTTAATCTTTTGTGAGACGGGATTTGCAGAGCTGACTACTCAAGGTACAATATCTACTGGCAAAGTATATCAGTGAGAGCTTTATACATATAAATTTGTATAAAACCTCTGGGCTATCCACAGCTTCCAGATACCAGTTAGATATTACAATCCATGTCATTAAAATTTAATATGATTGTGTTAAGAAGAAAACATTAACAATATCCATGTAAGTAAATCATTGACACAGTAAGCTAGTATTTCAAGGAACCTTAACAGGGGTTTATTAAAAAATAAATAGATAAATATATCTATTTACCTATATAGGTGTCATTTCAAAGAACCTGATTTAAATATAATTTCACAAGTCACACAACTTCTTCAAAGCAGCTGGGAGTATTTTCATCTAAAATTGCTGTTGCCTACCTGCTTCATACCAGGATAAATAGTTTTTAAGAATCTAATTGAAATGAGAAGATGTTCCTTTATAAGCAGAATACAGCATCCCATATAATAAATTTTCTGCTGTGTCTTTTTAAGCTATAGTATTTATATTCTGCATTATCTTCTGAGAAAAGATCTCCATTTGTAGCCTTTTTCCTTTTTATCAATTAGCTCAATAATCATAAAAAATGACATAGTAATAGCAATCCCAAACATTTCATTGTACAGTGCTCTTCATTTTCTACTATTACCTTTACAATTATTAGCTAATTAATTATTAACAAGTTAATGAGTTTTTCCTATTGCTCCCATTACCATAGTATCTAACACCTCTAAAACATTTAAGAATTCCGCTTCTGAATAGCTTGTGAAGCAAGAAATATTGTCACCCCCATTTTAGAGACAGAATATGGAGGAACAAAGGTTCTCATTCCTCTATTCACATTTTATAACAATGATAGAATTAAAAGGTAATGGGATTGCCTTTAAAACAAAGTTGTTCTGGTCATCATTGGCAAGATTAAGAAACCTAGCTCAAGAGAATCAAGTAAATTTAGCAGGGTTACAGAGGAATCAAACTCTTAATTAAAATTGAGGAGTTCTTGTCTCCTGTTCCTCTGGACAGAGTCCCAGACTTTCTATATTTATTTTTCATGTAAATCAGTTATGATGAGTTACAATAGTAACAGTACACAATATGATATGATATATGATATGATAATACAATATATTGCATTTTTCAGTGATTCTCTTCAGACATTTCTCAGGAAGCAGTATCATTAAAAATGAGTTTCAAGAGCTTAGAAAACCCTCCCGGAGAGTGAGCTCTAGCAAGCTCACATAAACCCAGGGATATCTTAATTAAAGTGTTTCTGATGTTTAAAGATGAAACAGATATAACAATCACTTCTCTTTGGGGTTCTTAAAAGAACTCTTTTGAGGCCATCTTCTCTTCTCTGACATGCCCAAGCCTTGAATTACACATAAACACGCACAAAATATCCACCTCAAAAAACACTCTACAGAATGAGAGCACGACAGTTTATTTGAAGTGCTAGCACCTTTGCTAGCCCCCATTCTTGGAGCAGTTAGCAGTTCAATCTTTGATTCAGCCTTTATCACTGCCTAACAGGTAAATGGCGTTCCAATCTTCAGCCAAATACATACACATTTGGAAGACTTGTTCAGCATAGTTCAAACCTCTGGCACAGAGCTCTTTACAGCACTGTCAAAACCAAGAAATTAAGGGAACAATGAAAGCCCATGTTGCTGCAACAGATTACATATAAAGAAATACAAAGCAGCAATAAACAGGATTGTAAAGGACTCACACACAAAAATATTCAGTGGGACTGCAGTTGCTGCCAGCCATCTGTTGGCATCCACAGCTTTCAGCAAACCTGTGGAATCTCCAAAGATACTCTGTACCTCACAAGATAAAGCCATCTTTACTGAGCCATCTCATACTGAGCATGCTTTATGAGTATCTTCCAAACAGATACAAAGCTGACAATATCAATCTTGTTTACATTATTTGGATCTACAGAGGGTATTGCAAAATGCCTCATGTCTCAGAGCATGCAGAGTTATAAAAGAAAGCCTCCTGCAGGACTAGTCCAACTTGTTATCTTTAGTTTTTGGAAAGCTGCTATACATTATGCAGTTTTACACTTCTTGCAGGCGTTTCCAGAGTTTATTCTAGAAGATACAGCTAATTTTTTTAAACTGAATTTTATTTTTTGTTAAATCATGCAGATACAAAACATATTCCCATCAAATGATTTATCTGATTACCTTTGGCACCTCATTTGAGGTGCAACATATCCTGTGCATTGTCTTCCTTTATGCTCATGATCAACTTGTCCATCTTTCCCTCATGTTCAGTATGCTGATTACGCTCACTTGGAGGCCTCAGCATCTGTTAGAATATACAAATCCTTTTTCAGGTGACTTCCAATGGGGAAGCAGTACTTTTACTTCAAGAAAAATTAAAAAGAATAGTGTTCAATATTTGTTTCACATTTACACCGTAAAATGTCTATACTTTTGATAAAACTTAGAATGGCATCAATCTGTCATCCCTGAAATATGTGATGCAGTCTCCCTACTTATGGAAAGTAGGAACACAATATAACTATTTTGGACCCAGTGAAAATTATGGAGGTAAACAAATCAGTATCTTTTATGTTCACCAGATTATACGAAGCTGCCTTCTAATTTTATCTGCCAAGTGTCAACATTTTCAGAGTTATATTGAGAAGTTTATATTGGCACCTGCAGTCAAAAAGCATGTGGAAAAAATACATCCTTAAAATAAAAAATATGAGTTATGCAATCCATCAAGTCCACGTAGAGTGAGCATTTAGTGAGACATGAGTAAAAGGAGATTTTCAGAATAATCAGATAATTATCAGATAATTTCCACTTCCTTTGGAAGTGGAATATTGACACTGCTCACAGTACAACATTGGAAAGGGTCTACATATTAATAAAATGGTAAAATCCTCGACTGCTCCTTTATGCAATGATAAAATACCTATGATTTGACTAGGTTGATTGATTTCACAGAAAGATTCTAATAACCCCGGAGCGTGCCAATGGCCAGTGAGGAAGGCATTGTTACAGACACCTTTCTTTGAGGGAAATAAAGACAAAAAGTGAATCCAAAAAAAAACCTCAAATGAGTTACAGGCAACAGTTTGAAGTAAAAAAAAATGTTAGGTTGTGGAAAGTCTTAGCTAGCACTTCATCCTGCCTAAAAATGATTGAGAAAGTGTTAAAGACACTATAATACCCATGTTATAGTAGCAGGCATTGATTGTTTTGCAAGAGCACCTATGGCAGACACTTTTCATTGCATAATGCTAATAAAAGGAGCTTTTGTCAAAACAGCCTCAAAGAATGTAACAAGTTGACTCATTCCAGAAATGAAGATTCCAGTTCTCAAGTATCTGAAAATCTTAATATCTTTCAACAGTAGCTAAAATGATGTATATAATGTAATATGACTACTACTTAACCACTGTTTTGTACTGTAGAATACAGGACATTCCTCACCTCTTATATGAGATGGGGAGATTGCTGTTAGGAATATTATTTTCATACATTAAATTAGCAGAAAGAAATATGAACAAAAAAGAGTTATGCAAAATCTTAAAAAATATATTGATGCAGAATTGGTCTTAAAATTTTATATCTAAATGAAAATAAATTTTCATTAATGTTAAGAAAACCTCAGAAAAGTCACTAAAGGTTCCAAAGACACATGTTCTTTATACGCTGAGAGACATTTCAGCAGCTGGAAATATATTAAATTAAGAAGTCTATTTTGTCTACAAATGGCTTAAAGGGTTTTTGAGAAACATTAGGAAATTGATCATCTGAATGAAGCCACTTAAAGATAAAAAAAGTTGGGGAAAGAATGTTTGGACTTTTTTTTTTTTTCCAAAGGTCTGTAGCCATCACCACACCAGAAAACCTCACACAGGTTTTTTTTTTTTCTTTTTCAGAAAATGTTTTAACACCAGGATTTGATGTCTAGTCTCTGCTTCACAGGCATATCCCTTTAAAGGAGACTTTCCTCTCTGTCATTAATGTGTAAGTCAGTCAGTCAGACCTTTTTAATAAGCAGTTGAAGAGCCACTGTCTTTAGCACATGAAACTAACAAAAGCCTCATTAGTCAAATGAACAAAGAATAGTTTGAATATCAATGTATTATTTTAGAGGAAAGCCTCCTCCAAGAGAATCTCAATGCAATCCTTTATAATGGGGTTTCTCGTGTCCAAATTTTAATGCTCTGGACCCTAATTATGAAAAACTGATGAGCAAAGAAGGCTGTTAAAAGATATCCATTGCATGTGATTTTTACAATGTGCCACTGTAGTCAACAATAATTCAAGAAGTAGAGGACTTTTTTTTAAGCTTGTCCAACACAACTTCTCTTTTTCCAATGTGTTGGTGATCTGTTGCATAAATAAGCTTGTATCAATTAGCAAGGTTATTTAAATGACCTCTGTGCAGCAGAAGAGGGCATCAAAACTATACAAAATTCAATAAAAATTTCTTGTTCATGTCACAAGCCTCAAGTAAGATCTCAATTTGAAACGTCTATCAGTAATTTGGAAGAAAATCACAAATGTTCTGTATAAAGATTTCATTAAATTAATTCAGCAAAACCAGCAAGTCAGATACTTAATTATTTATTAAAATAAAGGAGAAGAATCTGAACAATTATTTCACAGAGATAGTGCACAATGTGCTTTGTTTGTGCACTAGAAGGTATAATTTATCCACTTTTGTCAAGAAATGCTCACAAAAGACACTGGAAATACTATACAAGTAAACATACAAAAGATTCCCACAGAAACAAACAATTTTGGTACCACACACCTTTCATTTCACACCTCATAGACTTACCAGCCAAATAGAGATAACTCGATATATTATTATTATTATCATTATTATTATTATTATTATTATTGGAATGGTATAATTAAAAAAAAATCTAGACATCCATCTATTTCCAATCAGAGATGTTATACTAATTGATTCTTAGACAGTCTTGCAGTAAATCATAGGCATACTTGTCTATTAAAATCCTGCAGAAGTAGTCTGCATGTTTCTCTCAAAATGTAGCACTTTTCTCCAGACTGTATTCTGGAGTACTGTGGGTAACTACTTACCAAGAGTGTGTACAGAAAGTTTCAAAGAGTCATAAAATGTGAGGCTTGGTGATAATTATAATTTAAAAGTTGAGACACTTGGGGTAATGAATTTGTAACAATGATCCATCTTGACGTGTTTTTAGGCACTAAAATTACAAGTACCTTCAATCTGCAAAGTCTGCCTTTAAGGCATATTAGCACCGGTTGAAGAGTTTTGTCTTGGTACTGTGACATGAAACAGCAAAGATTAGTAGCAAATCTTACGAGTATAGGACAAAACTAGATAAAATTTGTTGTCATATCTAACTGTTCCAGCAAGTCTATAGCAAGACAAAAATACAGAGACAGAGTAATGAAAGAAAAGATAAATCAGTTCTAGAAACTAATAATAAGAATAGGAAATTACACAGTTCTTTCTTTTTTCAAGGTAACAAAAATGTTGACTAGAGAACTTTCAGGCAAAACACATTGGAATTAAGGAATGCTTCAGATACAGAATTACAGAAAAGTCTGCCCTATAAAGGTCAAGAAAATATAGCACTAGAGAACTAACTTGGATATCTGATACAAAGGTTACTTGTGGGGATGTAAGGAGTTGATAAATGGGATGATGCCGTGAGCATTAGAATTTATACTGTTGGGGTTTTTTGTTGGGTTTTGGTTTGGGTTTTGTTTTTTTTTCTTTTTCTCTTTTCTGTATTAATGACCTGTTGGAAGAAATGTGAAGAAAGGTGAGACAGATTTTGCTGACACAAAATGAGGTAGGGGAGTCAGTCAATACAAAAGTAAAGAGTGATATAGGTCAGAAAGTCTTAGGACATATCAGGAACCTGAATGGACAAAAGTGAGTTTTTCAAAAGACATCACGAAATCCGTAAAATAATGAGATGAAAAATCTGAGATCAAAATTATTCTCCTTTGCACAGAATGCAATGGGATATGATAAAATACAATATACCAGCTTTCACAGCAATATATGCTATTGGTCATATTGTCATAATTCACCATGGTGAAAAGGTGAAAAAAATCTGTGTTGAATAAGTAGCAGATGAGAGCAAAGGAAAGCACTCTGTAACAAGTGATTCAGATAATGTGGGATACCTCCAGTCAGTCATCAACTTAGTAAAGAAAGAATAGTTTAGAGTTGCTGAGCGTACAAGAAAGGAGAGCAACTTTGTATGGTAAGACTGGGATGTGGAAAACTTGATTATTTATAAAGCTAAGGGAAATTTTCTGGCTTTTTTTGAAAGTGAAGGCGATTAAGAGGGAACTCTATTAAGGTATATACAATCCTGAAGGGAACAGAAAGGAGAGATGCTGCAGGCTATCTGAGCTGGTGTTAAATAGAAGTACAAGGGGTTATGAACTTAAGCTGGGGGGAGAATTGGACACTAAAAGATTTTAGGTAGAGTTTTCTTGCACTGCTGCCCTTAGCAGGAAAATCTACCAAGGCTAGACATTGTAATAAGCAGCATACAAAGAAAATGTTGGACAAGTAGGAAATAAAGTATGTTGTGGTGTGACTGTCCATTTTAAGCACTATGGCAGCTCCATGAGGGTTTTTTGCCCTCAATCTGTCAGAAACTTTTCCAACTTTCCAAAAGTTTTAAGGCATTTAGTTTCCTTTAGGGAAAAAAATCCAATTAAATGAGCTCAGATGCTTGAATTGCTAGAACACAATTCAAAAATACAAGTGCACAATACCAATATCACTATGCACCATGGTATACAAACCATAGACTAAATTACATTTTACATTAATTGCTGATGGTATGTGTCAGGATGGAAAGTACTAGAGACTGAGAATCCACATTCTTAGAACAGGTACAGCCCAGGGGCTTAGAAATTAAAAACTAAACTAAACTAAAAAACAATCAACAAAAACACACTGTAAAAACAAATGCAAACAAAACAACAAACAAAAAAAAACCCCAAACAAACAAAAATCAAAATCACAAAAAAACCCCACCAAAACCAACAAAAAATATCTCTATGCTTGTATGCCTTTGGATAGAACAACTTTCAGGTTAAGAATACAACCTTGGTTTCCTTATGCAAACTTTCATAGGTATCACTCCCAAAACTACTGGGACAGTTTCAAGGGCATGACGATGCTATTGAATTCAGGGCAGAGAAAATCAGAGGACAGCATCTTTAGGTTACAACCAACATATAATTAATTTAAACCCGGGGGGGCAAGTAAATGTTCTAAAGACAAATATTAGATGTTTCTCCAAGTTTCCCCTCTTGCAAAGATGAATCTTTGAAACATTTAAGTTTTAAGCTACTTTTGAAACACTTCATATTTTTGTGTTTTCACAGCCCTCTTCTCCAAGGACTCCTATGGCCATGCCCTCATTCTTCTTCCTAGCAGATTTTCTTTAAGATAAAATACTGCGTTTGAACTGAAACTAGCTGATAGTCCACTTAAAAACAAAATATCAAACCTAACAAAACTTGGACTGTTCACAAAGTGTTGCCTGTTCTCATTTTCCCTTGTATCCACTCACTCTGTGTGGCAACATTATTGTTTTTCTCTTTGGCCAGTTGGATTACAATGGTCATTTTGTTTGTTGTCTAAATATCCTTACAGAGCCAGTACTGGAGCCTTATGGAAGATACCAAGGTACATACACCTTGGGGCTAACACAATAAAGTTACTTTTTTCTCACATATGCCATGGAATTCCTTTTGTTTAGCTACAATATTCCAAATCAAACAAGGTCACTCGAGAGCGATCACCTAGAGAGAGACCAGCACAGGGCCACCAAGGGGGTTGGAGCATCTTTCTTACAAGGAAAGGCTGCACAATCTGGGACTGTTCAGCTGGGAAAGAGGAGACCAAGGAAGGATCTCATTGATACTTATAAGTATTTCAAAGGTTGGTATCAAGGAGACAGGGCAACAGTTTTTTTGGTAGTATCTGGTGATGGGACTAGGGAAAATGGACAAAAGCTGGAATGCAAATAGTTCCACTTAAACATAAGGAAAAACATCTTTACTGTAAGGGTGATAGAGCCCTGGCACAGGATGCCATGGGAAGGTGTGGAGTCTCCTTCTCTGGAGGTTTTCAAAACTGGCCTGGATGCATTCCTGTGTGATCTGATCTAGGTGGACATGCTTTAGTAGCAGTTTGGACAAAATGATCTCTAAAGGTTCCTTCCAACCCCTATCATTCTATGATCTGTGTGATTAACATGGCATTTTATTGATTTCTGACAGTTTTACATAGGGATTTAACTTAAGGCAGGTGGATTAGAAATACAGAGAGTTTTATATGCTCACAAAGAGTATTTGTAAACAGGACCAATAATTCGGAAACATATTTTCAGTTTAGTGCAAAAGCCAAGTTAACATGAAAGCGCCCATTCTTTATGGCCTCTCTTAAAAATAGGATTGTTTTGTCCCAGAAGGGCAGTGACTGAAAAATACATACAATTCATACTTTTTATAATATTTTTAAAAGGAAAATGACCATAAATGACCTTTGAATCTGTATTAAGACACATAGGCATTCAAATAGCAATTAAAGCTTTGTTACTGACTTCAGTAAAACTGTTGTTACAGGTGAATTTAACTGCAGATAAATAGCATATCTCAGGACTACCCACAAAATTATGAGTTTAGAGATCAAGGCTGAGCCTTGCAATTCACATGCTCCAACTTTACATCAGAAGTTTGAGTTCTTACAGTTGGCCATTCTTCATTATTTTTAACAGTAATGCATTAATTATTTGCTCCTCACAAGTGAAAAACTGGCAGGTATGACACAGTGCAATGCTGAAGTGCACAAGTGACTATATTTTTCTTAACCACCAACTAAATAAAAAAACAACTCATCAAGTTTTGAAGAGGAAAATGTACTCCCTAAACATTTCAGAGCACAGAAAATTGTCTATTATCTTATTGATTTTTTTGAACAGCAAGGCTGTTGGGAGGCCACTAAAGAGCCTTCAATCTTCTGGCACTTTGCTCACATGATCCCAAAATACTTTCCATTTCCTAAGTCAACTTAGTTAAAAACTTGCTTTGCTTACGAGGTATTACAAGAAAAACCTTGTTCTAAAAAAAAAAGTGTTTAAAAAACAGTATCAAGACAGTATATATTAAGTAATAAAAAAGCCTACTACACACAGTTAAATGTAAACCATGTCTCTCCTGTTGCTTGTTTCTAAATATTTTTCTTTTAAATACTTAGAACAATTTCAAGGACCACTCAATAGGTTCAATTTTAAATGTAAATAACGAAGTGGACTAGCCTTTTAACTCTCTCCCCTTGAAAAGGTATAACCTGCTTAATGATTCTTTGCACACTCAATTTCTTACTACCAACAAGAATTTGCTTAAATAAGAAGGTCTTAAAAAAAAAAAGACATTCATTAGAAGCTGGACTAAGGTCTCAGATTCATTTCAAAGAGACCACAGCATGGATCTACTTAATGGTTACTTTAGTTCTCTAAAGACAGATTCAAACCTATTCAAAAGGGTTTCATACCTCATTATCATTTATCTAAGCGCTCCATTACCATCGAATTTACCTTCACCATATCAAGTAGAGCTCAGAATTACGAAGGTTTAGTTACAAAAATGCCAAGGGCTGACCCATGCTATGCATATTGTAATGGAATGACCTACTTTAAAAAAATGACTGTATGTTAGTTCCTACACTATTTTGTTGGTTATTTCTCATAAAAAATTTTTAATCCTTAATTAAACAAGTAGGAAGCCAAAGGCACAGATTCATTTGCAAGGAAGTTGCAGGTGAATGGCTGGTGCATGTTTCTGTAAAACGTAAAACAGAGCTGTGTGAGATATACTGAGGCAAATGTTCCATATTGCTTAATTACTGCAGTATTGTTCTCTGATACTTACATATATATGCATAAGTGACACTTACAGTCTATTTACCTGTGTTAAGAAATCCTTCAAACAAACAAACAAACCCAACCAAAAGGAAAAAAAAACCATAAAAACTCCAAACCAATAACAAAACAAAAATGCAAACAAACATACCTGAATTTCAGATGTTAAACAAAAATTACTTATCTTTCAAATTTACATAACTTTCAGGGCATGTTTGGCAGTCCACTCGGGGGATATCTTTCAAAAAACTGGGTGTTGAATTTCTGAGATTTCATTAATATAATTTTAATTAGCATCATCTAAACTATTAAATTTTAAAATTATGTTGTAAAGAAAGCAACAGATTTTACAGATTTTTTTTAAAATGTTTTTTCAGACTGATGGGACCGTTATGCATTATGCAATTGTGGATCTTGGTTGTTACTGCCAGGATGAACTTCCAAAGGCAGTTGTAGTTTAAACTTTACTTTAAAATTTATTTCACAGTTTAGCTTTGAGAGGAAGTGTTTTTCTCTATATGAACTCTCAGACAGCTATGCTGAGCAAACTAGGTGCAGAATTCTTCCTTTCAAGCTAAACCCTTTAGATTACTTTAACACTGTTCTTTGTGGTTTAATTTATCATATGTTCTGGCACCATTTATCACTAAATGCAGAATGATGAAGAAATGGCTCTATTAAAATGGAATAACTACTGAATTAAAAAGCTGTTAAATGAGTTGGAGTACAGACTCCTGTTAACAATATGTGGGAAGGGTGTTTGGCTGAAATAAATTACTTTCACAGTAATAATTTGAGAAGTGCACCTTTGGAGAAACACATTCAAAAATTCACATCTTGATTTCCTGACTAAAATCACATTCACCTCTAATAATATTTTGAAATTAGCTTCACAGCTAAGGTGAGGAAATATTTAGTCTCAAATACTTTGGTTCAAAACGAAAATACTCTTTATTTAAAAAACTATGAATGGCAGTTTTAAAAATATACATGCAAAATAAAATAGCTGATTCCAATTAAGATATATTTCCCATGCTCACCCTTAACTTTCTGAAAATGCTTTTATAATCTTTCAACTTAGCCTGCAATATAAACTTGTAAATAATATATAGCCCTGTAATTCTGTGTAGTCTGCACTGTAACTCTGAAAGTAGTAAACAGCCAACTACCTAATGAGTCGAGATATACTTTCATCTTATTGATTGAAACAGAAAATGTAGGTAAAAGAAAGTACTGAATAGATACTCAGTAAGTCCATATTAATTGACATAAACTATCTCAGATATAAAAGTATTCTTTTTTTCATTCTAAAAGAAACACAATTGGACATATCATCATAGCATTTGTTGTTAACAAAGAACTATTTAGCATTGTAGATCACTGCATTCTTATTCTTGTAATTAATCAACACATTTTCTGTGTTTAAGAACAGCATTTATTCAGCACTTATTAGGAAATTATTTATCTCAATGAAAGGAAGTGTCTATCCATCACTCAGGGCCTTCTCCTGTACTGATTGATTTCACTAGAAGCAAAACCGATTTCCCAGAACACATGTGCCTCATTTTGCCCCTTTGAAATGACCTCCTAAGGTATATCTTCTAGTCACTGAGTGGCATCTTTATAGCTTTAATAGCAGATTTTCTTTTATTTCTATGATTTCTTATTAAAAAGGTGCCTTCTGACTCTGTTTTCAGGCTCTACTATGGTACAGAGTACAGAAATGGTTATAACACACATCTCTCTGCCTACATACAGGATTGACAAAGTTGACAAAGATCATGCATGAGATGACAAAGCAGAGGCACACCATAATTAAAACAGGAAACCATTATACACAAATTAGCAGTAAACAAACTAACAAAAAATACATCCATAGTGGCCAAAATGGCAAAATATTTGCACTAGGCAATTACATATTATTATTAGAAGGCAATATATTTACACTAAAAAGGCAGATTATGCCACTTGAATATGAGACAGTCTTATACAATGGACAGTAATTCAGTGATTGCAAGAGCTTCTCAATACTCATAAAGAGAACCCAAGTAGAGGTCCTTTTTACTTCTCAAAAAAAGAAAAAAAAAGGAAATTATTGTTTAGTTTACTACAAACTATTGCATAGTTTCTGTATCAGAACTACATGAGCTACAAAGAATGCAAATGTTTTAGGCTTGGTTGTCAGAAGCCCTCATTTTTACCTCTACAGGCTGTGTGATTGCCAGGCCTGTTTTGAAATCCAGGGCAGAACTATATACATTAACCTTTACACTTGCCCTCCATAGTCATATGCATATATACCATCTTGCATCTTTTTGCATGTACAAGAACAGAAGGAGCAAGAATAGTAGCGCAGTGACCCACTTTCGTAAATCCATCTTTAACTTTGATATAATATACTACTTTTTTCCTACAGTAACTAGAGGCCCCTCCATGTGTGTATACATTCCTCTTGTTCTCCTCTTTTATACACACATTATTGTGCTCTGTGATCATCTGGTATTGCACAGTAGCTGTCTGCCCACTCTCATTCCTTTCCTGGCTAACTATCTATCTAGATTAGGCTGGAATTAATACAGAAGAGATAAAGACAATAGTTTCTTTCCAAAGAACTGTTGAAATTAAAAAGCGGCTTGATTTTGTGGAGGGGTTTCATTGCTTATTTGGTTTTTTTTCCCCCAGAAAACTATAAAACCTAGCAAAAACAAGTGAATTACGTCTTCTGTTAGAAAATGTATTTAAGAATCAAAGGTACATCCCATACAGCATTTTCCACCACGTTACCACTCAAAAATTCAAATATGAATTTAACCTCAATTGTTTGGGGTTTTTCCTTTATATCCAGTAAGCAGGTCTTGCATAATATAATCTTTATATATTATCTAAATATAATATAATCTTGATTATACTTGATTAAAAATCACTACTTTGATATTTTACCACATTTTTAAGATAGTATATAAATGTGATCTTTATTATCCTGGGCTCTTTCCAAATATTGCCTTAATATTTTGTTTGGGGTTTTTTCTCTCCTCCTACCATCTCTCCACTTTGACAGGGATCTTCCAGTGTCTTTCCCAGTCAAAATCAGAGATTCTAATTTGAACACCTTTAGTGCTGCTCTTTGTATTATGTGCTGCCTGGCCAGTCTCCAAAATGTACAGGAAATTAAAGTGTTCATTACTTGGAATGATATTCTAAAAAAGTACTAGTGAGTCTGTCCCACCAGTAACTTTGGAACTTGTTGACAGTTTATCATCAAATTTAACTCTGACATTGAGATACAAGAGGAATTGAGTTTCCTGTTTGTGTAGTGGGAAAAATTGGCCAAGCAGAGAAGAAAACCCCTCAGAGCACAGGTGAGGATGAAGCTGCAGGAGGAGTCAAGATGCTAGTCAGCTTCCAAGGCTCCCAGAGAAGGAACTATCCCACTTTGGTGCAGAACATATGGCAGCAGGAGCTCATGGCCAGCCCTAAATTACAGACCAAGTCCCAGAAATTCCAGTGCTCTCACAGCCACAGAATAAGATCTGATGCTCTTCACTTAAATAATTACATTAAAATGAATTTTTTTTTTTCTACCCATTCCATTTGGCTCAGGAGATTCCTACAGATTCAAAATGATTTTGGGGAATAATTATAAAAACTCAAATGGCTGTCATTCATCAACACTGAAACCAGAACTCTCAAATCCTAAAGCCCATTTAGCACAAAACCTTAGAAAGGGAGAGATTTTATGCTCTACTGGGCATAATCAAGTACCTTAAGCAGGAATAAACAGAGTAAGCTACTGAACTGAGGTAGCACAGAGGTGGGAGCATGTGCAGCTTCAAAATAGGTAATTATTTTTAGTAAAATTATTTGTAGAATATATTTTCTTTTTAAATAACCCAAAGAAGTATGTTAGCAACTTCTTTTTTACTTTAAGTGTTCCCTTGTAAATGTCTCATTTGCTCTAAAATACACGCAATATTTCACTTAAACTAGTAATTTTTCTTTTTTTTTTTTCTTTTTCAGAGTTTTCAGCTTTTTTGGGGGGGGTCTTTTTTTTTTAGATCTAGCCATATTTTTTAATGTTTGGGGAAAAAAGAAATCTCAAAGAAAAAAACATATTATTGACAAAGAATCCAAAAGACTCTAACAGTTTAAATGAACACAGCTTTTTAATAGTTAATATTCCATCCATTTAAATATCTAATTATTTTCCCTCTGCAGCTTTGATGGGTAGTTATAGCTTGGAATAAAAACACTGTGGTAAGGACAACTGCACAGTAAGGTTAAGTGCCTTCTTGTCTTCAGTACTAATAATTACCTTTAAACAAAAAAAGAAACTGAAAAACAAAAAAGAAAAAACAGCTGTTTTCTAGGTTTGACAGTTAATTTACTAATGAGTATGTGGACCCAATTTATAATAAAATAATATTGACTGGAAATAATCCTGCATTGGTACCCATCTGAATTATTTCATTGTTCAAGTCTCCTATTAAATAAATTGGAAAGGATTAATTTTGCAAGATGGATTGTCAGAGGCTGCTGCATAAACTAGATGTATGTCAGCACTAAATTTAATTATTGATCACAATACAATAGTGCTGAGTATACCAATCCCCAAACAGCTTCCAGTAACTATCAGCAGATTCCAAATATAGAAACTGAAGGAAAAAATTTGATTGCAGATGACTACATTTGAAAATAAATAAATAATTCATTAGCACCCAATAAAAATTTAAAGTACAGTTCAGATCACTCACCAGAACATACAACAAGTAATCAGAAAATGAAAGTGCCTCCCTTCAAGTGACAAACTCCAGTGAAGTCGGATAATGTTCTTTTGAATGGGGGATTCCTGTGATTCCCCAGTTCTGGAAGAAAAATTATATTTGGAAAAGGAGACTGCCCGGAACATAGTCCCTCCTTACAACTCTTTGTGCAGAACTAATGTAAGAATTGCAGAATGTACAGTAGAACATCGTACTTACAGAAATATATCACAGCAAAAATGAATATGCATCTTTGGAAATAAACCAGTTCTAATTGTGTTATCTAACTGAAGAAAGGCGTCTAACAGGACATTCATAGTGCTTTCTAGAAGCAGAGAATATTTCTTTTCATTTTAGAAAGTTCAGAAGATACGTGTGAGAAATGCCTATCTATTTCAGATTTTGCATCTAGTCCTTAAAATCTCTCAGCACAAAAGAAAAAAAATAAATGCTGTTGAGTTGCTCTGTGAAGAGTTCTAATGCCAGAGTAATGAACAATGATCAGAGCTATCTTAGATTTAGAAATTAAGAGGCCTAGCAGCAGGAAAGAAGGCCACAGCATGCAATTATGTTTGTTTGTTTTGTTTTTTAATACAATGTCAGCTAGTAATAGAATATCAGTACAATCAGTACTGAAAAGCAATGTTACTGGTTTTATTCTATAGAATTACTGTTTAAATTATTATACTTTATTAATTTTCATATAAACAATATTAACAAAGCTAGCATTTTTTCTAATGAAATTTTAACATGCCTTCTAGCAACATTTCAACTTCCTATGACCTTTTAAACGATTATTTTATAACATAATTCTGCTTTGTTTACAGCAAAAATAATTTTCCATGCCAGCATCAAACATCACATTGTAATGACAGAGACTACTTTATCATCATGAGCACAACAGAAACAACTCCAAGCTAATTTGAAGTATGTTCCCAAAATAAATAAGCCCTTCCAAGATTAAGGGTTTTTTTTAGAGCAGCCACAAAGTTTTAACTTAAGTTTTTTCTAAAAGCAGGTACAGTTTTAACTTATAATCACTGGAACACAGATCAGTGTTAACTCATAAATCTGGGATTCATCCAACACCTATTGAAGTCAATAAAATTGCCCCCTTGACTTAACCATGTGCTGGATCATGTCCTTTGTGACAATTATAACACACTTGCCAAATGTTACATCCCTAGACCAGGAGTGTTTTAAATTGAGCATTAAAAGTTTCTATTAAACTTTTGCTATAATCCAAAAGCCCAAACACAGCTTGCCACTAAGCTCTGCTCCTGGAGTCTCCCAGGAGCAGTAAACTCTTCTGATGAGTCTAAAAGAGAGCTTGGCACGCTTTCTGGTTTTAACAAGGTCTGTGACTGCCTTTGGCAGCCATTGGGCACCTTTCAGCACAACCTGCTCTAACATAGCCATGCTAGTTTATGAGAACTCCACTAACTCAGAAAACTGAATTCCCTCAAAAAAAATCTCAAGTTATTACAAACTTCCAATTTTAAACTTAAAAGGAACACTGTACAAACCCTTACACATGAAACCACTTTAATCTGGGGAAAGACACAAGTTCTCATCCATTCCTCAAGATACTGAAGCCTGGACACAAGGTAGATAAAACTTTCAATTTTGGGGTACTAATAACAGAAGAGATTCCAGTCCATTCAATTCCCTTCTCTAGCTACAGTAAGCTGTGGACACGTGGGCACAAAACCAATGTTAGCATTTTAGAAAAAAAAAAACAAAAAAAGAAGGAAAAAACTACGACCAAAAAAGATCCACAACTATCTCAAAATTGACTTACAGAGGTTGAAGACTAAAGAGTTAAGAGAATTTGTCATGTTTGTCTGGGCATTGAGGAAAAAAATATTTTTAGTTATAAATGAAATTCTTTTCAAACACAGAAGTTATTTTTAAAATTGCCTTCTCTAGAAAGTATGATTTCTCAGATGGTTAAGTAGCCAATTAAAATAAAATGTCCCTCCTGCCATCTCACCCCTACCATTCCTACAAAGACCTAAGCCCTTACTTAATTTTAAACGTATATACAGTCCATTCCAAAAGAATCGTTTGCTTAAATACAGTGTATGAATTGTTGTTATATTAAAAACCAAGTCTTTTGAAGACTCAGCAGCATTTTCCAAACACTGCAGAACAACTTTTAGAGAGGCAGCTTTCACCTCAATGTAGTTCACTTAGCATACATGCAAAAGAAATTTGTGTATATCCCAAGAGATTCACAACACACAAAATAATTATTCAATGACGAGACTGTAATTTAAACCTCAGAGATGAAGGAGGGAACCAAAGGCAGATGTTTTCAGCAGGAACTATATGAAAAAATAAAAGTCTATAATCAATATCATTATTTCATGTTACTATTTTGATATTGTCTGGAAAGTGACAAATGTAAGGGAATTATCCCAACAGATCTGTGCTTACAGTTCTGTGAATCCACCCTATTGTACTACACAGTAGTCCCATCATGGGTGAAAATCAGCCTTTTATTTTTCACCATCCATCCCAGTAGCTCCTGTGAGATTTGAGCCAGCAGATGAAGGAGTTTTGCCTTGCGACACCTACTGACCGTTCATTGGGCTACAGCATCAGGAAGGCTGTTGAACTTCTTCCAATCAGACAAACATTTTTGTTTTTACATATAAAAACTGGACTACTAGTGCCCTACATAATTCTCATTGCCAGGAAGTAATGGTGCCATGGGTTGAAGAGTTATAGAGATATCTTTAACCCCCTGCATTAGCGTGGAGGAAAAAAGTCTGAATTAAAGCTCAGATAATAAGAGTTTAGCAATTGGACAGTAACCCACTAATGAAAATTTGCCATCTCCCCGGAAAAGTGGTTTTAACATTTGCTGGTTAACATGTACTAGGTTCTGAGCCTAGTCACTGGCTAAGACGCATAAGGATTGCACCACTAAATGTGGGAGCAGCTACGCTGCAGCAAAGAGGGACAGAGCCCTCAGTCAGTACTGCAGTATGTGATGGAGTCCCCATCCTGCCTCAAGCAGTGCTAGTGAGAAACGCACATCACTGCCCGTCATGTATTGCTTATAGGGAAGGTTATCAACCTCTTCTTTCCCCTAATTAAATACAGGTTTGAATCCCCAACTAATATGTATCATAAAACAGATTATACAAGCAATTTCATGAAGATTATTCAACAAATGGGAACAGAATACAGTTATATCTGATTTTTCTAAACAAAAGAAACAAAAGTATATATATAAGAGACTTCCTTTCACAACAGCCAGCTGATGTGAGATAGTATTTATAATGCTTTAATTTGTAAATGACAAATCTAAATTTGTAAATTTGTTAATTTGTAAAAACTGTAAAATAGCAGTAGTTGTATAGATTAGATAAAAATAAGGCATTTAATATCATAAAATATGTATCTGATGAAAAGCAGTTTTCACATTATGCGAATTTACTTATCTTCAACTAAAAAAAGAAAGATTTAAGCTGCCTTTTCACTACAAGGCACCCAGAAATGCATACTGTTAATGCATTTGAAAAAAATAATAGTAATTGCTTGTAAAGATTCTGTAAACTGTTTAAACCGTGAAAAGCAAGAACTTCAAATATTTTCCCATAAAATAAAATCATCAAAATTTCAGCCCATACAGTTCAAGCCTGAAAGCCAGTGTTGACTTTTATAATTGTTCTCACTTAAAACAAAGCACCTTTAAGGGAAAAAAAGAACGAAATCGGTAACTTTCACCTTTACCATAATCAAGAGCGCCAAATGAATGGCTTTGCAGGGGCTCCAAGACTGGTAAAATTGGCTTTACCAAGATTTTTATTCTCTATACCTCTTTATTTTTCTCTTCAAATATGAACAAACTAAAAATCCTACATGGAGGAAAATGATGAAATCCACCCAGAGAGAGTCATGGAGAGCAGCTTAGAGTTAAATAATGGAACAGCTTTGTGGATACCATTCACACAGCTCTCAGAGTCGGGGCTATCAGGCAATGAAGTAGAATAATGAAGCTACTCCTTCAGATAAGAGATCGGCTTTATAAATATGATCTTTTGTACAGCACCTGTAGGAGAACTGTACACTTGAAAATAAGCTTGTCATATCTCTGAGAGTAGGTGAAGTGGTTCAGGTTTGTGTATGCTTATGAGTTTCTGGGAACATTAGTAATTTTATAGAAATAGAAACAGAACAAAGAAATTCTTTAGGTGAAAAAGCTTTCCAGTGCATACAAGCTGGTGGCTGAATATATACGTACATGGTCAGCAGCTAGTTATATGCATATGACTTGAAGAACAGGGCTCACAACCTTCATTTCACAGGGCATCTTTTTGCTTACATGGTAGAAGCATTCCTTCTGTAACAGCATAGGGGTATATCCTCTTTCCAAGCTAACACTAGGCTAACAGGGCAATACCTAATGAAATACATAAATAGATGTGACATCCTGTCCACGAGGGACCACTGGGCAGTAGCAAACATAAAATACCACATTATGTGCTCAAACACTTTGTGTATATGCAGCAAGTAGACTTTTGCCAAGTTGTAATATTAGAATATTTGCTCACATAGTGAGCAATATGATTTATTTCCAGTTACACCATATAAGTTAAATCCTAAGTAATAACAACAACCAGTTCTTGAAATTTTTGGTGTGGATTCATGCATATCAGTTTGAAACGTTATAATGCAAAGTGTACTGCACATGTTTATTTCTTTTTTTGCAGGGCAGCAACTATTTGTTTTCTGTTTTGGTTGGCAAGTTTTACTAGTTTTTAAAAATTACTCTATCCCAGATATTTTATATGTTTTTGCTTTTTTTATAACACTACTAAATCTCTTTTATTGCCATTAACTACCAAATAAAATTATTGAAACAAAATTTTGCATTTTTAGGATAAAATGTTTCTTTTCTCCTATCATTTCTATCCACTGCCAGTGGAGCAAGTTTATCGCAGAGATTCTCATTTCTCAGATTTAATGTTCAATTTTAGGATAAGAAGGTTTTACTATTTCTACCACCACAACTCTAAAATCAATCTTACTGCTACAGGTGGCAAAAGCCATGTGAACAGCAAAGCCACAAGCACTGTCTACATGTAAGGTGGCAGGGAGGTTAGAAGGAGTATCATCAGGAGAATTGCATAATATAGATAGGAAGCTCTAAAAAAACCTTTAAGAAACCAGGAATACAATAATAACCAATTGTGCAGACACAAAGAGGAGAATGTTAAGGATCAAGTGTAAAAATCACAAGGCCTCAGAGATGGAAAAACAACTGGTGGTTTGGAAAAAAACCACTGTTGATGCATGAGAAGAATAGATGGGGTTCAGTAGCTGCATATTAGACAGGTTTAAGGAGACAGAGATCATGTGCTTTTTCCTCTACTATTGACTTGCTGACTGATTTTTTAAAAAACAGTTTTCTTGTTCACCTCACCTATTTGGGTAATGAATTCTCTATGGCAAAGATTTTCTTTTCCTAAATATTTGTGTAGAATGTACCACAGTGAGATTTCCATGTCTTCACAGAAACTCTGAATCAGAACTATAATATAAATAATACAAACTAATACTGTGAACTATGCAAAAAAAAAAAGTTACATTTCATATTTTCTTCTTTTGTTGTCTAAGAGCCCTGAAATGTTTTGTGACCGAGTTTAGATCTTAATGCAATAAATAAGATCTACTCCACTGCACAAATGATTTTTTATTTCTATCACAGAAACAAATACAGAGAATGTTTCATACATTTAAGGAACAATTTCAGAGGCTCCCTTTGACTTTCAGTGGAAGGCTAGTGTTGATCTCTTGTGTCACTAAAAACATTACTTGTCTACTTTTGAAGAGACAGAGAAGCTGTAGCTGAAGAAAACTGTAAAAACACCTCCACAACACCACCACCTTTTCTGTTATTTTAGTGCTTTACCACACTTTCCATTATTTTCATCATGTACTTCATAACATTTTAAATAAATTGATATAAAGCAATAAAACCTCGGAAGTAACTACAGTCACTGAATAATTATGAGATCAATGCACCATTCAGCAATTCTGAGAACACAGTCAAATGACCTTGCAGAACAGATCTCTGCTAGCACATAGTGCAATGCCAGGCCAGAGAAAAAAAGAAAAATAAATAAACAGAAGAGGAGGGGGAAAATGCAGCCAAAATAACCCAAAACATGCCAAATCTGAGTGAATCCCCTGCATATGCTTCTTCCTCCTGGCTCTAAGTTAGTGCTAACCAGATGGAAGCAGAAAGGGAGAACAAAATTATGCAGTGGGATGTACAGCCCCCATCTTTTTTACCTTACTTTCTACTAGCAGGTTTCAAAATGGATTTATCCAGATTGCCACCCTTTTCCTCTTCTCCTCATGACCACCTCTTTTCTCTTACAGTCACCCTGGACTTCCTCTCTTCTCCCAAATATTCTCTTTTTCTCCATTCTTTTCACCTTGATTAGACATCTCTCTTTTTTTTTTCACCAGTCCTTTTAGGACTCTTAACCCATAACCTTTTTTTTTACTCTTTCTGTTCTTTCACGGTCTCTTTCAAAGTGAGCTGAAGCTGCTGCATCACTGGTGAACACTTGTTTGTTGAGGCTGTCTCTCTCTGTTCTATGCAAAGAACTCACAGTAATATTGGAAAAGAATGCAAAAGGAGAAAAAAAAGTGCAGATACAAGGACAGGTGCAACAAGGGAAACTGTTATGTAGAGGCTAGGGGAAAAGAAGAGAAGGTAGAGTCGACAAGAGAAGGAATTTAGGCCAAGACAAAGGAATTTAGAGAAAAAAAATCAAGAAAATAGAACTACAAGCAAAGCAGATAGCTCACAAACATCTTCTTACTCACATTCACATCATAGGAAAATACATAGGAATTAAAAGAGAGATCAAATCAGAAAAACTACTCTCACTTCAGGCCAAAAATAAAAAAAAACCAACCAAAACACAAACACAAACAAAAACCCTCACCCACAAACAAACAAAAACCCACACAGACTACAATTAGCCCAATGATCAGAAAAAGAATATTAAAAAGAGTGAGGAAAGAGATAACACAAATACTGGGAGATTAAAAAAAAAAAAGATATTATTAAACAACTCAGTAAGAATAACTAAAACAAATAAATCATTATTTTTTTAAAAACGTTAAGAGATGTAAGTGGTATTTTCCCAATTTTATGTCCTCATTATTTTTTCTACCTTGAAAGGGCAGGAGAAAGGAGAAGGAGAAAGGAAAGGCTGCAACAAGGAACATGGAAAAAAATGTTGGAGCAGACTTGTCTCACATCTATGAACACCATCCCGACATCTTCTCTATTCATGACCCATATGGTCACTACGTGGGCAAGGACTGAGGTGCACAGATGGATTGGAAAAAAGATTGAATAGAGGGATAAGAATTTTTTTCTTAATACATTAAAAAAATAGTTGTCATTTTTTATGTTTGTAGTTTGGTAGTTCCTCAGGGATCACTGCTGCACACATCAAATTATCACTTCCTTCATTGACAAAATATTTTTAATAAACAACTGGAAACCAAAATTTGGTTTTGCGTTAAGCAGTTATTCTAGCTCTGAAACTTGACACATGAGCTTGTTTTAAAGGTTAACCATATTTTAATTAGTACTCAGTATAAAACCTGAAAGGAAAGGGGAAGATACAGTCTGTCTCTCCACTTTTCAGTGGAAACGGTGACATAAAACCAGAAAGCAACCCGCCCCCAAAGCAGAACATGTTATAACAGGAAGAAGTTGATAGAAAGCTGTTTTCCTACCCTGATAGAACTCTCAGATTTATTTTTTTACAATTCAGATTGTTTCTCATTCCCAAATCAGAAATATAAAAACCAATTTTTCACTAAAAGCAACAAAATTAATCAGATTTACCTACCTGAAGCATTCCATGTTTTAACAATCTGAAATATCTATCTTGAGTTTGCTATTTTTGCTATAACTAGTGAGTCTTTTTGAACAATATATATTTTTTTAACCAAACGGAACTTTTTCTTGACAAAATATGACATTTTCTCCCCACTAAAACAAGAATTTCATAAATCTGTCTATGGTCAGAAAAATGCCACCTCTTATCAAATTTTAAACACATTTTTTGACCTAGAATACTTTTTTGATCTCACATGAGCATGTCCAACAACTATTTAATAGAAAATAGGTGAAGGTGTTCTGAGAAGGAACATCAGACACTTCAGCACATAAGAGCTCATCCTGCTAACAAGTCAGTTTACCTATCAGTTAATGAAGAGTGCAGATCATCTCCTGTACTTAGGTGCCTGCAATACACCCACATTCCTTGCAAAGCAAAAAAATATGTTTTTGTTCCCAAAGGCTACATTGATGCAATCCTGACATTAACTTAAACTTCCACTACCTTACACACAGAAGCAGTTCAGTATATTTCAACTACACATAACACAGTTTTAACAAATTCGTAATCCATCATTCATTTTCTACTGTAGAGGCTCTGTTTTCTCTACTCTGTCTTTTATATTCTGTTCCCCCATCCTTACTGCATTCCATTTATTCAGTTTATCTTTTATATTTACTATATGTGAGAAATATTCAAACAAGGGAAAAATAAAGACACTTTTAGCAATGATTTCTATTCTTTACATAATGTTCTGAAAGGTTCCACATGACAATGCTGGCAGATGTTGATGCACACAACGTTTTAGCTGAGCCAATGATTGACAGGTACACCATTATTTCTGCAATCTGGACTGACTGTTATACAGAGTAAATGCTAATCTTTATCCATTCAGTTGTTTCTTCACATTATTCATTTTTTTCCCTCCAGTGTAGGAATGACTTGTTTGTTTCGCTCCTAATCCTGTGCCTTTGTGCCAATGGACACCATACTGCAATGAGCACACCTGGACAACTATTCTCTGATGAGACAATGGAAATTACAGCCATTGCAGCAAACACCCACTAGTAAAACCCATGATATGTGACTCATGGGGAGCCAAAGAGAAATTCTCCTAGCTTCAATTAATTGAGCTATACCTGGAGATTTTGTGTGCTTATGTAAGTATCTCATTTTATCAAGACTGCTTTGCATGCAGAAGAGATGCCTCACGATATAAACCTATACTCTAGCCTGTTTTAAATTAGGTCCTCTACGATATGAGCGCTCAGGAGATGGAAGACTTTCTGGGTTTAATTGGATGTTACCTTCTGAGCATTCCAAGGAGCGAATTGTGGGAGGCTTTGATGCCATGGCACATAAGGTTGGATTAGAAATAAGAAGGGTGCATATTCTGAGTAAGCTATCCAAGAAAAGCGTTTGCAGCAGGAAAATTATCTTGGGACAACCAACAGCAAATCTGGAAGAGTTTTTGATATAAGAATGTTTTTTATCTTAAGTTCTGCCCTGAACAAGTCATTTTTATGTAGCACAATAGACAGAAAACTAAGTTTAACAAGTTGTATAAGATTAACCAATTTACAGAAGGTAAAAGCTGTGACAAGAAATTCTCACACTAAGCGTTATCAGGACCTCTATGCAGAAGTCAGAGACATGCATTATAACCACTGTAAAACAAACAGGTAGGAAAAAAAAAAAAGATAGCTGTCGCCAACGGAAGGAAGACACAGTCGCTCAATATGAGTGATCAGTATGCTTCGTTTATTAATCGTGCTTATCCAATACTTATACTATGGTTAATTAACTCATACATAGTGCAAAGCTAAGCTCCTAATTGGTGCATATACAAAGGATCAGTCCCTCCTGCTTTTCCCATGCCTTTCTTACTGCAAAAACAACCTGTTATTGTATAATTGCAACAGCCAAAGATAGTGTGGCCTTGCCTCCCCAGCTACACCAGCTGTGTGCTATGATTAACACATTCCTCAGTCAGCTGCAAAACATCTAGGTGCTTTTTCTCATGCAACCAGTTTCCCACAGATAGCGGCGTGTAGAAGATCCTGTTTCATTCCATTTCTAAATGTTGGTACTCATCTGAAAACAGAAGTTAGACGACAATGGGTGATGGACTTGGGCAGTTTTCACCTCTTTGGAGGTTGAATTTGTTATGTTTTGTTTTACACAAAGGTAACAAATTCAACAGACTGGAAACAAAACTATAGAAGATAACATTACTTCTGGAGTTCCAGTCCAGTCATTGTAACTGCGTCTCTAAGGAAAAAGTGTCCATTTTATCTACAGTGTAGTCAGCCTTAATTTTCAATTATTTTTATGAAACAAATATTTTAAGTCTTCACTATACTTTATGACAATTACCCATTATACAGAACATTATAGAACAACAGTCAAAAGACAAACATTGCACCTTGGTGGGTCTTCCACTACATAAAAGGAAATGGAGGCTATTCCAACTTCTGTCAAACTTGATTTAAACATACCATTTCTATGAGGCGAAGAGATATGGAAAAGGAAATTAATAGCAGATTGACAAATAGTACATGCAATATTAGGAGATACATCCCTACACTCATAGTCTAAGCATTACAATCTTAGAGATAAAGTTAATTTGCTTATTAAATCATAAGAAAAGTGTCAGTACATATTTGTGAATAAAAATATATCCAGTAAAAATGTTGGTAAATTATCCTGTGACACGCCTTCACAGATTTCAATTTTGCTCCTTGTTCCAAGAATATGCTATGTGCACACCAATGAAGTGAGGTTTGATATTTAGGGTATTACATCAGTTAGGAGATTACAACATGAGCTGTAATACCACTTTTTGTAGGTTTTGAAGCACCTCTTCAAAACATAATGTTTGTCTTTGTCTAGAAATAGCTGAACAACTTTGCAGAGGGTGTAGCATTTAGTATAACATTTGCTCCCAGAGCATGGATTTGATAGATTGTGGATTCATGTGGATTCACACAGATAAAATTTTGAGACTAATTCAGAAAAAAAAGTTCCCAGCATAATGTATGCAAAAATAATGTAAAACTCAGATAAACAGATTGTCTTCAAAATGAGATGATTTAGGCAGGATTCCATAGCGTAAATGTAATGCCAAGAAACTGAAGTGGCCCTGCAGAGAGATTCTTTGACCATTAGTTAAATCTGTAACGATTCGTTGAGAAACTTTTTTTCAGTGGGGTAAGAAAAGAGAGCAGTCACCTGGCAGATGACAAGTTGAGATGACTAGAAAGCAAATTTGTACTTATGCTGAATGATACTATACTTTAAGATGTAAAAGATAAAGGAAATTTATAATCAAAACCTGTATTGTAAATATCTGTCCGGTGCCATGGGGTTTGACAAGTTGGCATTATTAGTCATCTTCAGTCCGGCAGCTGGATTAGAAGCTGAAACCAACATATGCAGCAGCCCAAACTGTGTTGGTGGTTTGCCCCTGAAACCCATGGAATTGTTTTTCCTGTTTTACATCAACAGTGAGCAGAAAAACAAACAAACAAAAAAAAACCCAAAAAAAATCCCCCTAAAAGAACCCTGAAAGTATTACCTAAAATAGGGTGTCCTTCAGTAGGCATGTCCTCTAGAACAAATTTTCTGGTAAAGTTCTCTGAAATAGAAATAAAGCAGCTCTGTGTGATCACTGACCATGTGGAGTTGCCAAGAAATGAAGTAATCCTTGACTGCTTTGAAAAGCCAGCATAATTATGCTCATCTTGGTGGCAAAGTGATGCCTATACATCTGGAATACGTTGCTGAGCTCTAAATCATCCATATTTCTATAGGTTTGAAAGAAATTAAGGGTAGTTTTCAAGCTTTCAGATGATCTCCATAGGGAGGCTCATCTGCTCTGGAATGATGTCTCACAGGCTTTTAGAGACAATAGCTGCTAAATTTTTCATAATCTCTGTTAAATGAGGAACAGAGACAAGTACCTCCTTACCATCTTTCTGAATTTCTCAGATGTTGGTTCAAGGTTGTGAAATGAACCACCGTAGAAACCACAAACTAAGACTAAATAGAAGTCCCGTTTCTTCATCTTTGTGTTTTTAATATAAAAGCATAGAAAAAATTACAGTTGGTGACAAATTGTATTTCATACTACTGTTCTCAGTATTTTCCTAACTACTGCCTGTGACGTAGACAACTAAAAGCTACAAGAGGTGTATATCTTAATTCTTTCAATTGGCCATCTTTATTGGACAGTGATTTGTATTTTTTTTTTTTGCACTGCCTATAAACAAGGAACCTGAGGTGATTTATTTAAACATTTTCACCAACATCAGATATGCTGTTCAGTTGCCAGGCAATTGAGAGAGAGTGGCCAAGCTCTACCATAGGCCTTCACTATAAGAAAGTGATATTTGCTAGGTTCTTTTCAGAATGCACTAAGTTTGAGACCTTCCCTTCTATAGGGATCATTGTCAATGCTCAAAGCACCCACAGAAAGAGGACATTTCCTGCTGAAGATGATGATGGAGTCACCTATGCTACTTAATGTGCTGTCGCTTAAACATTTCTGCCTTTCAGTGCTTCTGCATGACTGTCAACCAGTCACTAACATAACCCCATTGCACTTTCTGCATTACTTATCCCCAGATTTTGAGTCCAGGGAAGGAAATCAGATTTCAAATGAAGTTTAAAGTATGATGCTGAAAAAATAGAGTCCCCAGCGTGAGCCTTATGGTGCACACAGACAGACCTCTTAAATTCCTCACAGCTTTTAACCTTTTGGTACCCTACTTTGAACTTCTGTAAAACTAAGATGCTGACCTGCTTCGTGGGTGGGTGATTATAACACTGAATTAATATTTGTAAATTACTGTGATACATTTGAATGAAAAATGTAGAACTGTAAAGAATCATGATTATGATGAACCTTCAATTCTTTTTTAAGTCGGTCCATCTGTCATTATAAACCGTCCTGAAGCAGGCTATTATTTAAAAAAAAAACTTAAAATTTGTTGTGTAGTACCAGTTATCAAGACAGACCACTGTTTTAACTTAGCAAGTAGCTAAAGAAAAAAAAAACCTTATACTTTACAGTCCTTTTTTATTTATAACTCTTTTATACCACAGTAAATAGTACAGCTGTTCTGTAAGATACCCCTGTATTGTTATATAGAAGAACTTCAGACTTAACCTGACCTACTCAAAATGGGTATCTACACTACAGTATGTTATGAGACCTTTGTGATACTTCTTTGATAATTTTTTGCAGACCTCCATTAGAAACACGGAAAAGCTACTTCAAGAGTGCACACTTACAGCTTACTGTTTACCTATACACTTCTAAGATCAAAACCCCTGGTCTTACTGTTTTTGTTAACAAGGAGCACTAAAAGTCTTCCCACATACTGAGTTTTGGTTTCCATTTTAAAATCTGAGATGACAGACGGCACAAAAATGATGAGAAAACTGTGGGGAGGCTTCCAGAAGATTGATTCTCTCATCAGCTGATTCTTTTCTAGTTAGTCTTTTATTGACTACAAAGGTATAGCCAATGCAGAAAAGGAAAACCGGACTGCCCTGTTTAATCCTGAGGGCATTGGCAAAAGGTGATCACTTTTTGAGAAAACAGAGGCCTACAAGGAAATCAGCACACTGTATGAGCCGTTAAGCTGATTTAAACACACAGGGGATGCCTGGGGTTGAGCTCAAGATCTCTGAGGTGTGAGATGAGAATGAAACCATGTTACAGACTAATATTACTGAGCTTTAGTAGCAGGTGGTATAGTTGATCAGACAGGAATCTGTCATTTGGAGAATAGGCCAATAGATCTGAGACATGAAAAATCCTTCATTTTTCCCTCCTCTTCCTCACCAGAATAAAAATATTGCAATCGTGAACTTTAGCAATTACCAGCTAAAACTTTTCATGGTTTATGCAGTTACAAGTAATAAAGCAGAAACAGAATATAGAGTGCACACTGGTAGAATGTACCAAAAAAATTAAAATTACATAAGCATTTGTATCTATGGTTGCAATAACATTGTCTGCAAATCTGACACATTGGATTCCAAGAGAAATCATGATGACAGAAAGAGAAATGCACATAGGAATATGACACCCCAAGCACAGTGATATTTATTTTGTATTAAAATCCATACTTTATCTGGAAGCATCTCTATTGTCTGCATGCTTGGAGGGTGTTCATAGCAACTTTAGGGAAATTGCAATGGTTTCTGTTATTTGCTCTCCAGAAAACAAGAAGCAACATTGAATGGTTGAAAGTTATTGCCTGCATATTTCTGGCCTTAACATACATTGTCTATAATGCAAAATTTTCACCATGTTTTTTGCATTTATTGCATTATTCAGAACTCAGTTTTCCTGCCCTTTTTCCAGCTTTTTAACTCTCATCTAATTGCAAATTGGTAAGCAATACAAAAGTGTCAAACGTAAGCAAAGCAGACAAGGAAGTCTTTGATATTCAATAGACCCAAATTTCAGGTGTCTTCTTGCACAAACACATCTGTAGATGCACAATTCTGATAAATTAACATGGATTAGTTGTTTTCAGAATTTCGGCATAGAAGTATACGCCATTGGCATATCTTACACAGCAACTGGCTGACACTAAAAACCAAAATAATTTCAATCCTTTGAAGCTTTTCAAAGCCCATCATATATGGCTATTAGGAGAACTCATATAATTTGTGTCTAATTAATGTTGATGTTCAAAATTACAACATCAAATCAAAAGGGTAAGAAGTGCATAAAATCCAAGGTTAAATATTCCAAATACTTTTTTTTTTTATTCCTAGGGACACATAATTCAAACTCTTTCAAATAAAACTAATGTGGACACTATACATATATCTGGTACACCAGGTACAAATGCATGATGATTTCAGACTCTTTTTTAACGAGTGAGTTAGTGTGGCTGAGAAACTGCAAGGCAGGTTATCCTGTGAGAGAAAGCTGCCCTCTAGACTGCATTTAACAGTGTATGTCAATGACTACCTTTAAGAATCACCAAAATTTGAAGAATGCGGTGCAGCTTTTTCCACACATACTGTAGAATATTGTAAAATTCTACGTGATAGAGGTTACTCTATATAGTGGCTACCACTGCTTGAAAGAACTTCTGAGATGCATTTCTTCACCTTGAAATTTCATAAGTTGTTCAGATTTTTGTCACTACTCTTGAATGTCATGGTGCTTAATTTCAGAATCAAACATGAAAGAACAGTCACTTATCTTTAGTTATCTTATTAAATTTTTTACTGCTCTTTCAACTAAAAATCCACACCTTTCATTCTGAACTGAATTTTGCTTGCATGTATAATGGATATTAGCTTGAGATCTTCATACGGAGAGAACTACATCATCAATCTTTCTTGTAAGTGCCAAGTACATTGCCAAGATGAGAGAAATGCACTTATATCAAATTAGTATTAGCTTAAAAATAAACAGCATTAACCATAGTTCCAGAACATCTTTGACTTGATAGGAAATACCTTCACTCTTATGCTCTACTCTTATGCTTCACTCATATTGCTGCTCTACTTAACTTTGCCCCAGATGAAAGTTGTCTTCCAACTGCAGAACTTGCGGTTTTGTCTCATACTGTCACCACTAGAAATTCCTATTCTATCACTGATATTCATCTCAGGATAACATCCCTCCAATTGGCATTGTGGAATAAACTGTATGTAAAGTAGGTACATGACAAACATTTCAGAAGTAGAAAGCAGTCCTTCAGTATCACACCAGGAGAAACTCACTCTCTTCCTTTAAGGTTTCCTTAACCACCAATCATTTTCTTCTAAATCCCTCCCACAAAGATTAATTTACAATCCTGTGTTTGCAGATTCTGCCACTAGATATAAACATAGAACTTGTGCATGTATATCTGATGGCAATCCCATACCTGCACGAACTTGGGTTATTGTAGTGAAATTGTAGGGTTGCTTCTGTTTCACTGCTGCATTTTGGGCTTCCCATTCACCCATCCCCTGGCGCATAATGCTCTTTTTTTAAAAGATTAAGAAAAACCCTTCCTGATCATAGCTCAGTTCTCAGAACAGATGTGTTAGAAAAAATTTCTCCACCCCCTAACCTTGATCTTAGTGTATGTTTTATCCTACCCCTTCATGACAATGACACCAACATTAAAAGAGAACAAAAAAAAGAGCAGTACCAGCAAGAATGTTGAAGAACTTAATGATATAAAGCTCGTTAACAGAGACAAAACAGAGCTTTTTTTTTTTACAGGAAATACGACAATTATTTTAGCAAGCTTAAGATGTTAACTTCATTTTACAATATTAAAGGTCAAAATACATATCCTCAGCAATGATAGCAATGCAAACACACACACATATTTATATATAAATAGTACTTTTATTTTTATAAAGCAAGAGTTGCTCCTAAAACAGTAAACTCGGTGTTAACTTTACTTCTCCTCCTAATACAAACTTGTGAAAACAGGTAAATGTCACATCTTTTTCTTGTCTTTATACAACAACAATAAATCAATTTTGAGGCCTAGGAAAAACAGTAATTTGTTTATTTATTTCATATTTTGGCCCGTCACTGATGACCCCTCCTTGCCACAGCATAAGTTGCTGAGGCTATGAAAGTGCACAGGAGTAAAAAGCCAATGACATTATAGAACAATGAGAAGGTCAAAGTTTCATTGCATATTGCTGTCTTTCCTCAAGCACTGCACATAGCATCCAAAGGGGAAAAATTAACCCTTTACTCCTGCTCCCTAATCATATTTTTTATTACTCAAGTGAAATAGAGCAGGATGTCCTGCTAAGCCAGAGCAAGCAAAGTAGGATAAAATTCTTGGGAAAAGGAGGTTATAATTAAGGGTATTGCTTGCCCCCCTCATTCTGCCTTTTGTGCCTTAAAAAAAAAAAAAAAAAAAAAAAAGTTGCTAGTGAGAAGGACATGGAAGTGTCTTTTGTTACCCAAAGAAACGAACTATAGTTTTCATCCCACTAGGGGTTTCCACAGTAAATGGAGCTTTTCTTTCTTTCAGCCTTATTTTAACAGTTCTTAGACTGACAAGCTGTTATAAGTATCAAGTTATCTTCTATTGGAACTGCACCAAGGAAAAAAGTCCTATCTTCATCCCTCAAGACAAAAAGAATTAATTTTAACGTAAAAGGAAAAAAAGATGCTAGTAGGTAAAACATCAAATAGTAATTTTCACTACAGGCGTGGCAAAAGCTTATAAAAATACAGAGCTTAATGTTTTTCCATATTAACACATATGCATATAGATATACATAAATAAACTGTATATCGTATAGGTACGTGTTTGTGTGTATTTCATAGGTTCAAATAAAGTGATACCTGTGCTTTTCTACTTAAATTTTAGGCATCTGATATTAGCTTCTTAAGTTAATGAGCCTCCACCTTATCTTACTGCCCATATTGTACATGTTTTGCAAGCTGCCAGCTGTGCATCAGAGCTGCTTCATGATCATGTTTGCTTATAGGCAAAAAAATTGAATGAGTACTTCTTAAGAACCCTGTTATTTACAAAGTAATGAAAGAAATGGCTCTCATTTTCTGGTATCTTTGCTACTTATTCTATTTTAATTTTGCAATTTCTTTTAATAAAAGAAAAATGTCCAAAAATTATCTATAAAAAATTTTTAAAAAATAGAAAAAAATATAGACTCACAGATTCACAAGCCTGATGCAAACATTCCTTCCTTCAATGACATAAGAAAGACTGATTCAGGCTGGGCAGCTGCTGGCTGGTAGGGCACTACAGCTGAGGAAGTCATTCCATCTGAGAGCTCCCCAGCTGAATGGAGAAGCCAACCAAGTATAGTGGAGCCAGAACAGAATGGAAGAGACATAAAACACCCCACAGAGAAATGTCTGTTGTCAATTCTCCTTAAGCTTAGCTCTTCCATATTTTACCCACTGTAAAGATCAGCATTATATTTTTTTTTTTCAGTTATGAGATTATTTGCATAGCTTTAAAATGACACTACTCTTATTATTGTTAACAGGTTTTACACAGAAGCTTTCCCACCCAGGTAAATGGAAACTTGGTTCATATCGTATTTGAATCAACAAGGGCTCTCCATTTCCATCCAAATTTCTATTTGAGACAGAGAATTCAATAATCACTTCTCCTTACCAAAATTTTACTTGCCTGGGGAGTAACATATTTCATTTTTGATAAAAAAATAAAATATCACAAGTGTTTCATTATAAATTTTCATGGCTCAGGATGAGAAAGTGGGGTTTATGTACAATCTACACCTTTTAGAAATAGTTTTATATGGGAATTGTTTATTCCCTTTTGGATAGGTGAAACACAGGACTGAAAGAAATCATCAAGCACTTGTAGAGGATATTAGTAATTTGGTAACATGTTTTGAGATAGAAAAGACAATAAATTTGTGAGCATCTTTAAAAAAAAAAAAGCTAGTTACTTATGAGGAATAATGCTACCACTGCTGCTCCAACTGCAGACAAGGCTAAATGTTAGGTGTTTTGGTTTTGTTATATGGTGGGGAAAAAGATTCATTAGAGATAAAGGCAAGGGAATAATTAGGTAAAGAAGAAAAATAGACTTGCCCTTTGTGCCCTAACTTTGTTTAATACTCAAATGTCCACCACTCATTTCCAGCAAGGAGAAAATTAAGAATTCTGGTCTTTAGTTTCTCATAACTTTAGCTGTTATGGGACCAGAATGGGAAAGAGATATTGGGATACACTTGCTTTTGCTTTAAGTTCCCCTTGGTGTCTGCAATTTTAAGAGTAAGTTGGTTGTCCTTTATATGTATTACAATTCTTAGGGTTAAAAAAGTAGAACACACATTAATTATGCTAGTGCCTATTGGGTAAGCTTTTCTGAATGAGCATCTACACTCCCCAATGAATGATGCAATCTAATCAGATTAGAAAGAGTCAGTAATCAGTGTAGGCTGGATCAGTTCCAGAGTTACATGACGCAGATAAAACACAATGAAACAAAACTACCAAGTTAACCTCCCAGTAATTTTAGACACATTAGAAAGTCTTTCTTCTTTTTAACCAAATGTATCTAAATTCATCATTCTTGAATAGTAAAACATATCAATAGCCAACTGGAAGATCATGCACAAAAGACAAAAGATCACGCTACTCAAAGTCTGAGAGGTTTTATGCATACTCTTGCCACATTCTTCAATCTTCAAAGGAGGTCATTCATATAAATTCAGTAAAGACAGTAATGTGTGAATCTGATGCTACCCTGACCCTTCTTCCACCTCCGAAAGCAACTCTAAAAGCTTAAACAGT
The DNA here is from genome assembly GCA_013401255.1 of Urocolius indicus. NCBI lineage: Eukaryota > Metazoa > Chordata > Aves > Coliiformes > Coliidae > Urocolius > Urocolius indicus. The sequence goes on along the minus strand of WBNH01011100.1, from coordinate 389,869 downwards.
AAAATTCAAGCAAAAAGGCACCTCCACTGCTGCCAAACAGATAGATAGCCTATGCCTGAACTCAATTTACAAAACAGAGACATCACTGTAAGTTAGCCACTTTAATAGATTCAAGTTTATTTTCAGAATATACATCTACCTTCAGCAAACTGCAAAGCACAAACAGAATAAAAATGCTGACAGAGACAGATACCTATAAGTAAAATAAGCAACTGAAAGAATAAAATTAACAAATCATAATTATTTTATTTTCATAGCAAACAAGGGTGTTTTCTTTCAGAATTTTCTACTCAGGAACAATAATGCTTTTAAATCTACTAATCCGGAAGTCAAATAAAAAAACCATAAATATTGGACCTGTTCATGCACAATATATTGAAGAAACCTGTCAGAAGCTGTGATATAGTCACCCTCAGGTCTAATCCCATTATATCAGATGAAACACTACAAGCATTCATACAAGACTAACCCTACCCAAAAAACATCAAGAAAAACATATAGTACCATAGGTGTCTGGCCTTAAGCGATGCTAGAACAGTAACAAGCTGTTATCAGTAACAATCTATGAATCTAGAAATGGCAGTAAATAGGATTGCTTTCAGTTTATGAGCTGGTAAGCCTGTTTCATAGAGCAGTTCACAGTGACTGACAGTTAAAACATTCATCCAGTTAAAACTGGGTCATCCAGTAGTGCTTCTACTACATGCCAAGAGGTATGAGGCCATGAATACTGACAAAACTGAAATGTATGAAAAAAAAAATTATGACAAACATTCATCTGATGAAGGCACCTTTAAAGAAGATGAACAATAGTTGAAGAAACAGGTCTAAGTCACAAGCATTCCTAGAAGGGAGCATACAATAAAAGTCTCCCCTTCAAAGCATTTCAAAAGTCTCAGGCTGCTATTTTTTTTATTTTTTTTTTTTTTGGTATTTATTTATCTTCTTTTTCTTTGAAATTACTTACAAGCTAAATTCAAGGTAAAGAATCTTTTTCAGAGAAAATATTTTTGGTTCTTCTTCGTACCCTAGAAGAATTTGTTTGACATATTCTAATGTGATTAATTTTGAAGGTAGTCACGTATTAGTCTTTGCAATAATTTTGTGAGTGGAACAGTCCAATGACCTCTTTGAAAATAAACAGGTATATTTACAAACATAATTTCTACTCCTCACTAACTGAAACAAGCAAGGTGTAAAATGATAGAATGATGGTCGAGTTTCCTTCTATTCACTCAATAAATTAAATAAAGAGATGAAAACACGTAAAAGGTATTAAGACTAAACTTGAAAGACTTATTGATGAAAATATCTGTAGATATTTTTATCAGTGTTATACGTAAACTGTACTAGAATCATATAATCACAGAATAGTTTTGGCTGGAAGAGATCTTTAAGATCATCGAGTCCAACCTTTAAACAACTGAAACAAGATAGAATAAAAAATTGAAAGAAAGAAAAGAAAGAAAAATTATCTATATTAGACAATTATTCTAATTCCTGTTATATCCCAAAGAAAGTCAAGGAATGATGACTCTGAACTGAGTTTATATTCTCTTACTTAAAGCTGGTTATCAGTTTGGTATTGGTACATCATGATTGCAAGATCACTTAATACACATGCAAATTTTATAGGACAACATTCTCGTGAAGCTTGCATATTCTTTAAGAAGGAGGATGTTAATCTCTAAACAAAGGTACAGTAAAAGCTTTCTCTCCCATTTTAGTCCACTAAGTCTTGCATAAATACAGAACAAATTCACGTGGACTCGACACACAGACATAAATTTCCCCTATAGAAACTATGTCTATCTAGTATTTACCTGAACATCATTTCTTAATTTTTCTTACTTCTATAAATTAGATAAAATGGATTTAGAAGAAACTAGGAAGAGGCAAAAATAAGATATCAGTACAAGAAAATTCCAGCCTGAATGTGCTGAAATCTTAGAAATCAAGTTCAACTAAATTAGAATGAGCTCTAAGGCATGAAAGGTGAAACAGTTTATTCCACTAAATCCAGGATGACAGGAAAAGAATCATGAGGATAGACAAGATGAGTAGAATCATTTTTCTGTTGGAGCACAACACAGATGAAATGATTTCTTTAAAGGACATTTTTTTTAACATTGTACATTTCTTAAAAGTACTGGTTGTGCTTGGAAATGCATCTTTTCCTCTAGATTAATCAAGCTTCTCTAAATGAGGCCTTAAATATACTAATATATTGAGGGACAAAAAAATTAGAAAAAAGGCTTTGGATGTTTCCCATGAGTAATAACACGAGGCAAGCAACAAGATCTGCTGTCTGGACCAAGACATCTCCTGTTTCTTTGAATTGCTGAGTTGTTTCCCTTACATGTAAGGTGAGCATCCATCCAAAACCTTGGAGCACAATACATCAAGAACACAGAACATATAAATTTAGGCATTCAACTGGGAAAGCCTCTTCAGGAAAGAAGAATGAAGCTGTCATCATTACATAAGGTTCATTCATTCTCTTACAGGCAGAAAGCCATAGGAAACAGGTTTAGAACAAGTCCTTTGTTGCTATACAGTATCATGTAAATTTTGAAGGTGGAGAAAAACAGTCTCTTTTGTTCCCAACCTCTGCTTAAATCTGGAATTTTTAGCAAAAAATAAACAAAAAAAAATCTTTTCTAACATTAAATTTCACTAATTCTTTAAGAATGTATACTACACAATTTAGCTGGCTCACAGAATTAAATGCTATAACACCAATGTAGTTATGTATGAAGGGAATAGCATTGCACTGTATTCAAGATCCTAAAGAGTCTGAGGGGAAAATAATAGAAAACTTTCTTGTAATGTAAACCAACAGGAAAGCCAGCTACAAGCAGCCCAGCAGTAGTACTTGCATTGGACTTCTGCAAAGGTGAAAAAATTGTGCATCTCTCTAAAAAAGCAGAGGTTCATAGTCTTCTCTGTTACTCATAACACAGTTACTATAAATCTGTAAAAGCATTACCAATATATAAATATAGCAAATCAAAATTTTCACAGAAATTCTAGGTTTCCTGCATAGAGCTTTACTAGAATAAATGAAAGCAAACCTATTGTGAAAGTCAGCCACTCAAAAAATTCAGTTGGTTTAACAGAAATGCATCCAAATATCTGTAGACAGGCATATGCGTACACAGGTATTCTATATGTGGGAATTATAAGGGCCTAGGACTACCTTTTTCAAAATGTAGATTATTGGGTTTTGTATGATGTGTTGCACTTCACTGAAATGCAAGAGAAATATTTTAAATAAAAATTTAAATACTCTTTCCCTGATTATTTGGAGATGAAATTGCTTACAGAAAGACTTGCTCAGCTCTTCTTAGACACTTTTTCTGAGAGGAAGAAGACGGAAAGGCAAAAAATCTAGAAGAATTTTCTTTGTTTTCATGACAATTCCTAATTTTTCTTGTGTCCTAATATTTCTAGTAATGGATTACATCAACAGTCCAGCACTATTTGTGCAGTAAGAGTGAGTGAGCATCATTTTCTGCTCTTGACAAGCTCCCCCTTAAATGTGCCTCTTAGATGCGATGCCCTATGTCACCGCCTAGCTTTGTGCAGTGTCTGTTTCCATGGCTGCTATTAAAGGTTTTAAAACCTCCTTTTCACCTGGAAATGTAAATTGTGAAACTTTATCACAAAGATTGCCTAGTAAGTATTTTTAATAAAAAACTAAATTTTAAGAGGTACATTTATAGCAAGAGTCTCTTAATACAACCCACAAAAGTTGCAAGCACATCAGTTTTGCACACACAGAAAGTGCATTTGTGTGAATAAACAGGGCAATTTGCAAACATTAACTTGACCAGTCATCTGGTTTGTGTGTACAAATGCAGATTCACTGTGTGTGTAATGCCTGAGATAGCAAATTTCCACCCAGAAATATAGAAACATTAGTAGTTTTGTGGTCAGGTTATTGAGTAAAAGCAAAAACATTACAAAACTGGTCTTTAACATTAAACAACAAAAAATTCCTACAAAATATGATGTAAGGTTCAATAGGATTTATCAGTTCAACAATATCTTAACGTGAATCCATATCTTCCAGAATTGTCAGAAAATAGGGTCTTAGGCAAGACTTGAAATTAACACATTAAAGAGCAGGAAAAAGTGAAAATACATAATGCTGCACAATGCTGATATTTTTCAGCCAATAGCTGAAAAATATCACTGAACTCTGACATGTTAGATAATCAGTTTGTGGTGAAGAATGTAGCACAAATTTACAGACTGTGGTATGAAACCAGTCCTGAAATTATTATGTCTATGGAATACTAAAATAGAAGAAAACTTGGATTTGTTTCCAGCTCTAAGCTGAAACAAAAGGAATTTATAATCCAGAAGTGGTATTTTGTGTGTGATTTTCTAGATAGCTTTTAGAGGGCTAGTATAGACCTACAAGGCCCTGTATGGCACAATGAGGATCCCAACCTTAAGTGAGCGCACCAATTACAGCTGTGAAAACACAGCACTGAGAGACAGCATATCACATGCTAGTGTCCACCATGCCTTCAAACACCCAGTCTCCAGCCTGAGCTCCTTCCAACACTTAAACTAGACTGAGAGAGCTAGATCATTACTGCACCACTAGTCTGTTAGAAGTAGTATACACATCATACACACATCCAGCACTCAGGTGCTGGTGCGCGAACAGGTATCTGGATAAAAAACAAAGAAACACCCTACAAAAATATCCAAACCACAACATCACAAGTAAGAGGGAGGTACAGTCATGTAAGTTTGCTTTAAGAATCTCTGAACCCTTCACCTACACTAAAATACATCATCTTCTGACCCCAATTGTCACAGTGATAAGATGCTAGGGCAATAGCAGCAGGTTGAGTTTGTTCCAAGTAATACAGCATCAGCTGGAGGGATCAGTTCTTGAGGAGAGCTGAGGCTTAAAAATGGGTTGGAGTTTTTCATGTACTCACTGATCATCAACCGTTAAAAGGCCCTCAACGGACGCACTCCTGAGTTTCATGGCATTTAGCCAAAAACAGCAGGGTTCTCAATAAGCAGCAATGAGACTGAGTAAACTTTCCTCCAACATGGGCACTGATGTCAAAAAACAGCCATTCCTCTAGGATAAAACAGATAATTTCAGTGGCATATGTCTCAGCTAATTCTGATCTTTCAAACACTGGCTAAAGTTATGGGGCAATATCTGTGGAAATCTAACCTCTCAAGGACACATGCATAGGGAAACAGATGGCTTGCAACAGACTGTTTAATCCCAAATCAAATAACAGAATCAGCATTTCAGAGTGACTGCTTATATAGACACTTCTGTTATAGAGTGTGGCCTACAGACAGGCAGCTTATGCAACAAGAACCCCAGAAATTCTTATACAATATATTAACAAAATCTACAAGTGCAATATCTTAAAAAACAATTTTCCAAAAGTATGCTACAGTTATAAACAAATAATCTAGTCTTTTCTGTGACAAATTACTTCATTTTATGTATTAACTTCTGTTAGTATAAATAAAATTTTAAAATATGTAAGAAATAAGCATTTTACTTATTCCTACCTCCTCCATAAAAAAGCCATTATGACTCAAAACTTGTCAATTTTAGCATCTTCTGAAACAAGTAAAAATCAGCCGATGAAAAGTGATGAAAGAATGTAACAAAACCAATTTAATGTCACAACATGGCACACAAGGAAGCCCAGAAAGTACAGAAGAATAGCTCAAGAAGCTATATACTCTTGACAATATACTCTTGGAGAAAAACAACAGCTTCAATACCATGTGAAACTCAACATCTCTGACATTACTGAATGTCATCTTAGAAACACAGTAAGAGAATTAGCTGCTCACATGAATATCAGACAGAAAAAAGTGTTAATTTTACACTCGAGTATTTGATATTCATATTGAAATATTTAAAAATATTTTATTTATTTGACTACTGAAATAATGATGACATCCTTGAAGATCCCAGGTCACCTGCCTGCTGTATAACTGCTCACCAGTGAAAGCATTTTGCCCTTGGAGGTGCAAGTTTCTGCAGCATCACACAATTGCACCAGCCTCTGCATCTGCCTTAACCCAACATACCTTTAGTTCTAAATCCTCATCATTACGAGGATCATTACATACTATTACTATACTATTACCACTCTTACTGTGATTCATATCTTCTAAAATATGAAGTCAGCTTGTTGCCTATTAGAAACCCTGAGAAACTAAGAAACATATTAAAAACTGGCCTATATAATCCATTACTGCACTGTTTGGTGCTGAGTATGATGAAGGAATAGATCTTGCCCTCAGAACCCTATACGTAGAGGGCAGGGAGCTGCTTTGCTTATCTCAAGATCAAGCCCAGAATTTATTGTGTTAGAATTCAATGAACACCCAAGGTAAAAGTGTGAGTGATCCACTCACCCTTTCAGGTAAGTGATCCATGACCTTTTCACAGAACAGGAAGATGTAATCTAAATATCTTTATAATAGTTTAGTGAACAAGGAACCCTGTGATTGTCAGTCACCAAGCAAACTGAAACCCACATCTTTCTAAATAAGCACTAAACTGATTTGTCAAGCTGCAGTGATTCCATGATGGCAACAAACTATTGCAACATATGCTGTATAATGCTGATATTCAATCTTAGTTTTTGGAGATTGTACAATTACTGTTAAGAAGAAGTTTAATCCTGAATTGTGGGAACACTTTATTGATCTGAAATTCCCCTTTTAAGAGCTACATTTTCTTTTTCCAGTTCCTTCCTGAAAAACTATTTCTTGGTGTTACTGAGTCATCTCAAAAGCAGGAACACTTCAGCAGTGAACAAGTCATAGATAAATAATGTAGATCAATAATTTTCAACATGTGATCTGCAGTCTCTTTGAGTTCACACAACCTTGCTATGAAAAGGAAGCCTACTGCAGTAAGTTAATTTTTGCTGCTCGGAGATACGTGCCTTCACTGAAAAGTACATGGGGATCCACAAATCAAAAAGGTTATAAGCCACTTCTATAAGTAATCTGTAAGCAGTTTTAATGTTTTGTAGATAAATGCCATTTCCATTTATAATTTAAACAAAATGTATAGATATAGGGCCTCACTAATGTTTTGATTAAATAAAAACATAAAATTTTGCACCTGATCTAGTTTTGCATAGCCATTCATAGCTTTGCTCACTTGATAGATCAGTTTTTCATTCTTGTTACTAAAAAACAAAACCAGCAGAGGAAAAATGATAGTTTAGACTGCTATGATAGATATTGTCTTGGAAAAAAATCAGTAAAATTAAACTGACAAAAAGCAAACAGAACCAGCAAGCCTGTTAAATATAGACAGCACTGACAAATAAACAGTCTATATTTGTTTGAAGAGCTTATGGGTTTCCCCCCTGCCCCCCCCACCCAGTACTATTGAAATGATGTCCTTATCTCAAGTACTTTTCACATATCAGAGAAGTGGTAAATTTCACAAAGCCTTCACTAATGTTTTGCATTTCCATTCCAAGGGAAATGCACTTCAGTAAGTAAACATGAGTATTCAATAAAACTGTTGCTAGAGACAATGAATTTTTTTAAAAATGTTTCAAAATGAATAGATAGGCAAATAATTCAAAAAGCATTAGATAATTCTGTGAAACACTGAAGAGTGAGTTTGTACAATTTTCAGTACTCAGGTTTAAGGATTTTTTTTTCTTTTGTGTGGAGGTTTTTTGGTCATTTTGGGCAATTTTTTTTCCTCCCAAAATCCTTACTGTGCTTAACAAACATAGAACAACGTGTTTCCATTTTAATATTTTAGAATTCTGTAGATACTTGAGTGCATCAGTTGAGACTAATCACAGCCCTCTTAAGGACTGAGAGCATACTAAACAGTGTGCACATATTTCTTTTCAAATATTTCACACAGTGGGGTGTGTGGGGTGGGAGGGGCAGAAGGGCGACTTGCTTAAGAAGTGTTTTCAAGCAAGATTTTGCAAGTCCTGAAATTCATAGTGGGTTGGGTTTGAGTACCTCAGAATTTCTATTCTCAGAAGTTATTAGAAATTCATAGACACAGTAACTTCTCCTCTTACTGGAACACAGCACAGGGGGTCACCATCAAGAACCATGGCCTCTGTATTCTCATCACTAATTTAAAAATATGTCACGACTTTGCAAATGATGTATGGAACATGCCTAACTTCACATGCTACCAGATAGTCTCACTGAATTCAGTGAGGCCATCTATAGTAAGTTAAAAGCAAACAAGTTTTTAAGGTTTGGTGCTGTAAAGACCTACATATTCTTTAAATGGTGCAAATGAAGAAACAAACAAGGTGAAAAGTGTCAGTTCATTCATTATAATCTTAATTTATCCCTCTAATTTATTTCTACCCTTCACCAAGATTTCTCTGCCAAGTCTGCCAAAAATCTTACACAATGAATATTTTTAAATTATTTATAAAGCACTGCATAATCTTTGTATACCAATCTACCTCACTTGAGTTTTCTGAAATAGTACATGTTTTATATAAAGTTTACAAAAATTGGAAGGGTGTTTATGACACCAGAGGAAGAGGTTCTGATGACAGAATGGGCTTATTCAATGTCGGTGATCTGTTTTCTGCAACAAGCATTTAGATCGTGGGTCTCATCCCTATTCCATCCTTCTGAATGAGACTGTTATTCTTGACCTTTTCTCTATAGATTCTTGATAAATTATATGTGGTGGTAGGCAGGGAAAAAAAGAGCTCTTAGAGTAAGATTAATTTTAAGCATATTAAGAACAAAAAAACCCCCAAATGTAGTTTGCTGAGCACCAGTCCTCGTTATTCGCTGAAATAGTCATTTCCACCTTACACTTCTGCATGCTGCCCAAGCTACTGTTTCCAAGACATCTCAGTAGCAAGGTCCTCAACTATGGAAATCCTGGTAAATCAAAGATAATAAAACAAAGATGTCGTATGTGTCCTAGGATGGAAAGAAGTCAAGCAGGACACCATTGTTTCACAATGCCTCAAAAACCCATGGTCGAGTGCCCTCAATCAAGGCAGATTCAGTCTCAAAAGTCTGTTTAACCAGATTTTTAGATTTTTCAGTTTCTCTTCAGCTTTCCCATCAAATTACATCTGAATGGATTCTGCAGGTCATAGGGACTAAGTTGAGTCATATGGGAGAAGCAAGAAAAAGATGGGTAATTTGTCTAATGTCACTCTTCCAGTTAAAGCAGGGATATGTTTGAAAATGGACGAGCAATCTACAACAGCAGAAAATGTCTTTATTTCATAAAAAGCTTTAAAATGTTTGCAAATAACAACAAAATGCTCATAGGTACTCTCTTTTTACCAAATCTATGAAACTCACACCAACCTAGGCTGATTATAAATGCATCCAAATTATAGCTTGTTCCCTTGTTTCTTAGAGCTCAGTAACCAGGGGAAAGTGCTGAAGGAACATTTAATATAAAAAGTCCATGGGCTTTTAAGATGCTTTATCCAAGATCTCCCAACGTACAAATACTTCCGTGCCATTCAACAAAAATGTACAGAAGTTCCTTTCAAATACTGAACTTTATTCTATTAAAGAGGAGTTGGCAAAATGCTCTATGGCCATACCATTTATGCTTGTGGCATAATTTCCACCATTCAGCCTATTCTAGATTGTTTCAATATATTTATGGGTGCTGTAAACTTTCAGCATCCTGAGAAATCACATTCCCATTCTTCAGCTCCAGCCATTGCAACATTTTGTTTGTTTGTTTACTTTTTACTGTAAAAGATGTGTTCCACTTTAAAAAAAAACAAAACAAAACAAAAACAACTGCCAAAAACAATCATGAAAAATTTATCTCTGGCTACTGCTGTGTCTTAAAATAGAAAGTAAAAAAAAAATTTTAGGGGCTTTCTATCCCATTTAAAATGCATTGTATTTTGGGGGGCAGAAAAATAATAGGAATAACACAGGAATGCTTGTCATTCAAGTTGCTTGTTTTTCTAAAATTGTTTACTTAATGCTTCTCCCTCACCTTTTTGGGTATAGTTCTGTCCAAGACATATAGATTTATAGTCACTCTATTTTCCAGTGCAACTTTTGAAAAGCTACATGTACAGTATGCACTAAGAGAAACTCTTAAGCTGCAGGCAGAATAAAACAAATCCAAAAAGAAAATGTACCTTTGCAGAAAATTGTGGAGTGGATTTAAGTTACAACAATAAACAATAAATAATAAAGTCTTTCTGAAAGAGAGAAGAAGCACATGTGTCCTCTTCATTGATTTTATCACTTCATCACACAAAACAAATCTGTGTCAACATGAGTGGCAAGTCTCTGAGGTAAAAAATGTACAAGTCAAGGCCATAAAAGCAGACCACATGCTTAGGAATTTTGTCTATTGTAACCATAATGAGGTGGCCTGCTGTCTCTAAGGAGACAATTCATGATACAGCATATGCCCAGAGAAAAGTGAAAGACTGTTTTATAAATCTGATACAATCAAGCTGATACAGATGTAAGTCAATGAAGATTCAATTTTTTAAAGAGACAGAGAGGAAGAACGTATTTACGTGAAAAGCAAAGTTGCGAGTAACCTGTTTATATGTTACTAGATACTGTCCTGCAACAATGCTATAACCTACTGGAACCAACACTGCTGCTCATGTAAGTAAAGATTAATCATGTAGTCATTCAAGAGGAGTCCTTTGATGCATAACATTATTTACATAATAGCATTTTTCAATCACATTATTAATCTTGACAGTACTTTAAAGGGACTGCCAGTATTAAAACCCATTTTCTGGAACATACTGAGAAAAAAAATGCAAAGCAATTTCTTAATGTTTATAATGTGCCTTACTATCTCTTACAATTCAAAACTCGTTATAGGTGACCAAGCTATGCTAGGTCCACTGTACAAGGCATGTAATATCAAAATGTAAAGGAAGCTTCAACCTCAAAACCATTGACAATTAAGGTATGTGTGACTGCTGTCAAAAGTTACAGAAGTCTGCTCAGAGAAGCATAAGCTGCCCCATTTCACCACAATTATTGCTAATAATGAAGAAAGAAAAATCTTTATAGACAATTGCCAAACAGAAAATTGCATTGCATGGGAAGAGGACAAAGAACTCCATGTAGTAACAAACCTTTTACTTTGGACACAAGACAACTGGAAGGAAGATGAGCTGATTTAAGAAAGGAAGAACTGTAGGACAAAGAATGGAAAAGCGGACGGTGTTTGAATGTCCTATAGAAAAGGAATACACAGTAGAAAATAATAGTTTCTTACTTTTTGATCTTCAACAGACAAAATAATCTCTCTTTTAAAAGATAGGCAATGCTAAAATGTGGGTTTTAATATTTTTTTTTTCTACAGGAAGAAACAAGCTTTGCACACACATTTGGAGATTTAGTTTCCAACACTGTGAATGAAGTTTGTGAGTATAAAAGATTCTCACAGAAGTTCAGGTAAAGTATACAATACTTTTAGTCAGCCCCCTACTGTCTTATTTTTTATCTCATTGGTAAAGTGTTACAGGAAACAACATTTCAGATTCTTCAGTACTCACTTTAGTCATAAAGGTTATTTCCAAATGCTTTCTCTCATGTATGCAGTTGAGAGAAGCAATACCAATATCAACTGAGTAGTTGATTATGGATTTATAGCCTATAAATGTGAGGGCATATGGTGAGGCTCCAAAATGCATATCAAGTGTTCACACAGCCTCGCACAGATCATGAAGTGAAGTGTAAAATAGGACACAAGTGACTTGGATATAGTCATTTAGCATCTGCTCCAGCTGTATTAATTCAAGTTGGACATTATACAGTAGCATGATACAGACATAGACAAGCAAATGCACACATAAGACATCTTGATTATGTCCTAGCCAAAAATGAACTATTATGCAGGAGATCTGGGTTACCAGACAGACATTCCCTCTCCATGATGCTAGTATCAGGTGAAACAAAAATGTGGGTTTAATCTTATCACTCCTGAATATTATCTATAGCCCTCTACTTCCTTACAAGTAGAAGAAAAGCTGTTTTCTAGGCATTGAACTCTGTGCATCATGGTATATGCATCATATGCATCAATGGTAACTCAACATACTTGCTGTTCATAAAATGTAAATCAAAGCAAAGCTAAGAGAATGTACCTTAAACCTGTGAAGTTTTCTTCACTTCACTGACACATCAGAACTGTGTCTTTGACAAGCACAATCACTTTCTTGAAAAAGAACACATTGACAGCATATCCAATTTAAAGATCTAGAGTCTTCACATCAAAAACAATCATTGCTCAAAATAGAAAGGGAAGGGGAGGGAGATGCTGCTTTCTGATGTAGTTTTACCTTAAGGCTCATTACAAACAAACTAGAAGTAAAGGAAATGACAGATTACATGAAGCAAAGGTAGCAGCATCAGTACGGTTCTTGGCAGAAAGTGGACAATAATCATTAACATAATCTACATGATCTGTCTGGGGATAAGTCAGAATTTCTGTAGCTTGCAAAACTGGATGGCACACAATAATGCTAAATAGAACTGCTGGTTCTTGAGGGGTTGTGAGGAGCATTTAGTATGCTGCATGTTTGTTCACATTAGTCTCTGTAGTCCAAGCAGATGGATGTCAGTCTGTCTCTCTCTCACACACCCCCACATTAGCAAGGCAGAAAAAAGAATATTTTAATTTAGTGCTGCAAGTTTACTCTTGCCACCTGTTTTTACCGTTACCAATTAAAATTGATTGTTTTCATATCACAGGTAGTTAATTATTTGGTTGCTTTGGATCTGTTCACTCAAATCATCAAAACTTGGAGACTGAGGTACTCATCAGGTCAACATGAGCATCAATAACATGTAGAGTAAGAATTCAGAAGACTCCAAAACACAGGATCAGTACCGTTAGCTTGACTGAAAAAAATTCCTTGTCTTGCAATAGCCAGCTTTTTACATTCCTTGCCCAGCCTCTTTTCACCTCCTTTTCTTTTGTTTCACTGTTCTCCAGTTTTCTCTTTTTTGGTCTGTTCTCTTAGTTTTTGAATAGTTGTGTGTTCTCACTTTGTAGTTCCCACTCCTGTTTCTTCATTCACCATAAATAAATTGGTTCCACTTTTCAGCACTAAATAAGCTGATACAAAGTCAGTTCAGGTTGTCACAATTTAAGGGATTAGTAACAAAGGAAATGAGAGAAGACTAGGCACAAGTGCTGTTGCCTAGTCCTATAAATACGTGGTAGCCATTGTGAAAATCACCATAAGCTTTAAAACCCAAAGTGTCATTATTAATCTGAATCACAATAACACAGATTCACTGTTGAAAAAAATGCTGTCATCAATTTTTGTCCACCTGTATTCCATGTCCTCGTTAATACTGGCTAAGACAGCAAACACCACACGTCTGTAGAATCCAAATGTAACTGATTAATAATTTAGGTATGACCTAATGCACAGAACTCAACCCTCAGCTGTATCCATCCTTTCAAAGAGCCACCAGAACAAAATAACTGAAAATTAGGTCCAATCCAAATAGTTTCATTGTATATTAATGGTAAGTATAAATACTTATGCAATAAGAACAGGCAAGATTAGGAGATTTTCCAGTACCTTACAGGTTGTTGTTGAATATTCAAGACTCGTCTGGACATGTTCCTATGCAATCTGATCTAGATGAACCTGCTTCTGCAGGGAGGTTGGACTAGATGATCTCTAAAGGTCCCTTCCAACCCCTACCATTCTATGATTCTATGATTTCTATGATTTGAGTGACTGAAGGACATTAAAGAAAAGCTTTGAATTGCAGAAGTTTCGTGACTCATCATGAGTTATATTTTAATATATTAAGTAATGTAATTTTCTTCTTATTTGTTATACTGATATTCAAACATTTTATCTCATTACAGAGCAGAACAGGTATCATATGACTTCAAGAAACAATCAAACAATTAAAAAAAAGATCATAAGACTAATAGGAACAAATTTTTTAAAAGTACAGACTGAAATTTGCTCACAGACATTTTTTCCTACCTTGCTTGCAAATTCATTTATTTCATACTTTTAGAACACTTTTGTTATGCTTCTATAAACTTAATCATCTTAACAGAGAAACATTGAACTAGAAAAAAATTTTTTCTCTTCATACAAAAAAGCTAATAAAATACAAGAACTGAAGTGCTGTGGATTTTATACTACAAAACAACAAAGTTGGAAGCTTCAATGTTGTTTGCTGGAGAGGGCATCTTCATTATATCTGATATTGTTAAGAGCAAGTTCTGCTATAATTAAGCTTCATCCTTGGTTGTCCAATTGCTTTTGCTCATGGATGTGTACCAATTTGTATATTATAAAGACTCTTCTATTGATTCTATAAAATTGACAATTTGCCTAATGGAGGGCAAGAATAATTTGTGACTGTGACTTCCTTTCCAAAGTGTGCCTCCACAGAATTTGCAGCTGATGTATGATCAGTGCACATTAGGTTCAGAATGAAAACATTTGTCAGCCAGATATCTAATGGCCCATTTTGCAGTGAATAGATGATGTTCAAAATCTGCCAATTTTCATGGGTCTTTTAATTACAGCTTTGATGAGTATGGTTAGTTTACCTCATATGTTTACCTAGGAGGTACAAAAGGCCTGAAGTCTTTTTTACGCTCACATTCACCTTGCAAATCTTAAATTTGGGAAGGCTAATCAAAGTTATCTCTTTTCCAACTAGACTGAGAACTAGAGGTCAGAGGCAGAACTTCAATATCTGAAACTTGAAACACTGAATTGAATACCTAAAACCCAAAGGAGTAGACTAAATGCAGAGAAAAAAAATGCTTTAGCTATTTTTATTTCACCTCTCTAGAAAGGTAGACTCACTTATTAGTCATGTGACACAAGTATAAAATCTGCATCCATTCAGTTTTCAGCATTACTGAGTGCTGTATCAAAAAACACATACTTCCCCAATTCTACTGACATTTCCCTCACATATTGTCATACATGAAGCAGTTTTTAAATGGATTCAACACTATAGTAGAATTTCCTGTTTTGGATGCTATTTATTAATATCTGAAAACAATATTTTAGAGAAGAAGGCAATTCACAGCCCTTGCCCCATCTCTTAATTGAGGCCAAATTAAGCAACTGCCTATTGCTTAGGCATACTCAAAATATCAGCATTTATTTTTTCTTTACTTATCTATAAAGTATCTCCATGAAGATTCAATCATTTGTATTTCTGACTTACAAAAAATGTTTGAAAAATGAAAACATAGAGGCAGAGATTTCATGTTGTGTTTGATGCTGTCAAAGAGGTGTTTCTTTCTTTTCCTTTCTCTTGTTGTTTCCAGCCATCCTTCTCTCCCTTCTCTTTTGTTTGCTAAAGTAGCTTACTGACTGTAATAAAGGGAGCCCAAGTGTCAGCTTGAGACTGCCATGAAAACTAGCATTCACATAAACCATTTTTTCCACTTTTGTTAAGCTTCTTATCAAAAGAACTCTCCCTCTCTCTCTCTCTCTTTTACTCTCTCTCGTCTTCTGTCCTTTTTAGGATAACTTTCTAATTTTATTGAGACTCCCCTGTTAAGGTACAGCACTATAGTTCAGTCACTATAGGAAAGTGAACCCAAAAGAGCCAGCTTGAGACTACCACAAACCATTTTCACTTCTTATGTTAACATTTCATCTCAAAGGACTCTTTTCTCTCTCTGTCAGTTGCAAGGCATCTCTTTGTCTCTATTGTGCTTACTGCGCTAAGGTGCCTCATTGACTGGAGTGAAGTGAACTCAAGCATGCCAACTTGAGGCTGGCACATATTTTTTAATTTGGTTGAAGTTGATACCCTAAGGGACTCAGTTTCTGAGCAGCAACACTCCTCTTCCCCCCACCCCATGCCTACTCCACTGAGGTAACTCTAAGATATATTTGCTATAACAATGTTTTATATATTATATCTTTAATTTGACAGAATTTAACAGATCATAAACCTGTAGGTCAAACAAGGATCTTTCTTTTATTCCTTACCACCTTGCAGAGAACCTGGGATATTGAAGTAAAGGGAATACCAAATTGCCAAACACACACATGGCTCCATACCTGTCGAATAGCTTATGAAAACTTAACAGTAAGGACTGATTTTAAGAGAAATATCTCTGAAAATAAGAGATTTGAACATTTTCTCTCTTTTACTGTAATGAAAAACCCCAAAATCATCAAAAAAACCCACTTCAGTCTGAGAAGTTTCCTGTGAATTGAAATAATCAGTATATATTTCTAAGGCCCAATCATTTTGTTTTGACCTTTTTACAGTATCGCTTATTCCCTTGAGGATTTACTTTTGGTGACAATCTAAAGATTAAATCTAAAACAACGAAGATGAAATGAATTATGAGAACCAAATTCTTATACCTGAGCAGAAAGATGCAAGTGTAAAGATGAGAAACAAAATCGACTAGAATACAAATTCCCAGGGCAGAGTTTAAGTCATCTACTGTGGACACCTAACTAGCAATCCTTGGTACCCAAATGTTTCAGTGGAGTAGTAACAAAGAAGAAGGAATCTGGAATGCAATATTTGCCCTATTTTTGTTTGTTTTCAGTGATATCCTTAACCCACATCCTATGTCCTTCACCATTTCTGACCACGTTTACTTAGCTCAATTTAATATTTTTCCTGCTCTTGTGTACTGATAAAATAATTAATGGAGTTTTGAATCAGAAAACAAGAAGGGAAGATAATAATGGGTGTGTCCCTCAGTTTGTTGTAGCCAAAACCCTACACACTGCTGACAAGAAAAATCTATATGTCTTAATTCCAAAATGCAGCAACTATTCTAAGATTAGTGATGAAGTTACCTTATGACAAAATTGAGCTGCAAAATTAAAAACCAATAACATTACTCAAAAATCTGTACTGCTTATTTTCTTTTATCTTTTCTAGCTGTCTGTAGATCACACAACATGCATAATTTTGACAACTACCACTACGAGTAACAAATAATTGTAAAACTATGCCACTTAATCATGAACACAGCAGAATTTTTGCATACTCTTTTACAGGCTTTCATGTACAGTTTTTCTCCAATTTAAAAAATCCCCAACAAAACAACAAACAACAAGAAACCTTTCTAAAATACCCTTTGCTTTTATAGAAAATATTATGATCTCAGTGCACACAAAAGATAATACCACTTCTGCTCACTGTAGCCAAAAACAGCATTGGGTATAGAAGTTATTTCATTTTTAAGTCATTACCAGTAAAACCCTTAATCTTTGTTGCTACACTAGGGGCCTTTCCCTATATCCCGATCCTGAAACTACCACTGTGCAATAGTGCTAGATTCACTGAATATCACCCGAAGAGAGCAGCATTAAAAAGGTAGGTCCTTCCATATGAAAAGCACTTCATTTTTCCATAGGATATTTGGGATTCATTCTATTTGTTTTCTAGTTTCTGAAGTTTTAGAGTTCAGTCAAGTCTACCTTTTCAGGTTTTATTCTTCTACAATTAAAAAAAAAAAAAAAAAGGAAAAGCTGATAATTCATATCTAAATCCATTTCTATAGAAGTTGAGGCTTTCAGGAAGAATAAAAAATCCTCTCCCCCTAAAACCCTACAAATATTGTGAGATCTGTAAAACAGAAGATCAGAAGAAGTGATGGAAACTCAGATCTATGAACAACAGTATAGCAGCTCATTTCCACAGCTAAAGAGATGGAAAACATGCAAGTTAACCTACAGGAAAAGAATGAGGAGAAATATTTAAGTTTTGAGCATCAAATTTAAAAATTAATAAAGGAGAAAGGGATAAATAGGTCTTGTAAACTGTCAGAAAACTTCAATTTCACGCTGAAACTGAAAACACTCTTTGCTACATCAGTGCTTATTGAGAAAACGGAGAGCTACAATTTCCTGAAGAGACACAAAAAAACAAACAAACCCCCAGAAAAAACACACCCAGCCATGACCAAGTAGTGAATGACAGGGCTGGTGATGATTTTCTAGAAAACCTACCATGATCCAGGTACATAAAAACATAACATAGAATTTCAAGAACCTACCTAATGTTGCCAATCACCACTTTGAAATGGTAAATTAACTGTAAAAAGCCCACATCACCTGACTGTAAACAGAATAGTCATTTTATAGAGATACTTCATGATTTTTAAAAGCAATTTATTGCTTTAATTCTCATATGCAACCAAAATACCCAAAGTCAGTAGTCTTCAGGAAATTCGTGGGGAAAATAGAAAAAAGTATCACATTTCCTTTTAAGTCTCTGGGCAATCTGCCGTTGTTCTTGGTAGAATTACCTTTTCATTAGTGTTTTGAGACACTCGGCAGCAGACTCAGGAATTTTCTGATTTTATAGTAGAGGAATGTTTACCTCACATTGCAATAGTAGAAAAGCCAAATTTCATGAGTTGCAACCAGGTAAATCAACTATGAATAATCCCTGTGACAACGCAAATCAGTTTACTGGCTGAAATGATCAGATGTGCACTTTAGGCAAGATCTTGCAAAGATTTATGGGACACAAGAAGCTTTCTGAGAACTTTTTTCACCCTCTTTCCTCTTAAAATGAGTTAACAACCATTTACTATTTACCTACGGGAAACTGAGTTAAACGTTAAAATGCGCTAAGCCTCCAAACCTGTCTCTGGCACACAGTGAGGTAAATAAAACTGGCCAATTTTAATCACATTTCTTTGGCAATTTTTCAAAGACAGGAAGAACTAGGACATGAGTTCTCTGCCAGGTCTCATGTGTCTCTGTGAATATTCTGTAAACAAAAGCACTTCAGCGCATCCCCAATCAAAGTCATACCAGCTGTTGTTCTTCCTACACTTACTCTCTGCAGTGAAAGGGAAGACAAAAATCATACTCTCTGAACAGAAAAGAAAATAAAAACAGGCAAAACAACATACATCAGGGAAAACATATATTGATGGCTATTTCAAGAAAGAAGAATTTGCTTTTCAGTAGGTATTTTGATACTCTCATAAAGAAGGGCCATGATGATGATGGTGCCATAAAAAAATAAAACTGTATCAAGCTCAGGTTTTCATTTCCTTTTGACTCTTGCAGTTTTACCAGATCTGTGTAAAGTTCATAGCACTTCAAGAAACAACAGAAAGACATGTTAACTCTGCAGTAGTTCATAGAAACTTTCTATGAGATGGGAAATGCATTCATGTTGAAAATATTGAGTCACTAAGCCCTCAGACTGCATTCCAAAAGTCTACCAGAAACATTTCAATCAAGAGTGTGAGTATGTGACAGCCAGGCCATTTGGGCTAAAAAGCATTGTGCAGAATAATGTTGGGTGAATCTAGTGCCCTCTAAATGACCTCATATTATGGCCATGGTATTAAGTCATGAAGTAAACCTGTAAGTAAGATGAATAATTTTTCTTTTCCCTAAAAAAAAAAAAAGAAAAAAGCAAAGGGAAAATTCTCAAGTTCCCTGTAAGACTGCTAAATTACCCCCTCTCCCAATGGAATGCTTCACTTTCATTTCCAAGTAGCAGTAAGCCTATTGACCCCCATGGTGTTATCCTTTTCACTGCTCTTACAGTACTTTCTTTAATCTCTTGGATCAAAGATTGGTCAATAAAAATCATCTCTGCTTTTGTGGGGAGCAAACAAACTGCACCGAGTCCTATGATAATTGTAAATCTTCACTAAAATCCCTGAGAAAAAAAACAAACCACACATATGTTGACATTAGCTTTGCAACTGGAAATATTTGTGTTCTTTATGTTCTGTAGTAAATATTCTGATCAGCTATTGTTTTATACTCTTTCATACTCATTGCATCCTTTAGTTAAGTCATTTTAGGTCTTGAAAAACTATAGCTAAATTATATTTATTTAAATTATATTTACATGCCATTAGACAACATTTCTAATCAATTGGTTTGAGCTCTAATTATAGAAAAACCTCTGGGGGCCTCCACAAGAGTTAAAAGATTGGACAGTATTTTAACAACAGAAATTTTTGTTGAGACAGTTTTCAACAGTCTCAAGACTATACGGCATCCAAGGTCCTTGTGTCACACATTAGGTATCAAATCTAATGACAATCAACTGGGAAGGAAAATAAAACCAAAGACTACAATAGAAAAAAAAAAATCATCCAGAGGTATTATGTCCCTGCTATTTTAATTTATAACCTAACTCATTTTTCATTTCTCTTTTAACTTTAACCTATGTCTCCTATGTGCAGTATCCATATCCCAAACTTATTATTCCAGAGTATTTCTTATATCCATCAGCTTCCTTGTCATCTAAACACAGAAAGAAACTGATCTCTGTTTAACATAAACTCCTTGAAGTCACTCATAATCACTGATCACTGCATCTTCATCTACTCTGGAACATCTGACATATGCAGAACATTTCTCTCCTCCTGAGACTTAAGATAACACACAGATTGTTGATAATCCTGCTCTTGTGATACAGCTGCAACTTGGAATGTTTCCATTAGATTCCTCATCCCAAGACATAGCACCTGAAAGTCTTGATATTATCTACACCATGACTTGTAGACAATCTCTCAAGTCTACATTTTTATTGTCATGCTCAAACTGCCCTCTTATTTCACCCATGAGCTGTTCAAATCCATATTGCTACCGAGAATTCCCCCCATTTCACCCTGGCCCTTACACCCTGGTCTGCAAAGCTGCTAGCTGATTCTCAGTCAAGAACTCTTCACTAGTAACTCTAGTAAAAAAATATATGTATGGGGCCCAGAACATTTTAGTCCTAAATAAGAGAAAAATATCAACATGCTGAGCTACATCTTCTCAAAGCAGAGATCTCAGACTTGGACTTTGATTTCAGAGAGACTTAAGCCAGTTCTTAACTGTACTATAAATCACGTCCTTGTTTCGCAGCAACTTCCTACTTTATTTTAGAGCTCTACATCATTTTTTGGCTCACACTAAAAATAGACCAGAAGATTCAATGGTGAAAGGGAATGTTTTCTTATTTGTTCTAAGTTGTGCCTCATATACACTCTGAAGTGATGTAAAATAACATGTGTCTAAATACCATCCATAAATACTAAACCATAATTATTTTCTCACACATCTATTGCAAGGTCAAAAGTTTCTCTACTTGTGCACTAACTTGAAAAACTGAACTTCACTTCCCAATCCAGATTCTTCAATTCAAGATGCCATGGCTGAGAGGATAGCTTGT
Organism: Urocolius indicus; assembly: GCA_013401255.1. Taxonomy (NCBI): domain Eukaryota; kingdom Metazoa; phylum Chordata; class Aves; order Coliiformes; family Coliidae; genus Urocolius; species Urocolius indicus. The sequence goes on along the minus strand of WBNH01011100.1, from coordinate 368,698 downwards.
TTGCACACATCATACCCTTGATTAAGGATCATGGAGATGCACTCTGCAAATCAACTTTGGCCATTTCGTTTCCAGGGGGACCAAAGGTATTTGAAGGACAGGCAAAGATTAGGTAAATCCACATTAGCCTGAAACAAAAGGCAACCTTTCATTTGCTGCATGAACAAATTTCCTATATATTTTATTTAAAACTTTCAGCATGCAAGCAATATGCAGAGAGGTTTCTCACCCAAAGTCTGGACAGCTTTTTCCTCCCTCTTTAAGGAAAACATTTTATCACTTGGAAAAGAGATGAAAAAAGTAATTTTGGAGCACCTAGGAATTAATAGGTTGCCACTGAAGAAGCCTTTTGTTCTAAGATGTAAAAATTGCTGGATGTTCCCACAATAGTGTCAGCACAGAGAAGATAACAAAAGGCAGCCATGCTGTCTGCTGCAGCACTAGAAATAGAGAAAAATACAGTCAGGCAAGGGAAGAAAAAAAGAAACCTACAGAACAAGCAAATTTAAGATCAGTCTCAAAAATAGATTGCAAAATATGAAAATAGAAATTGATACTTTTATGATACACTCAGTTGACACTAGCTTAGTTACATTATTATAGTAATCTGAGAAAAACTATGTTTTTTTGTTATTAGGGACTTTATTAGCATTCAAAAATAGTACAAAATTTCTATTTTTCCTGAATTTCAGTGCATCTGACACATATATTTCACAGATAGCACAAAGCATAGACAAACACATATCTATCAACATATTCTTACTGTTACACCGTTTATAAGATTTCCCACCTGTAATAGCAGCTCATGTAAAAAATATCATGGTTTGATTTTGTTTTTTAAATAAACCACTCAGGTACTAAAAATGGAATACTTCATATAGAAAATAGGTTGCTAGTCTCTAAATTTGCCTCTAATGTTAGCTGAATATTAATAAAATCCATAAACCATTAGTACATTATAGTTGCTTTGTTCTGAATTACATAGACCTTTTATGTTTATTCCTCAGTGAAAATGCATTAAAAAAAAATGAAATCCTCTCTAATTGTGCTCTCTGAAGATGGCTGGTAAAATCATTTCTAGTAGCAATAAATCAATTGTAGTATTAAAATGACCTGCCAGGTGCATCTTCTGGGTATCAGACTAATTAAGGGAATGTATTAATTGCAACTATTCATCAACACCACCAATGTTGTTAGGTAACTCTTACAAAGAATCTTTTTACCATATTATCCCAGCAATAAAACTGCAGATTGACCAAATAGAATGGACTGAGAAAAAAAAAAATTAAAACTACATGCAGTTTTCTTTGTTATACCACTTTGATCCAAATTCTTTGCTACACAAGAAGATACAATTATATATGTATATGTAATTTATACACATATGTATCTCTTTCTCAATAGAGAGCTCTACTAGGTTTCTGAGTCTGATGTAGGGGTTTTATTTTCCTAAAGTCTACTTCTGAAATAAATTCATTTGCACTTTTCATAGCTATGAGCCAAATGTGACCAAGTTTTGATCATACAGGCCACACTGGAAAAGACTTTACTTCTGAGAGTATGGTTTCTTACTATCTTCAATTTTTTCCACCAGGACTTCTTTACCACTTTAATCTATGCATTCTTATAAATGTAACATAATTCATCTGCTGTTTTATATGAGTTGCTGGTTCCTCCAGTGTTATTTTCCCTGCTAAAAATAAAAATGCTGTTCTTCAAAACTTTTGATTTGTTCTATCACCTTCTTCTACAATAAAAATTCTGAGTTGCACAATACTTTTCAGACAAAACACTGTAAGCTGCAGGATGCAGTAAAATCCTTACAATATCAATTTCTCTGCCATGTATTTTTTGTTTAGAAGAAGATTAGGGAAGGGATATGATTATAGGCTGATAGAAGTGAATAAACCTACATATTTTCAAAAACATACAATGCTCAATTAGCAAAATAGACAGAGAATAGTAAATACACAGAGGAAATCGAAGAAATACAAGGACAAAATTTGGCCCACCATATCAAAGTTCACATTAGTCTCCTTAGTGTGCTGTAAACACTCATATCTAAGAGATTGTTTCTTATTGACTCATACTATCTACATATTTTAGGTATTCCTACCTAAAATAGACTTAGACCCTGGTATCTAAGCACTAAAAAGAAAATTAACTATGGCTTTTCCATTGCCATCCCCATGACTATCACCATTAGTCTCCATTTCAGATGAATCAGAGATTAAATAGTACCTGTAGATGGATCATTCTTGTACGCAGACAAAAATTGACCTTCTCTTCTGTGTATCCATAAATGGGCAGCAAGATAGTGAAACCAGTCATACTTCACAGATTTGGTCATTTGGCTATACACACTTGTACTAGAACAAAAAACGTATTGGTTTTATTCAAAAAAGGAGAGACTGGAGGAGACTTCACAAGCCTGTGGCTCACACTTTTGCTTTTGCTAAATTACTGGAGTCCTACTTCTGCAGAAAACCCAGAGTATTATGTGTCATGTCCTGAAGGCCATAGTATTAGAAGCTGGTAATCAAAGCTAGGAAGCAAGATCCAGAAATGTCAGCATTACAGTGCAGCTGTCCTGGTAGCAGCTTCCCAGTTAGCTTTAATCGAAGTGCCCAGCATGAGATACAGAGAGTGCCAGGCACCAGGGCTCATGGCAGCCAGTCTATGCAGCACCCATGGCCATGCACAGCACACTCCTCTTCACATACAGCTCTGCAAACACATCCCAGTCCTGACCTCCAACACTGCTTATTGTAGTCTTGAATGTTTCTTGAACAGCTACTGACAGAATTGTCAAAATGAATGAAATTGAGAAAAAATAGACCCACAATGACAAAAAAAAACCCCTTGATTTCTTTCTATTTATGACCCAAGAATATACATCTTCCTACTTTAAAATTCTGCCAACTTTAAAATTACATAGGTAATTCACAATCAGCAATGAATTTTAAAATGAGTCACCTGTCTCCAGTTTGTGTAATATGTCTGAAGAAATGCTCTCGATTGCCTTTAGTATTCAAAGAGTTAGAAATAGAAGTTCACAAGTAAGATATTGTTCCTGTCTTTCCCTTCACTACCCAGACCGCTTTCTGATCTTCCTTTTGTCCTCAATCCGTTCCTTATCCTTTTCACCTCTCTTTCTCACTCTCACTCCGTCCCCTTGATCCATCAGACACAGCCAAGCTATCTGACACCTATGCCTTAAAGTAATTTTGGACAGAAGCAAAATGCCCTAGAATCCTTAGTAATCCTCCTCAGATCCATGTACTGAGCCCTGGTTTGGCTCTTTTATAGCCACAAACAGTCTTTCAGCTAGCTAGCCTGGAAACTGAAAGCTGTTTCAGTAACAGATGAAGGACAAGAAGTCCTGAAAGAAAATGAGCCTGCTTGGGAAGAAAAAAAAAAAAAAAAACTACCCCTATCCACCCCCCCCCCCCCAAAAAAAAAAAAAACAAATAAAACAAAACACCCACAATCCTTTTTTGGTGTTAACATTCATATAAGCTAAAATGAATGAACCAATAATAAATAAAAAAACTCTCTCACTCTAGGAGGTAAATGGGGAGACAGTGAGTCCATGGGAGCAGGATCTGTCGTTCCCTTGAAGTTATAAACACTCCCTGTCCTGGTACAAGACAATGGCTCATAAACACCAGTAGTTCTGTGAATTACTGAAACAGCTACAGCATTCTGTAAGCCTGTGGAAAAATATCTTTCCCCCTTATCATTCTTTATTGAGCCAAAGTGTAGTTTTTGACATACCAGAGTGGGATTTTTCTTTGTCCTTTTCCAGTACAACTAAATCGAAAGCCATATGGAATTCAGAGAGGTAAATAAAAAATAAAACACAAAAATCAATAGACTACTGCCAAAACCCTGTGGATCATACTAAAGTCAGAGTTAAATTACCTTTCATGACTAAGCAAGAAACTAGAAAAACTGAAAAGACTACTTGTACCACACTGTTACAGAGCTGCTCTCCCCTGAGCTCAGGGTTTACCAGCACCTACACTCCTTTGCTACAAAAAGGTAGATTTCAGCAGCAGACTGTGAGTCCTAAAGCTATCTCATCTTTGAGAGGAAAAATATTTGACAAATGTATACTTCTCAATGGGGGAATGTAAAAGATCCTTCTCTTTGCAGTCTGATGGAAAGTCTTGTTTTCTCTCTGCTTTGTAAAGTTTTTATAGAACTATTTAGGTTGGAAAATACCCTTAATGAGTCAACACTTCCCAGCAAAAAATAAAAACATAACAAAAAAAATTCAAACAGTTGGATACACTGAGGGAACAAAATATGTGATGAAAAGTAATGAAGTACTATCTTTTAAAATTACACGTATTTTTACTGAAACAATATGGGGATTTTTGGAAGAGGCAGGTGAAGGATGAAAGAGAAGGAAGAGGAGGAAACTAAGAGGTCAGAAGCAGTAGTCAGAAGCAGAACCAACAGACTTTAGCAAGTAACTAGCCTAGGAGCCAGATACCACACAGGGAATACCTCAGGGTAAGGGCTTAATTCTTCCTCAGCTCTACCATGGTGTTCCCCTGGTAAATCCCAAGGGACGATGGATGTCTGGAGACCTGAATCAGACTTACTCTAGCGTAACGAAGAGTAGAACCTGGTATTGAGCTGTAGCAAACACAGCCAAATGAACTAATTCCTAACACGTCTATCTGCTGAAAACATTAGATTAGATTTTTGCAAGTTAAAAACAGAAGCTCACCTATTCTCTGCAATTTAAGATATCAGTCATTTCTAAATCTACCAATTGGTATTTCTCTGCAACAAAACAAAGCAACAAAAAAAGACCTGTACAATATCCTTTTAAAGAAAATGATCAATCATCATTGAAGGAAATGGAACATACCTGTTACTAAGAGCTGCAATACAGACATGGCCAGCCCCTCTCCTTCCCCCAAAGAAACAATTTACAACAGCGAGAGGACGTAAGTCAGGGGATCAAACACGAGAAAAGTTTAAAAGCAGGTTTTGGCTGCAGTAGTGATGCAGCCTAATGGGGGCAAGAACAACTTAATGCCACACAAATCCATTTTTTCTGGTAGGGCCATAAGACTCTGAGACAACCTGACAGCTGATTCCACCTCTCTGGGATGTCAGTAGGCAATGCTCTTTAGGAAAGCACAGCCCAGACTTAAGAAGCTTTACTCACCTTTACCTCCTCATGATGAGTTGCAGTATGTGCCACATCAAGAGGCAAAGACTTTCAGCATTGCCATGTCCAGTGCTTCTAGCATTAAGCTGTTGAAACAGACTGGGTTTTTTCTGAAAATCCTGCTTCTAAACTCCATTTTTGCTTAAGGAAAAAATGGAAAAAGAAAAAGCTTAGCAAATATAAAAAAAAAAAAAAACAACAAAAAACAGAAAGACATTATCAAAATGTCAGAAAGATATTATCACAAAAGTCATGAGATTAGAGAAGATTATGATTTTTGAAATAACTGGGTTTGGGTTGTTTTAGTCGGGCAATAACAGCTATTTATAACCTGACATGAGGAAGATTATTTTCTCTTCATATCTGTATCTTCCCCCTCAATTAACAGAAAAATATTAGGACGGGCATATATGATTTTCTGGTTTGCTTTATTTTGCCAAAACTAGACATTGTCAAGCAGGAACTTGACCTTTACTTTTGTGAATGGCTGACATCTAAACACATTTGCTTAGTCTGCTTTCCATTAGTCTTTAGCTTTCTTCAGTATTATGTTAATGAGAAAACATTTTTAAACACAACCACTCCAATCAATATAAATGGTATATATGTACTTCATTACAAGGTTCAGTGCTAGGTAATAGACCACAAATCAGGTACTCCTGTTTTAGCACTTGCTTATAATCTAGTCAGTCAGGCTACACGTATGAAAACATTACAACAAAGATAATATTTTCACACCTTAATATACTCTATACCTTGTTTTCTTAAAAAAAAAATTTGGCCTTACACCCTTGGTTTACAACAGAAGCAGATCCCCTAGAAAGCAACACCAAAATCCACACCTATAATTTGCATTTCCTCTGACTATCTTGGTATACCAGCTTCCAGTCATTACCAATAATTGAGTTTACTAGTTTCTATCTCTCCCTTTAGCTTAGTTAGAAAATAAAAAAGCTGCTTTTTTTTTTCCCCTCCAAAACCTATCTATTGATTTTAAAACCATCTACCCTTTACCATGTTGGTTCCAAGGGACTATTGTGCTCTTTCCTTCATGATTCTTTTCCCATAGAGTTAAGTCTTATACTTTAAAAGGAGCAGCTGCTTTCTAAGTTTTAAATGGATTTTTGTCTTTTACTTATGGCAGTGCTTTTTCTTTGATGTAGCTGTAGAATGTACCACATTTTGCCCTATTTTCACATTTTCGTTTTTTAGCTGCTCTTTTCTTCTGAAAAGTGTCATCTGTCATAGCAATTTTTTAAATAAATGCGTGAACTAACATTTAATTCAATTGACAGATATATCATATAACACAGATATAAGATGACTGTCAACTTGCAAAAAAAAAATCCATTGCTAACAATTAACCATTATTTAATGTTATTCTGTAGCTGAGAAATTCTTTTAAAATCATTGTATTTAAGCATGATTGGATCTCTTTTAGCAAAATAGTCATCTGTCTTCCATTTCACATGAAGCTATGAAAATCAATTTTGGTGGCCTTGCCCAGTGCATGAGTCAAGCTCATTTTTGCTGAATCAGGGTCTTAGTTCTAAATTATACCAATTTTTCTTTTCACACTTTGGATTTCCTCTCTTAAAAAAAAAAAAAACAAACTAACAAAAAAAAAAAAAACACAAAAAAAACCCCAAAACTTAAGAAACACTGGAATAGTAGAACTTCTGTCAGTGAATAAAACAAAAAACAGACAAAAAAAAAAGGTATTCTTTTAGCAGAAATTACCAGTAAAGTTACTGTGACCAAAAGTCATTAGTCTTTAAAACAAATATATATATTTTCCACGATGAAGAATAATACAACAACTGTAAGACTAGCAGCATAGTTGCTTCCATGTGCTAGAAAATATTTACAGCATCTACCTGCACTGTTAATTTTCACTGCTATAACATAAAATTATGTGCAAGAGGCATGGTACAAATTCATTCATATTCTTTTACACCTTGGAGAAAAGTATATTAGAATAATTATAACAGACAATTAAGAGTTTCTATAATTTCAAATGTCATTTTGAAATAAACTGAGCCACAGAAGCTAAGAAAGTATTGTCATTTTGAATGGTCTTTATTTTCTTATTAAACCCTGAAGGACTGTTGGTGCTTTTATTTCCCAATTCCTAGAAAAATATTTTTGTCATGAAAAAGATCATATTTTGCCAAAGGAAATGCTTGTAACAATAATGGTATCAGTCCATTTTAGAAACTTAACTTTATCCAGTATGTTTTATTACTAAAATAAAATATTGCCAATGAACAAAAATATTATTCTCACAGTTCTCTTTAGTTAACACAACACTGTCATTAGAAATATAACTTCCACGTTAGTATTTCGCTAGAGTTACAGGTATCTCTTCACTTCAGTTGCAAACATTTCACTCAAATTACAACCAAACATAAATTTATTTGTTTTCTTGCCTTTTTTCCTTTTCATCTTAATTTTCCTCAGTAGTCTAAACAACCAAGAATTGCACATTTCATCTGTTGCTAGTGCCTCAATAATTATGATGAATCTATAAAGGAAATGATACACTGCTCGCATGATTAAATCAGCCTAAACATTCTACTCTCATGATTCATTGTGGCATGAATGAAGACACCATATTCTTAGCCTTATATCTGTCCTGTTAATTTTCCTTAGCTTCATTATTTTTTTGCCTGGTATCTTTGACCCTTCTTTTGCTTCCCCCCATCATCCGTCTCTCTCTTTTTTTCTTCTAATTAGGCTACTTCTTTTTTCTGTCCTTCTTGCTCCAGGTATACTTCTGTCCCTGCTCTCACCTCTCTTCCACATTATCTCTTTCTAAGCACAATACCAGTGCCACATTTTTTTCCCCTTTCTGATTTGTGAAAGTCTTTCTTTCCTCTGTCCCTGCCCAGGCTTCCTACCCCCTGCCTAAGCTTTTCCTTTCTCCTCTATTGTGAGTTATGGTCTCTCTTGTATTTCTGTCTCTAAAGTTCACTGAGCTTTTGGGAAGAGAAAACTACAGCTGTGGTGAAACAACATAGGTTTGTCCAAAAACTACTGCTTGCAATTCATTTCAGATATCAGCTTTGATTGTTCTCAAGCAATAGTATAATTGCTCTAATTACTGGGAATGTTGAAATTAAATAAAATAAAAACACTAAAAATAAACCCAAACCAAAGAAAACAACACCAAGACAAATCTCCTGGGAAAATACACTTACAGAAATCCTTTTGCCAGGAGTTTCACAGACTGCCTACAACTGTGGTTGCTTTTTAGAGGATTATAACACAGTAAATCTCAATAGAAAATGCTAGACTTAAGTGGTGTAGATTGAAGCATTTCTACAAACAACAAAACTGCACTAACATAATCTAGATGAAGAGTTAGTTCTTAAAGTATATAGTTCTATGGTTATAACCCTCATGTGTGATATACACCCTCCACATCAGTTCAGCTTTTCTGGCATCTAGTATTTCAAATCAAGGAGAATTTTATTACATTATTTTGTTTGCAGTACTACATAAAGTATAAGACTGAGGAAAGCAATTATCAATTGGCAGTTGTTTGCAAAGACCTTACATAAAAGCACATCGACAAAGACATGCTGTAATAGTATATTCAGCCTCATACCTTGTCTTGAAGTATGCTGCATTAAGACTGTTGTATCATTATCGGTACTTACACTGTTTTGTAAACCAAAATTACACACATGCACAATGACCCATACAAAAGACATTTTTTTCATGACAACTCTTGTAACTAACCATAGACAATTCTATATATCTTTCTTGATTTGGGTCCTACATTTTAACTTTCTTGTAGCCTTCACATTTATATTTTAAAATGACATTCTTATTTCTATTCCCACATTGAAATATTATCTACTATTTATACATCTTTTCAGCAGGAACACCCATTGCTACAATACCCTATACTGCCTTGTATCTTGCTACAAAACAAAAGGACAGAGTGATTCTTCTGGAAAATTAAGTAACCATAAATTACTGTTAGATTCATTGTTTCTTTTAAATGTCACCTTTAGCTTTCTTTTTGTTTTGGCTAAGGGAAGAAATAATAAATAGGCTTTTGCAAAAAAAAATATATAAAGTCAGAGTTTAGAATTTAGTACCTTTTCCTTCTTTTCTTGGCTAAATATATATATTACAGACTGGGCAATTTTTCCAAAACTAGGTAGTCATATAAATAAACAAACATCTCAGAGCTATTAAACACCTAAAGAAATCTTAGTGATCACCTGGAATACACACTGAAAATAAAGTTCCTAAGGCAGAAGAGGTTTGTTTGGGCATCTAATTTTAGGCATCCAGTATTAGAAGTTTTGAGATGTAGAAATTGATGGTAAACTTTACTGGGGAAACATACCTAAGTATATTAATGACTGCACAGAAACCATTACAGTCAATTTATGGACCACCACTCTTCATATTCAGTAGAGACATACTTCAAAGCAATTCAAAGAAAGAGATAAAGAGAAAAAATGTTTGAAATAATGAAGAAGTTAACCTTTACTAAAAATGGCATAAACCAGCAAAGCATTATCAAGGAAACCATATCTAACATACAAATGCTGGAAGGACTTTATATTAGCGACAGAAGCAAACACGTAGGATGTTTGACTTCGTCTGAATGCTATATACTGAGTGAAGTTTTACCTTCACTCCTAAATTAGAAGTAGAATTTGCAATCTTACGTTGCAGTAATGCAATTCCACTTCCCACTTGAGGAAAACTGTTAGCACAAGCTGTAAAAAAAATTATATTCTATTCACTGCCCCTATATATTTTAGAGTCACTTTCAGATAAATAGTGCTGCAATAAGAGGAAAAGAAAGCATTAGCACTAGCATTTCAGCAGAACTATTTTATTCTGAAAAGTTCTGCAGAAATTACACTATGCCAGTTATATTTAATTGTAACATAAAAATTAAACACCATTTACTCGATATAAAATTGGGATACTATGTAAATTAAGTAAGTTTCAATTCATGTCTTCTTACTCACATCTGTTGGCAGTTTAAATAGTTTTAGTGTCATTAATTGTTATAAAAGTGCAAGATTTGCTGTATGCTTGCCACTTAGGACCAAAGGCACAAAAGTCTAATTGAACTAAGTAATTAGTAATTTGTCATTTCCTATTGTCAGCAATTACTTTCCATTAGAAATCCTCACTGAAAATTCTAATTTGAAGTGAGGTTTGCATTTTATTGCTGTCCATCCAAATTAGTTTAAAATTGACAGCTACATTTTCATTTAGAAATTTAAAGATATTAAATATGCTTGAAAACAGAGGCATATTCTACCCCATGTGTAGTTGTGATAACAGATTGGACTCAAAAGAATGAGAAGCAAAATCCAAAATACTTCTTTCTTTTTTTCAATTATGAACTATGTACCAGCATTACATAGTAGACCACATCACACTTTTGCTCGTGTGAATAGTCCCCTTAATTGGCAATTTAAATGGGTAACACAAACATAGTATGACATGCAAAATTATATAAGGATTCACTGGATATCTTATTCACTTTTACACAGAGAACCAGAAATAGGTATTGAAATTGCAGGTGTAACAGGAACAGAACTGTGTATTTTCATGCCTTGCCCTAGAGGCTTTTCCTTGTGGTTTCACTGTAAGAGCAATTTTTCTTTTGTTATTTTTCAGACTTGTTAAAGCAATCAGCACTGTCCAGTTGTGAATGCTTGGTGTGCAGCATGAAGCAGCGCTTGGGAGGGCAGGAGTGTTGCAGGTTCCTCAGAAGCACACAGGACTGATTAGCCAAAAGAAGCTAGGTATTTATAATTAAGGCATGTCAAACCAACATGCACCATCATTTCAGAGTTCATAACATGAAACTGCCTAGCAAGCAGCAACTTGGTGTCTCATAAAATGCTTCTGCTGCCCAGTACAATCCAGTTCTGAATCTAGAGGACAACAGGATATCCCAAAGAGCAAAGTGGTTCCATTTTACTCTTTTACCAGAAAGGCAAAAGCAGTAATGGTGTAAAACCACCACTACCTCCGATCAATTTTGCAAGCAAGTTGCAAATCTGAAAGCAAACAGCATGGAGTTTTATTACTTTTAATTTAATAAAAAAAAAACCTCAAACCTTGAAATAAGATCATGCTCAGTGCATTTCAAAAGGAAAGCTAACAGTTTAGAAGTTCATATCACATGCATTCAGAAGATACCAGCTGAATATCAGTTGCTATATTTGTAAGTCTCATAAAAACACATACAGAGGAGAAAGGGTATACAATATGGCTTCACCGTAATATAAGAGGAGGGAATTTGATATATAGAGAGTTGGCCAAGTATGTAGCGATATTTTAATGTATTCATTTGCAGAATTAGAAAACAATTAAGATGAGAAGACAACCGAGTTACACAATTGTTTGCCTAATAGTGTAACAGTTATTAGAGGTAGTACCAAGTACATTTGCACTTCAACTGCAGTTCTATGGTATACTGCCATCTTTCTTAATTTATGTGATACAATAATTAACCTTTAAATCTAGCAACGGTGATGAATTTCCCTTAAATAGTTATTCTACATTCATATTTCCTGAAAGCACACATCTTTCACTGAAATTCTCTCTGATAACCAGTTAATACACATCAAAGATCACTAGCACTCTATATTAAGCACTCATTAATTACTGTTAATTTAGAACATAACTCCTATGAAGAAACATATCCACGTGCTTACAAAAATCTCATCACAGTTAATGCTATGAAAAAGAAAAATGAAGAATTCCAGTGATTCATGACTAATAAATAACAAGTATTGTCCACAATACTTTCATAGCTGAGGTAAACTGTACCAGGGCATCTCTCAAACAGACAGTATGATAGACTTCTTTTCTTAAACTGATTTAAGCACTCTATTTGTTAGGAATAGATTTGTTCCCTCTTCAGGGGGATGAGACAGTGGGAAGAGGGTACAAAAGAAAACAGAAAGGGAAAAGGTCAGCTGGACTCTGAACACAAGTCCACTGGACCGGCTGAAACCTCACTTCAAACCCTCCACCACCTTCCACTGCAATCAGTTTTATTTCATACTGTCTTAGTAGGAGCTGATTATAATTAGATGTTTGATACGTGTTAAAGAAAAAAACTGATCTCCAAATGCACGGACTGCTTCCTAATTACGTGTTTCATAATTCCATGGGGTGATCAAAGCTAGTGTTTGGAGGTATTTTCGGAATAATAAAGATAGTAGGTATATTGCAAACAATTATTCAGCCATTTCTGCAGCTGTGTTTAATTGCCAATAAGGCACTGAACAAAACAGAGAATTAAATTAAAAGTTCAATAAACACTGATCAATATTCTTGTAAATACCAAGTCTATAAAATGATCTTCTCTTTAAATGTAGTTATACTACAGGTACCATGTAGATGATCTGCAATCGCATTTCGTGTGATGCTTAAGAGGCTAGTTAAATTTCTTGCCAGTAAAAACGTTTTTAATCTAGAAATGCTGGCAGAAAGATTATAAACCTGCCTTTATTCTTAAACTGTTGCTGCCTTCTGATTTTGCATTAGCTCACGATCAGTTGAATAAAGAAGTCTTCTTCTGTCTAACATGTAAATAAATTATCAGCTTCAGTTACTTTACCACTAGCTGTTTGTCATTCAGAAAAATAATGGTTAATCAATGACTAATCAATGAAGATGTGTAACGTATTAGTTTACAGTCCTTCATCATCCTATTTTCCTCAATTGCCTGGGGGTTTGTGTTCAGTACTTACAGAATCGATTACAATTGTGAGTGATCATTCAGCTCATGTTGAGAGCTGTCAGCTGTGCTTTCTGCTAGGAGTTTTTACCCTCCTGTTTAATACAAAATGCTAATATTTAGCTGCATTTGACAAGCTAGATACTGTAGTAGAAAATTTTATAAGTGCTTAAGTAACTAATTGCGACACTACATGTCACTTGATGAAACTAAACTTTTCCTGACTTCACAATAATCATAAGCATTACTGGCTTGCTGTGGAAAATTAAAGGAAAATAGCTGTCTGCTTGAGTCTGATCATGCCTGCAGGGAAGGTCTAAGAAAGGCAACTGACAATGATGCCTTTGTGCATAACTGCAGGGGGAAAACAGATAATTCTTCAATTTTCATATAAACTGACATTCTTCACCATATGACATTCATGTGTGCACTCAATTTCCTACCAGAGCCACTAGAAAAGTTGGATCCACAGACTTTTGATACACAACAACATAAATGGGTAACAAAGGTTTCTATAACAAAAGTAATATTTCACTGCTTGACAAGACTGTTTGCTTTGAAGCAGATTTAAGCTTGTCACCAAGATAAGGAGAAAAGATTGGCTGTTGTTCCCCCACACACATCAAATACATTACTACCAATGTATAGGTTTATTCACTTTAATTATTGTTTTCATACTTCTCTTAGAAAATGCGTGTCAGTGGTAGTCACAGGGTGTGATGGTGGAAACTAATAATTGTTAATGTATTTCATTAAATATTTAGAACGGAGCAGTATTGATTAAAACGGCAATGTGTAAGTGTGCCTTTCTTGCAGTTTTAGCTCCAACAGCTCCCTCTTGTGATTGAAATGTCAAAGCTCCCTTGCTTGAGCTGAGCTACATTTGGATGTCATGCTGAACTTACCAGCACTTTCGACAACCAATATGAAGGAAAAGGAGGGAGTGAGAAGTTGCCTTACCAGAAAACCATCTAATGTGTCTTTTTAACTTAAAACGTTTTCACATAATTCAATAATCAAAGCTAAAATCCAAATTTAAGCTAGAAAAGTACAGTCATTTCTCCAATAATTTAAGGAACAGAACTTACCTAAGAATTATTTTAACATTGAAGGGTTTTGTTCAGCTGTCTTTTTTTTAGCTGGTGAGGTTGGCAAGATAGCAATAGATTTCAGAAAACAAGCACTTTCCTACCACAGAGGCTAAAAGCTGAAGTGATACCCCTTGCACTGAAAACAATCAGTGTCTGTTTTTCACATTGTACAGAGAAACAGTCCAAATACATCCTCTAATTCCAAACAGTGACTCATTACAAATAGCTACAAAAGCAATATTATTATCTTGCTATAGAGAAGAACATTCCCAGCATTAGATCTTATTTTACTACTAGGTTTTTGTCTCTCTCATCTGTATTGGATATAATATTGCTCTTCACAAAGGTATAGACATTCAAAAGTTTTTGGGTTTATATATGGACAGATTTATATCAACTACAAATTTCTAGCATGAACAGAGAAACTGCTAGTGTATCTATCATTACCGCACACAGTAAAACCAAAACTAATTAGCTATTAGCTACAAGATTAATACTGGACAAATAAAAATATAAGGCCTACAGATTACTTGTATCAATGATCTCCCTACGATCACATAACAAGAAAATATATAGGAGTAAAACTGCATGTAGCTATGCAGTCATGTTATCCACAATGGTTGGAAAAGCATGACAATGATCACTACATTTAGCCTCCATTTCGGAAGAAACTGGTGTTTTAAATTAAGATCACTTAGCTAGGCTGCCCACAAGGATCCAAACACAATTCCTACTGGTAACTTGGTTGTTTCCCCCCTAAAGCTTCCTATAATACACAAAAATAATTAGACATGGTCAATTAATCTTAAAAACATCTTGAACACCCAGCCCAGCTCCCAGCCTTTCAGAATGACAACACAAATAATTGCTCTGAAATTGCAAAGTAAAGGAAACAACACACTTTAAATCATGGATGGCATTTTTAGTGCAAACTCCTATTGTTTCTCATTTCTTAAGTTCCTGCCAAAGACTCAAAGAATGCAAATAGGCAAACCACTCCCTCTCAGTTATTCAGTGTCTAGAGAACAGCCATATTTTGTTGGACCATTCAGGACAAGAGCAAAAATACTTGTGTGCTTATATCAGTTTCACACTCTCAATTACCTTGCTTTGTCAGCTGACTCTTTTGGTCTGGATGACCCTGACTCATGGTAATGTTATTATCAGTAACAAACAGAATATGGTGAATACTTGTGACTAAAATCTTCTCGCTTTTGGCTTCACAAGCCAAACTGTGATCTGACATCTCACGAAAATGTATTTCTAACATGCTTTTCGTAAGTGAAAACACTAATCTCTGTGTTTAGTATGAAACATTTATACCAAAACATCTAAGCAATCATATTACATAAGAAAGACAAGAGTGCTAATTTTATTCAAACAATTGCTAAGAAAAGTCTTATGAACTATGATATGATTCCTGATGCTCAGAACATTTTTCTTTTCTTTTCTTTTAAGATATAATCATCAAAACAATGACAAATGAAAGACTCAGAAAAGGTTATGACTTGACAAAGTAACATTTTTAAAACTTGGACACCAATCAAATTGATATAAGCATCAGTGATGCAACACTTTCTGACACTAAAGTCTTTACTACTGTCTAAAATATATAGAATAGCCTATTGTGATTGCTTAATGTCAACTTTTGTTCATAAGCTCTTTCATAAAAGTGAAACAGAGAAAAATGATTTAAAGCAGTTCAATTTGTCTATTTACCTTAATCTTTAACTATTCCCATATGTCTTAGCTACATGATGTATGACTCGCCATAAACCAATTTTTCAAAGATATACAAGACAGAAAAAAGTCAGGCTCCTAACCTTTTATGCACTGAACTTGCATAGACAGCTGGCAAAACAAAAAAGTTACAGGCTTCAGAAAAAACTGAAAGGTTATTTTGCTCTCTTGCCTTTACAAAACATTTGCGTCTGTTAAATAGGAGAAGGAGAAAGGTCTTTTAAAAATTTGAATTAAACCAAAAAGTAGGTGGTTGCTAGTTTAATAGCACAACTAGACTTCCCTTTGGAAACAAAACACTAGAGTTTTGTGTTCTTTTCTGAAAGCCAGCCCGTGACACTGCACGAATCCTAACATTAAGCATTGCAAGTAGTGTAATCTCACTTTATGGTCATACGCATAACTCAAGGCACTAAGCCTAATGACTAGTTTTCTACATATTTAGTAATAACACTCACTTTAATATGCATCAATCTGAAGTAACACACTTTTGCTTTGGTTTAGCAAGACCTTCACTGGCAATTTAGAAAATAAGAAACATGCTGCAGAATAAAAGTGTCTGACTTACCTAGAACAGTCAGTAGACTGGAGCACGGCAAAGATATGTTAACTGGCAGGAAGGTTTTGATCCATTCAAGTCACATCATATCATAGGATCCATTTGGGTATTTGGGAGTAAAATGAGTCCCAGGTAGGATTATTGAGAAACTTATTACTCCCACTCTAAAATAAGACAAAAAACAGAGGATAAAAATATGCATAAATGGAAAGCGGTTTAGTTTTCTTTTATACAATAAAAACCCATTTCTAACTCTGTATAATGTGGTAAACCAATTAAGAAATGTAATCTTCAACTTATGTTGAAAATATTGTTCATAATTTTTTGTGGTTTGATATAAAATAAACAAATTTCTGCATTGAGGGACAGAATTGTGAACTTCAAAACCCAAGACAGTTTCTCATATCAACAGGAGCTAAAGCTTTTCAGTAAGTCTAGCAACATACAAATTGTCTGTAACTTGGTATTGCTTTGCAGTTCAGAAGCATTTGGTGTCAGAAACAAACCAGGCAGATAGATTTGACTGGGCAGGGGTGTGGGGGACAGACACACAGACAAGACACTACTATTTGTAAATTTTCTGAGGTGATGTTTTCAGAAACCTCGTTGTCACAAAATCTGGTTGTGCTAAAACAAAACAAGAAGGTACCTATATAAAAAGAGGGGGGAAAAACCCTAACATCTCTTAAACTTACAATTTTAGAGAAGGAAAAAATAATTTTTAACCCAGAATACATATATTTTATATATATTTTCAATCCTAGAATTAAAATGGCTGTTTTTTAAACTTCAAGTAAGCTTGAGAAACTGACTGCAGATCAGGTATACAATGTAGGGTCAATGCTGTATTGAATTTCTAGACCATTTTCAGACTACCTTCTGGCAATGGAAGCATTTTGACCACTGACACTCCCTATGGGTATATCTGACTATCCTGGTACAATGCACCATTCCCCATTATTGAATCTACAACAAACTGCTGTAGGTTATTCATTGATTGAGTGTTTAAGCTTATTCTTTGGGAGCAAATAGAGAACGAAATCTGTAAACAATCACGCACACAAAATCAGCAGAATTCTTCACTCAGGGGTGGTTTTCATTTTCAGCACTTAATTATCTGTATTCTCTGATAAAAATTATGTCACTTTAAGTAAAGATGCACAGGAATTTGGCTTTTAAAAAATACACCAAGCTACAATGTGGAGCTGCACATATATCTCAAAGTAAAATTAAGCCATCATTGGCCAATATGACTACATAGAGACATTAGGTTTAAGCACATCTGCCATATTTTATGCTAACATCTTTATCTAGATCAATTACAATATGCACTATCACTGTTAAATAACCAATATAGATGCAGACTGCAGCTCTATAATATTCCTAATGGAGGTTAGAACAGATATTAAGAGCTACATTTTCATAAGCTCAAGCAGTAATTGTGCGTGCTTGTATGTCTGTGCATATCTTCAATCAAGCTGTATTTTGATATCACAGGAAAATATTCCCTTTTCCACTTTAAACAGTGCAAAAATCTCATTCTTTCTCACATATATATATAGACATGAGTTCATTTGTACAATTTGTCTGTCACTATGTATGCTATTGCCTGAATGAGTGCTTCGTAAAGTACTGGGGAGCTAAAAAAAACCAAATAAGACATTTGAAGCTTGCTTCATTGTAATTTCCACCTTTGATTTAACAAAAAATAAGAATGGGGGTCACCCTGAGAATATATACAGATTATTATTAAGCATTAGAAAACCATATTTGTACTTGTCACTGCAGTACAAAAGCATATGCATTTCTTGGAGTTAAATCTTTAAGGTTAATTTTACCATAAATTTACAATGTAGCTTTATTTTTCCCTCTTATTCCAACTGAAAACCTTTAACAATAATATCATTACTTTCTATTTTGAAATTGCACCCAAATGCCAGGTATACAGGAGTCTTCATCATGTGAAGTTCATTCCATGGATGTAGCAAAGATTTGACTATGCTCTAAAAAGCTCAAAGCTCAACAAAACATACAACTACAAATACGTTGAAAACAGCGCTCTATGAACTGAACTTCAAACTACATTATGATTCTGTTACACTAAAGCATTGAAGAAGGATGAGAATTTGCATGCTTTATGCACAAAGATATCGTAATGTAAGTTGAGCATAGACTCAACTACAGTTAAAAAGCCTCAACGTAGGTTAAAAAGTGTCTGCCTTTAAGCTACCTAGGTATACTTATTCACAAACAAGAAAATATTAGGGTGCAGCACAGCAATACTGCACAGTTATCATAATTCAAGCATTTTAGTTGCATATGCACAGCAAGACAACAGTCCTCTGTGCCTGCTGGCACCCAGACACGTGTGACTGTGTTCAGACTCCAGGTTGAAGTCTTCAGCAGGGTATCCTTGGAGAGGCCTTCTTGGAGAGAAACTTAAGTTCACAGGCAGTCAAGAAGGATCCAGTTCAGACAACAAGGGAATGACTGTAAGTTGTACCATGAAGAGCATCTGTTCTGCAACTCAGACGCTCCCAATAGGCTCCTTTGGGTGGACACTCCAGTGCATTATTCAATTGTGCTAAAGTATCAATTTCCTCTGCTGTTTGAGAAGGTTCAAATTCATACTCCCTACCTCCTCAGGGGGCAGCTCAGCCATCTGCTAGTAACCCCAGCCTATGCTTTCCCTTCTATGCACATATATTTGATGGGCTACTGTTGAATTGGGCAGATCATTCTAAAATCCAGCAGAGCCAGCCTCTAAATGCTTGCTTTATTCCACAGGTGCACAAAGCTGTGGCCAGGAATGGGATGCAGTTGCATTCCACTACAAGTAGTGCTTTTGTAGGAATCCTAGACTATTTTACCTACTTTCCAGTTGCCAGTTCAGACACATGCAGGTTTCCCATAGTACATCTTCTCACCATGTGCAGATATGTTGAATGCTCCAAGACTGTCAAACAGCACAAACTATCTGCATTTCAACACAGCCTACACTTAAACCAGCAACAGCCCATAAGTTTCCCAAGGCATCTCAGATATCACAAGCAGACTAAATATAGTTTTCTTGAGGTATGATGATTAGTACAGCCAGGTTATTCACAGCTGATATGGTTTCCTTTTTTAGCATCTAGTTCAGGTATCTTCACAACACTCATTGGACCAAGGAGACACTCTTGTTTTGCTTCTAAATACATACAGAAACATCTTATTCTTGAGCACTGAAACATAATATATTCATATATCTCACCAGGAAGCTGCTTTTACAAATGAGATTTCATAGACTTTGTAGGAAATAGTTAATGAGTAAAACACAGTCACTGGAACAAAAAGCAGAGCAAGATTTCCCACTTAGCAGTGCCCTAACCAGGTGTCCTGCTCATTTCCTCCAGGTAAATACATCTTTTCTGCAAAGAAGAAGGGGAAGGGCAATCTAGATATGGTTTAAGACAGTGAGGTCTTTCATTGAAAAAGGAGATACTGGTTTGAATCTTATATAGGTTCAAACCTCCACCCAACTGCCCAATGCTCCTTCTGCTGAACACCTTGTATTGGTGGACAGAAATTCCTTTCAGGAAAGGAATATCCTGTTTTGCTTTTCATAAAGAAACAGCTCCAAGGATCAAACACCAAGAGATAACTTAAGGTTATAAATATCACATAGAGGTAGATGTTCAAGCTCTGAAAAATTAATGCAGTGATTCAATACCGCTTGCAATCATGATTTCTTATTGACTAGTTTAGACGGTCAGCTTATATTTGCACAAAAGAGATCAGCACGTCTGATGGTTTATGACATCAGTAAATCTCTATCGTTCAAAGAAGCCAAAGTAGAGGTTTTGTGTCACAAATGAGGGTCTTAAACATTAGGTATTGCTACATTCAGTGTCATAAAGCTGTACTGTGACCCTTTAGTGGAAGTATACCTGCAGGTCCAAACACACAACTAACTGTGTAGGCTATACAGGAGACTTGGAAACACCTTGAATCTCTTGTGGCTGACTAAGTTCATATTGATTCTGTTATGTCATAGGGTTTCCTTTGGAAATCTTCTGGAAATTAGGGTTTATGTCATCATGGGACTTTTCATAAGCCTTCAAAGCAAGGCAATCACAAAAAACAGAAGGAAAACGTTGGCAGGGGTTTGTTAGATTGGGGTTTTCTTAATAATCAATAAGGTTCTATGACACTAGTAACTACGCTTTCTTTGCAAACTCCATTTGTAAGGTTGAGTAAATCTGAAGAACCAGCATTTAAAAAAAAAAATCACTCCAGTGCTTGGTATCTTTGTGTTCTTGTGTTTTATCTGGGAGGTGAAGAAGAAAAAAGGGAATTTCTTCCTCTGCATACTAAACACATACAACAAAGTAAACTATCTTCATAAAGAATTTTTCCTTTGGGACAGTTCTTTGCAGGAACCTCTTTAAATGATATGAACATGGAAAAAGAATAGGGCATTCAGCATCTTTCTTCACAAATTATTATGTTCTATTTCACATTCTGAGCAAGACATCAAGACTGCATGTAATCACCTTGTCACTGTTCCAATTTAAGTGTGGTCAGAACTTGTGTTGTAAACTCCCAAAAGGGGAGTTTAGTCACTTGACAGTAAATGTTTCACTCCCCAGGTCAAGTTTGTTGATTTGTTGAAAGAAATTGGCTCCTCTGCAATATTCCTTTCAAAGTTGTTCTGTTTTAAACAATGTTTAAGTGTGATTACATCAAAAGTGTAAGCAAGTTGAACTTGAGTGAGCAAGTTGAAATCTGGCAGGGTTGCAGCACTTCCCATGAAGGCTGAGTTGAGAAGAACTCACAATCAAGGAAGTGACAAGGCTTGAGACTGCATACACTGTTAGCTCTGCTCCCTGAGGTATATGTATTTTAACAGTCTCAAAATACATGGTCGCTTTCTTTTTCAGTCATAATACATACTTTCTTATAAGTAAACTCATGTAGCATCCTATGTTACATTTTCCAGGCAAAGAAAGTCTTCTAGAACACGCACATTGTACACATATAGTATGGAATACTGAATATAGCAAACCAAGTGCAAACAACTGTTTTACACTTTCATTCTGTCAAATGCCTAGTTACATGCATCCACCTTTTTTGGTGCATCTCGGAGAGTCCTCACTGGTGGCTGAAAAGAAATTCATACCATGGTTGCTACTTAAGTTCACAAGCTTGCCACAGGAAAATCATCCTTCAGGCATACTACTGCCACTGCTAAAAATACACCACTATGATCATCCCAGGCTTTACCAAGTGTGTGTTAGTTTAGAAGTAAACGCAAAAGACATTAAGTTTGCTTTTTACAAATAATCATCATCAAGATGGAAAACAATTCTTTTTCTTTCTTCTTTTGCACTGAGAAGAATGCATGTTACACAGAAAACTCTGTGAAGATTATTTAGGCAAGGCTCTGGCTTGACTCCCTTGTACCTGGCAGTTACCTCCCATCTTCTCCTTCTCATCAAGGAATATTTCTTCAGTTCTAGTTATCATGACTTAGAATTGTATCTATTCTGTAAAATTCTGTAATAAGAAAAGCGCATTTTTTTAATAATATTGTTACTGCTTCTACAAAACTTAAAGGGGAATAGCTGAAGTAGGTAGGGCAACTTGCAAGAATTCTGGTGAATCATAGACTCATTTAAGTTGGAAATGATCCTTAAGATCATCTCTGTAATTTTAAGTCTAACTGTTAGCTTAGTGCTATGAAGTTCATCATTACAAATGTCGATATATGACTAGTCTGGTTCCCTGCCTGGACAACTGTTCCACAAGTCTCAAATTTAGGAGATAAAACCTGAGAATCAAGTAAAAGTAAAAATCACCTCAGATGCCTGTACTAGAAAATCTAAAGAGCAAAACACTTCAGAAAGTTTCTTTAAAGCACTGAGTTCTGATCTACCCCAATACAAATAAGAACAATTTCTTCTTAAGAAGCTATTTGAAAATTAAAAATTACAGTTAAAATGAAAGATTTCTATTTTTAAAAAACTTCACTATTTGCAATTAGTAGATTTTCCAGGTACGAGACAGTCTCTTAATAATATAAGACTCTTTTCAACATTAAAGGTTTGTTGGTCTTAATGGATTCAAATGGTCCAAAATGGAAGCAATATAACCACAAATCTTAAAGATATAAGTGTTTTTGTGCTTGTTTGTTTTTTATCTAATGAAGACATTTTAGAAGCTGGACTATAGCACCTGAATGCAAGAAAGTGACTTCTAAAGGTGATACATTTCATTTGTATAAAGTATAAACAGGTTGAGTGATTTTTCCTTTTTTTTTTTTTTTTAACATCACAGCTCAGAAAATAACTGTTGATCTAGAACAGCTGGAAAAAAATAGTTATTTATGCATCAGTTTAGAAAATGCTTAATACAGAAGGACAAGGAAAGGGTTGCATGTTTAAGATTAGCATAACAGAGTGACACTTACTGCAAATTTAATTACTAATATGCATATTTGAAAGTTGTCTGGAAATAATCACTGACAACTTATTGTAGTTACTGAAGAATTAGGAGCTTCAACTGCTAAGGATGTGAGAGGCTGGCAGAAGCAATGCTTGCTGCTGTCACAACAAAGGGAGAAGCTGATGGTAACGTAGGCACATTTTGGTTAACTGAGATAGGATTATTGTTAAGGTACCTGGTGTAGATGGCGAGTAAATAGTTCTGATAGGAATAAGAGCTAGGAATAGTATCTAGGAGACACTGAAGAACTTTTTCTTCCTTCTAATAATTCTGCTACTTTCAGTTAGAAAGAAAAAGCCATGTATGACTAACAATCATAGAATTGTAAAATTGTTATGGTTGGAAAAGAACTTTAAGATCATCAAGTCCAACTACTAACCTCTCACTGCCTAGCCCATCACTACACTAAATCAAATCTCTCAATATTTCATCTGTGTGGTTTTTTTAATATCTCTAGGGATGGTGACTCCACCACCTCCCTGGGCAGACCATTCCCAATGCTTAGTAACCCTCCCAGTGAAAAGTTCTTCCTAATGTCTAATCTAAACCTCTCATTTCCTTGTGTTCTATCATTTGTTACTGGAGAGAAGAAATGGACCCCAAACTCATTACATTTCCCCTTCAGGTAGCTGTAGAGAGTAATCATATCTCCTCTCAGCCTCCTCTTCTCTAGGCTAAATGTCATCATCTCTTTCAGTCGTTCCTCATAAGACCTGTTCTCTAGACCGTCCACCAAGCTTCACTGCCATCTTCCCATACCAGACTACTACTACTACTCTTCCCAAAGATAAGAAATATTATAAATTTCATCCCGTGCCTTTTGGTAAGAAACAGCTCTGATGATGGTATATATACATCTTTGTCACGAGGTATCTACAATGTAATCACTACCATCACAAAATTAGCTTGTCGAGGCCAAAAGGCAGCATAAAACTCAACAAGAGCCATTTTAGTCTCCTCCCAAAAGACTTGAGTACTTCTGTATTGATATCAGCTAAAAGTCACCAAAAATTACTTGTAAACATGAAATTATGTACATGCTACTAAGCAAGAGAAGTTTAATTATATTTGGTTGCTTGGTTCAAATATTGCTTCCAGATATGAGATAATACAGAAACCACGAAGTTTACATTGTGATTATATTTAACCCCTCCAAATGGTTGCAAAGATTTCTCTATAACTATTTAAATGGAAATGTGATTACTGTTACAATAATTTATTCTCCCCTGTTGCTTTCACTGGCTAAAAAACTCCAGATGCCAAGGCTTGAGATGACACGCACAGTCATACAACAGGGTTGTCTTGTCCTCCTTTTAACTGACTAGGATATCTGGTTATCTATATTAGGATTACAGAAATGAACAAGAGTTGAATGACACAACACAACCTGCCTTACTTTTTTTTTCAACTCCTAGCGTAATTAATGCCATCTCCTGTGTAACATAGGTGTGGTTTAAGCTCTTTCCTTTCAGAAAAACTGGACCCTTTTCTATCTCCACCAGTCTCCAGCAAAAGGGAGCCCAGAAAGGAAGAAGAGTAAATTTGCAATTCAGGTTGAAAATATGTTTGATTTCTTAGGGATCTGAGCTAGACATTACCATGTGGAAAAATAAAATAAAAGAAAATCTCACAAGTGATCTACTGCACAGCAGGACTTTGGTTGTGGTTACCTGTAACCTGTTTCCTGACTGCTACTCATCCATTCTGTGCTCAGTGACTCTCAGAGCACAAGAAAACATTGTGCTGTTAAAATTAATCTGCTTTTAATGAAACCAGTAGACATCAAGTATCCAGCCCTATTAAAATATACAGGAGATACACTTGCTTTCTTTCAAAAGTTTAAAATACACTGAATTTCTCATCCACAGAAGACTGTTTTTTTTTTTTCATAAAGTCACAAATGTAATAAAACAAAGGGAGCATTTGTTTGAAGTTGATCTCCCTAGTGCAAGTTTTAATGTGTTATTAAACTTGGGCATTTAAATCAGAACCAGTGAAATAAAACTCTGATGACTCTTAAAGAATTTAAGATTAATGCAGGAGGAAATTACTTCGCCTAGTCATGCCTACTTTTATTAGTACCCTGCAGTTGTTTTTCATTTTGGATGTGGCAAAAAGTATGATTTGAAAGTCAAGAAGGCTACTTCTTGCATTTTGTATTTAATTATTGAACACAGAACAACACTAAAGCTGCATTTCCAAAGTTCATGGTGCTGTGTTTTGCAAGCTTTACTTAACAAAATTGCAGTCATGGCAGTAAAAAATTGTCTTCCCATGATCCTGCTGAGGAATGGCATATGTGTTTTTTGAATACATAGGTCCAGTAATCATTATACCAGCATTGCAGAGAATTTGACAAATGGCTTTTTCTTTTCTTATTTCAGATTTTTTTTTTATAAATACAATGAAAACAGATGCAGTCTTCAAACATTTCAGTAGGTTCCACTGATTGCACACATAGGATACAAACTTCAAGATTACTCTTGCTGCAATACTTAAAATTTTTATTGCAGTATGTGGTTTTAAGCAGAGAGCTACTTTCAGCTTATGGTAAAGTTAGTTTTATTTATAAGGCATAGTGTACAGGGAATTCATTAGCAAAATGGCAAAACAAACTAGACCAACTGGGTTAGAGAAATTCTGAAACATTTATCAAGTTCTTCAGGTGAACTGTACTCCCCTTGGTACATACCAGCACATCATGTGGACCTCTCCCCAACTATCTGCTCATGAAACCTACAGAGCTACACTGTTGTGTAAATGTTTCAGTGTCTAATAGATACATGATTGAATATATTCAATATATGAATTAATTTAAAATTAATGTAATTTGCTGTTTACATTGGCCTGCCTTTAATTGCAAGTTGAACTGAATGAAGCAATTTTATCATCTCCATTACATTCTATCCTTTCCCTGCCCTTAAAAGTCTCCAGAAAATGCCTCATCAAAATACATGTATACTAAATAGCAACAGACTGGTGGACGGTGGTATAGTGGTAAGAAACACTGAACAACAGTTTTTATTTCGACATTGATGAAGACAAAGCCTACACAAGAGTGGCATTTGGTGTTTTGAAAATATATTTTGATGGTTTTTCACATAACCAAGAACTGAAGGAAACAGATCAAGTAGCAGTATTACATTTCTAAACAGTTCCTAAATATTCTTCATCCTTTCTGGCCATAAAGAAAAAAAAATATTAAAAAGAGAAATTTTACAGAGAAAAGTAGCAAACATTCTTGCAAGTACTTTGAACTCTTCATAAAGAAACATGAGATAAACAGTAAAAATCTTCTGAGGTATGGAAATGCTTTCATCATGAAATAAGCTATTACATGCCAAGATTCAAATTTTAACTATGAATTACTCAGAACTCCTTTTAGCTATGTGTGTGTGTGCACAAGTGTCTAGGCACAAGGTCGACAGCTCTATAGAGAGCTAAGCAAACGGTGACTGCCTGAGTGTATGTTTAAATCTGTCTAGCCCACACTGAAGGTCTTTGTAGCACTCAATATCACCAGGCAGTATTTTGGGGGTGGGAGGGTAGGGTGGAAAGAGTAGATTTTCCATTTGAAAAAATCAAAGATATTTTTAGGAAGACAGAATGTAATTACTGAAGCTGGAACTTGGCTAGGTCATTGGTGTTAACTTTCCTCCTCTTGCAAAAAAAAGTGTCATGAAGCCTTTAATGACCACAGGTGGTCAGGACCTTGAATTTGCATCTTGTCTGGAAGATCTGAAGTGTGTTATGCAAGTATGCATGGAAAAAAGAAGTCTTGAGCTGTCAAAAGGGTAATTCTTCTAGTTAAATTTAAATGTCAAGAACAACTTTAAAAAAATCTAACACAATTAGATCCCTGAACTCCTAATTTCAGTGAGCACTTTTCATTAAGTTACTAAAAGGAATAAACAAACCCAAATTTTAGAAGTCTTTATTTTATGCCCCAGGAATATTACATGTTATCACTGTAGACTGGACCTTCATTTGAATAAAGGAAGCAAGAATCCTGGCAAATTATTAAATTCAAAGTCTTGTTGGTGTGAGGAAAGGGAAAGGGAAAGGGA
>WBNH01011100.1:327342-341127 GCA_013401255.1 Urocolius indicus | reverse complement strand
GGGTAGGGTGGAAAGAGTAGATTTTCCATTTGAAAAAATCAAAGATATTTTTAGGAAGACAGAATGTAATTACTGAAGCTGGAACTTGGCTAGGTCATTGGTGTTAACTTTCCTCCTCTTGCAAAAAAAAGTGTCATGAAGCCTTTAATGACCACAGGTGGTCAGGACCTTGAATTTGCATCTTGTCTGGAAGATCTGAAGTGTGTTATGCAAGTATGCATGGAAAAAAGAAGTCTTGAGCTGTCAAAAGGGTAATTCTTCTAGTTAAATTTAAATGTCAAGAACAACTTTAAAAAAATCTAACACAATTAGATCCCTGAACTCCTAATTTCAGTGAGCACTTTTCATTAAGTTACTAAAAGGAATAAACAAACCCAAATTTTAGAAGTCTTTATTTTATGCCCCAGGAATATTACATGTTATCACTGTAGACTGGACCTTCATTTGAATAAAGGAAGCAAGAATCCTGGCAAATTATTAAATTCAAAGTCTTGTTGGTGTGAGGAAAGGGAAAGGGAAAGGAGTTAGAGAGACAAAGAAAATACTGCAACACTTAAGCATATACTATGAGGACCAAAAAGGAGGTAATTTTTATATTGAATAATTCGTTTGCAGGCAAGGGGAGGGAGAACCTCTGGGATTTTACAGTTGCTTTATTCAACAAATCACAAGGTGTAACTGAGAGTGTCATATTATTGCAATGCTCAGTCAATCTCTAAAGGATAAACCAATCCAGCCTGCTGACAAACCAGCACTTGCTTCAGGGTTAGGAGAAGAACCTCAGAATTTTTTTGGTTGGAAAAGACCTTTATCATCAGCTTCAACCACTAACCTCACACTGCCAAGCCCACCACTAAACCATGTCCCTCAGCACCTCAGCTATGTGTCTTTTAAATACTTCGAGGGACGGTGACTCCACCACTTCCCTGGGCAGCCCACTCCAGTGTTTAACAACCCTTTCAGTGAAAAAGTTCTTCCTAATCTCCAATTTATACCTCCCTTGGCACAACTTGAGGCCATTTCCTCTTGTCTTTTCATTTGATACTTGGGAGAAGAGACCGACCCTGACCTCACCACAACCTCCTTTCGGGTATTGTAGAGAGAAATCACATCTCCCCTCAGCCTCCTCTTCTCCAGACTCCAGTTCTCTCAGAAACTCATCATAAGAC
Organism: Urocolius indicus; assembly: GCA_013401255.1. NCBI lineage: Eukaryota > Metazoa > Chordata > Aves > Coliiformes > Coliidae > Urocolius > Urocolius indicus. The sequence continues at coordinate 339,958 of WBNH01011100.1, read as the reverse complement.
TTCTGCTCCAGCTTTTTTGCCCATCTTTGAACACATTCCAGTGTTTTAGTGTCTGTCTTGTAGTGAGGGGCCCAGAACTGAACAAAATATTCAACATGTGGCCTCACAGTGCTGAGTGACATAATTACTTCCCTAGTCCTGCTGGCCACATTATTTCTAATACAAGCCACGATGTAATTGGTCTTCTTTGTGACCCAAACTCTTGAAAACAGATTTTGAAACAATACAAAGACTGATTGATCCTCAGCCTTTTTTTTTTTCTGCCTCATGGAAAATATATTCACTGATATTCATAATTTTCTAGTACTCTAGCATCCTGAGATCAGTAATTAGTATACAGACTTCAGCAAGGGATCTGCCATGCCAGAACTGTCTGAAAGCATTACAGGTATAAAGTAGTTCGACACCACAAACTACTTTCATTCCATTTGTGCTGGAGAAGTCAACAGTCAGCCATGACAGTCACGGCTTTGTATTCTTACAAAGACAGAGGACTGAATATACAGTGGAGTCTTCACGTCAAGAGGCAGCTATCATACCAAAGCAATTCCTGTCCCCAAATTATGGCAGCAGTAGGGACAAGAAGGTGTTCTACACCACAGTTCCTTCCTCTCTCTGTGATAAGTGTCCCTCTCAGCAGCACAGGAGGGTTGCAGAGCTCATGCTTACAAAAAGAATGTAAGAGTGAAGGTAAGCAGTTGCCTGGTGAAAAAATAATACACATTCTGAGGAAATGGTGAGAGATGGATTCAGATATCCTGGGAGGTTAAAAGTAAACAAAAAAGAAACCTGTTCCCTCAACAAACATAATCTCAGGAACTCAGAACCAACCCCTCTCCCCCACTCTTCCTCAAAACCTATCCCTACCATTATTTAATTCCTGCTTACACCACAAATAATTCTTATGTCAGCAGACATCTAGTAGCATCTGCCTTGAGCAAGACTAAAAATTGTGTACAATTAAATATACATGCAACTTCAGCTTTATTGTAGAATGCTTTCAAAAACATTTGCTGCAATTCTCCATTTACCCAATTTCAGCCTTTTGCTAATATTGAAGATTTCACTCTTGCTACTTCCTCTTAAGCCCTTGTCATGTCTAATACTTCATTTGCACAGTCAAACTATGTGTGTCAATAGATTATTTTTTAACTCATCTTCAAACCTCAGTTCCTCCCACACATATATCCCCAACAAAAAATTCCATTTAAACACAAGAAAAAAGTGTTTTACTGTTCAGATGAGGGAGCCCTGGCACAGGCTGCCCACCGGGGTTGTGGAGTCTCCTTCTCTGGAGGTTTTCAAAACCTGCCTGGACACATTCCTGTGTGACCAGGTCTAGGAGGACCTACTTCTGCAGGAGGTTGGACTGGATGGTCTCTAAAAGGTCCCTTGCAACCCTGAACATTCTATGAACAAGATTTGTTTTAGTTTATCCAAACTCCTCTTTGTTTGTTACTGTGACTAGGATTGGATGGCAAGAATTGCTAGATTTCCTAGGTTCTTCAAGATAATTTCTTCTCTTTCTGAGGATTTTTGGTTATATTTTTTTCCTCAGCAGCCATTAGGCTTATTACATAGAACCCATCTCTTTGAACACAGCAGGAGAAAAAATCTGACAAAAAAAAGTTTATTTTTTCCACAGTGGAAGACTTTCTAGTCACATATAAACTGAAAAAATAGTCCCTGTTTAGCTGACAGAAACAGCCCATGCTGTTGCATCTGTAGATTTAAGGTTTTTTTCCTTCTATATTTATACACTATTACCTATAGCTGCAATTAAACTTAATTTCTGCTGCTTGCCTATGGCATGAGAAAACCTCTACACCATCGTTCACATGCAGTCCTGGACAGTAGCTGATTTGCTTGGCCAATAGTTACATCTCCATTCAGACACCATTAAACACGCATTTAATCATTCCCTTCTGCAGCCTGTCAGAAGGCAGCTTGTACAACCAATAACTCTGGGGAGATGTTACGATTGTACTGCCAAGGGTTGGGCAACACTTATTGATGTGAAGCGGTGCTAAACTTTATGGTGTTTCTGCTTAACTGTATGATATCTAAGTATTTCTAGGGTTCCTGCCATTGCAACATGTAAGCCTATACTTAAAAGCGTCTCTCTGTACTCTGAAAAATTATGTTCACTCTACAAGCAGGAAACAGCCAAAAGCATTGAAAGCACAGCAGGAAAGGGCTGCGGACATCAAAGGAGCAACAGTTGTGTCACAAGCCAGGTTAGCAGAGCCAGCAGGGAAGCTGCACAGAGGATAGAGGACATTAGATATAATGAATTTCAAATTTCGAAAAGTGCTATAAAAAATTGAAATCAGACAGAAATAGTACAGTTTGAGTAAAAGTAGAAAAAACACCACACTCTCCAACTATATTGCAGAGAAGAGGAGCAAGTGTTTCAGAGAATAGGGAAAGTTAAACAATGAAAGTTGTGATGAACAAAGAAACAAAGAACAGCAAGCAGCATTTCGCCAGGCACACTAATAGTATCACAATATTAACAGTTACAGTCAGAATGTTCAGAAGCAAAATTTCCCTGAGCTCATGCACAAGGCTAAACACTCAAGAAGATCTATGTTGCCAAATATGCATCTCTGTTCATTAACAGTGGTGCTGTTGTAGTCATGACATTCTACAGTTATAAGTAGAAGGAATTACCCTTCCTTTGAAACTTGGCTTCCATCAAACTACATAAAATTGGATTTTTAACAGCAGTGAGAAGACAGACAAGTTTCCAAGCACAGAAGCCCTTCTTCAGGTGCTCTGACATGTTGCTATCACTCCAAGTTTCTTTTCATTAATTTGGAAGAGGAGATAATCTAATATCTCTAAGAAGTTTGTCTTCAGATGGAAAAGAAAACACCAAAAAACCCCAAACAAAACCCCCACCACACACACTCCCCCAAAAGGACCCCAACCTGCAGGCCTCCAAACACGTACATAATTTCCAGAAAACAAAGACTCCCAAAACACTGACTCAGAACACCTTGAGCAACCTAAGGACACCTTGCAGATACTCCCTTTCAATCTTCAAACCCCATAAGTCTAAAACAAAATCCAACATTGGAATCAAATACCTCACAATCTGTCTTTTATCTGGTGGAAGCAGGCAATCACAGAGTAGCCAAGACAGAAGATGGCCATTAATTGCCATAACTGCACCATGCTAAAATTACAGCTCTTTAAAGCTATGCATGATTTCAGCTAGTTCCTAACAACCACTGTAAACCTGAAATGTAAAAAGAAAACTGGGGAAGAGACAGAAATACTAATAATTACTGCAGAATATTTTTCATTAAAGTATTTTGTGAAAATTTCACATTTAACTTCAGTCCTGAAGTAAAGGAAGAACTAAAGAAACAAGACTAGAGCTAACATTTGTAGCTCTACAGTGACAACTATAGTGACAAAAAAGTGACAATCCTTATTTGGAACTTAAGTTTTTTCCCATAGTTTCTACCCCCAAACACTGCCTTAATGTTCCACAAATGATAACCATCCACCTCTTTCTCCACACCACAGAGCTTAGTGACCTTGTCACCTCGCTCCTTGTTAATACTTCCCCTTTGCTCTATGGGTCCAATTACCTTTTCTTTCAAATTTCCTAATTGATGAACAGTTAAGCTCAGAACAATTGTTCTCAACCCATATTTAATTTTGAAGACATTTTTGCATCTATTTCAGACAGCAAGAATGGCTTTGTGTTCAAAATCCTATTTGTCCCTCTCCTCCAACCCTGCAGCTATATCAGTTGCTTCTTTGTCAAAGAGCTTGAGAAAGGGAATAAAACTTCTTCAAACTAACCAAAAACCTGAGAACTCTAATATTAGCACCTTACTTATGCCTTTAGATTTGTGAAAGCTTCAGGTAAAGAGTCAATGTATATCTGTAACCTGAAGTTCTGGAAGAAGACATAGGAAGAAGGAGAGTTTTATGTAGTTATTTCTTCCAGGTCAATAACAACACAAGCTAAGAGCACGATGCATCTAATGGAATTAAAATAGCTCTAAGTCTGAGGGCAGTGTCCCATGTTAAGACAATTCCCCCCACCCACTCTCAAAACAAATAGTATGGCTGCAGCAGCAAGCTTTATGTCAAGCAAAATACAGAAATTTTTGCCAATGGTACAAAGTTATGGCTTAGGTTTTTTTCTTTTTTCTTTTTTTTTAAAGAGACAAAGCTCATCTTCAACAAAACTTAGGCTCCTAAGGTATCTCAGCTCCTTTGAAAAGATTAACGATGCTTCCCCATTGATGTCATCAGACTCTGCTTTAAGCCAAACTATCAGACACACAGACTTTCCCTTCCAAGTACAAGAAGCTGATGAAAACTAACATTAAAAACACCTCAATAGCATATTGTTCCGATGTTGGGACATCAAGCAGATCAGGACCAAAATCTCAGTGATGGGGTCCAAAGAATCAAGCAGAGCTTTACCAGCCTTAATACACACTATTATCTGCTGGAAAGACACATGTACTCTGTAGTATCAGTGGCTCCTTGGTAATAAAAGCAACTGAGGTCTTTAACTTGAAAATGAAACTTAATCATTGTACTGGCTTTTCATTTTGTAGCTTTGTTTTTCTCCTTCAAACAGGCACTGATTTCAGGTTCTTTCCCCATACAAAGTGACTCAAGTTATACAATTGTCATATTTTACCAGTATAGAATTAAACAATATACATTTTAATAGTTAGTCCAACATAATTAACAAACCACTCAAAATCACTTCTGTAGCAATCAATTTTAAATACCCTGGAAATAAAAAAAAGCTATTTTGCAGCTGAGGTGATACTAATCTATTGCTTCCCTCTCCCCTCCATACTTTAGAGTTATTTTATTTCTGCTGGAAGCAAATATCAATTTATGTTTGCCAACTTGCTTGTCACTGAATAAACATTCTCATATAAGCACATCAAGCTGAGAGCTGTAGTATCTGTGCTTTCCACATCTCAACATGCTTATAATTGAAGCTGCCAATAGTACTGAATTTTATGGTTTTTAGACGGCAGCTACACCAGCAGCAAGAGAGAAGCCACCAAACTGTGTTCAGCACCTGCGATATCAGTAAAATGTGAACTCGGGTCTCATGGGGTGAAAGGAGAGTGTATCAAGCCCACCACACCACCTAGCCCTCAGCATATTAAGATACTAATTAGTCACTTTCCTTATTATTCAGTCAAAATATGCTGGATTGAAACAAATTAGATTTTTAGCACATATTTCACACATTGGATCAAGTCTTGCAAGGGTTTTCTTTTATTATTTATAAGATCATGTGCTGTCTTCCTGCTGAAAATTAGATGGTCTGCATGAGGAAAAAGGTAAAAGAAAAGCAGAGAAATGAAAATCAGATATTCCCTAATGATATTTAAAAATAGAAATTTTGCTACCGTTACATACAGCATGTTCCATCTTTTGAGATTTAATGGCTCTCTTGTGGTTTAATGGAGAATTACTTTCAGTAATTGATTATTAAAATTTAAAATTGCTAACCATCTTCATTATTAGATGAGCGAACATGTTATCCTTGTAATTAAAAAAGCTTGAGATTCACTTTCATCCTGTTGACAGAATGGGCAGATAGGCTTAGCACTCTAGTGTGATGGTTTCAGGGTTCTTGTTTGACAAAAATAGCTAGCAAGTTATTTGATGATGAGAATACAGAACATTCACAAAGACTGAGCAAAAAATAATGAACAAAGATAAAATAATAATAAAAAGCTCCACAAACTAATTAAAGTTTTCACAGTCCAAACTATCATAGGCATAAGGCACAGAGTATCTTCCAATGAATTTCAGTTAAGTTTAAGGGAATAAAAAAAAAAAAAAAAAAAAGAGAGAAATACATGTATATTGTTTGAGTTACAAATATATATCATGTTACAACTTCAAAATTTTTCTCCTAGATGCAGAGACCTTTTTGGAATTAATATTTTATTTTATTTTTATTTTTTATTATTATTATTTTGACCTTTTTGGAATTCAATGCTGGGCTTCCTACCTGCAGTAATAAAGAAACATATCTGGCATGAGACTGAAGACTACTATCTTCCCCCTTTAAGAATGCCTTACAGGTGAATGAAGGGAAGAACGGAGATCATCATCCTAAATCTTAAGGAAAGAGAACAAATTTTAAGATAGTCTCGTAAGCACAATCCAAAAGGCTGAAGGTGTGCACATGGTACGTAAATCAAAGCCAATATTTTTTAGTCCCTTATTTTAATACCATAGCAGAACACAAGAAAAATAGGGGGGGGAGGGGAATACAGGTAATATGAAATTTTTAATTTGAAAAGCATACCACCTTTCTGGAATGGTTTTCATTATGTTGTCAGTTCCCACACTTTGCAAAAACTATATTGGACCATCAAAATTTCAAGACTGTTACACAGTAGCAGAGCTTTAATCAGTCTTTATAGATTATACTTAAGGTTAATTTCTTTGCCAAAGAAATGCATGAATCTATTTGTGTATTTTCTCCAATTTCTCCAGTCATCTGAGAAAACTACCACCTACATTGCTGTCCTGTCCTGGTTTCATCTAGGATAGAGTTAATGTTCTCCCTAGTATATAATACAGTTCTCTGTTTTAGATTTAGTGCGAGAACAATGGTGATAACTCACTGATGTAGTTGCTGCTATGTAGAACTTGCAGTGAAGGACTTTACCATGGTCTGCCAGTGAGGAGATGCACGAGAAGCTGGAAGGGAACACGGCCAGGAGAGCTGACCTCAACTAGCCACAGGAATATCTCATACCATAGAGTCAGTTTATAAAACTGAGTGGAGTTGACAGATCATTGCTCAGGCATCAGTCAGCAGCTGGTGAGCAATTGTATTGTGCATAATTTATCTTTTCTTGGGATTTATTTCCCTCTCTTTTTGTTATATTCATTTTCATTACAAATATGAATAATATATTTTATTTTTATTATTACACTGATTTATCCCAATCTATGAGTCCACTTTTTTTTTTCCCCCAGATTCTCATCCCTATCCCACTGGGAGCTGGAGGGAATAAGCGAGCAGCTGCGTGGTAGTTGGCTGAGGTTAAACCAAGATCATTTCTTTTACTGAAAAGCACAGAGAAGTTTCTAAAATACATTACAAAAAATGTTAAAGAACCATTTTCCTACTGTAATTTGAATAGGAAATATACTCTTTTTACCATCATGTCATGGGATCTTTCAAGCCAAATGGTAATATCAGTGTCAAATCTCTGTGAACTACACCAGGAACACAGTCCACAAAGCCCCATGGCACTTATAAACACATTCTCTGGTTTATACCAAGTTCTATTTTCTTCCAACTCATTTCTTTCCCTAGACAGTTCTTTTCACCTCCTCCCAAAGCACAGGAATACCACTTGCTCTATGTATACGTCAGCATAGGTTGGGCCATCTCAGCACAATGCAATGGCAAATTGAGAATAATTAACAGCAGGCATTAGCACATTGTTCACTGGTAAAACCCTGGAATGTAATGTCAATAATACTTTCAAAATACATCATGGAGGGAAATCCCAGATCCTTAGCGCAGTGTGCACCAATACATAACACATAAATACCAGTTTTCCTTCTCATAGCTACTAGCAAATTAGGAACAGGAAGCATACTACCTGTTAAATATATACTGGTTTACTTTCCAGTGTTAAAAATATGTTCATGTACATAACTGGCTTACTCAGAAACAGTCTAAGCACTATCACTGCCTTTGCATTAGTGCTTAAAGGTGTATTATATCATGTCCCTAGTTTAACGCTACAAGAATTACACAAAAGCAGCATTAAGCTATAGTTTGAATAATTGAGTAGAATGAAATAAACAAAACTTTCTAACTTCAGTACATCTACAGATCCCTAGCACCTAAAGTGTATTACTAAAATATAAAATACACAGTTGTCAATATTTGGCAACAGAGAGCCACTTTCTGATCCCATTACTGTAGGACAAGAGAAGTGGGCTTTAAGGTCCACTATTCTATTTACATTATCCCCATGAGAAAAGGGGCTTTAAAGAACTCTATTTGAAAGGGAAAATGAGTATGGTTTTCCTGTCTAACATGATGCAAAATGTATATAGCCATTCAAAGAAAACTATGGCTTGTTTTTTAAACATAGATAAGCTGGAGCTTAAAGTGTGATGACTTATGATTTCACGTGGCTCTTGTCAGATATACAGCTCTCAGTTACTTAACTTTTACATGGATCTGAGATTCTCTCCACCCTCCAAACTGCAGAAGTATTTCCATCAGAAATGACAGAATCACAGAGCAAATTAGAATGGATTGCAGTGAAGCAAGAGTTCACTATTTCAAACTTTCCTGTATGACTCATTTTGCATTGTTATGCATCCCTTGTTAGAATCCTAGACACTTTAAGACTTACTGGCAGATAACAAAATCCCAAAGTTAAATTATTTCTGAGAGCAAACACTGTAGGGTTAGAACCACAGAATTGCAAATTGAGATGCCGATTGGATTATTTACAGGTATAGAGTAAGAAGAACTGTATCTCTAATTATAAAAATGAAGTTCTCTCTGTGGTTTCAAAAATTACATTAAAGCTGTTTGCACATACTTGCAATATTGCACAACATTAACAACCCTGATGTCCATTTTACTTCATTGTGCCTCCACTTCACACCAGGTATTTAATGACTTAGCAATGCGTTAAAGGACCAGTTTTCACCCTCTTTGGTCACAAGCAAATCCATGTCACAGAGGTATCCCAATGTTGAAGACATAGATAGATAGATGGGGTAGGGAATTTGAAAAAAAAAAAAAAAAAGAAAAGAAAAATCCTGAATAGCTGTGTTTGCAGCTTCATCCTGCAAGAGAGGGCCAGCAGAATAGTGACAGATATCTGCAAGGTTTTAAGAGATACAGCCAGTTTTGCACACTCAAAACATCAACAGATTACCTATTAGGCTTGGATTACAGCAGAGATTAATCTTTCACATCCTTCTGTTTAACCATAGATTTGTTGATTCATTTAAGCAGGCTATTATGGACAGCAGGGAGTACTTTGTAAATAACCAATAGATTATGCTTCTTTTTGCTCCTATACCATTCAGTTATGAGGGTTTAGAGAGATGAGTGTTGAATGGACTACATTTGGCAAACTCCAAATAGTCCCACAACTACAAATCCTTGGGAGGGTATGCAGGGAGGGGACAGGAAAGGGCCAGGTGAAATCAAGTCTCAAAAGCTTTAGATGAATAGTGATGTCAGTGTGGTCCACTGAGCCTGAAATTTGAACCAAAGAAGATGATGGAAAAAAAGACAACTTACTTACTTTTGCTTAAATGTGCCCTTTAAAGGCATTAAAGGGTAACAAGCTCTACCATAATCAGTGCCAGCAAGTAGCATCTTTTCAAATGTCTAGATGTAAAGAACATAACTCTAAAGTTTATTTTGTGAGAAGGCTAAGGACAAAAAGAAGTGCAAGGGCTGAACACTCCAAAAAGGTACTGATACAATTTGGCAAAAGAGCCTCAAGACACAACTGTCCATGATATGCAGTCCCTTAAAGCTAGTGCAAATATCCATACAATCACACAGCTCTAAATAGTACAAGCGAAAATCAAAACCCTGAGCACGCTTGTGCTTTTCTTAAGTAATTCATCCCATTCTCTTGTATGAAAACACTAAACCCCTTGAACTTCAGCAAAGGAAGTATTTCTGCAAGACACTTATTAAAATTACAGATTGCTCTAATTCAGTATGTCATTAACTGATGTTGTTGCGTTGGTATTACAAACCCATTGTCACCCCTACACGTGATACACTGGATATCAGTTGAATGTTTGGCTCTGTGCCTGGTTACAGCATAGGAGGCCCAAACCTTCAAAGCTGGCCTTATGTCCTTCTTTTCTCCTGAGAGGGTTTCTTCTTGTCTTTACATGGCTTTGCTGTGCTCTTATTATAGGGCCAGAATACCGAAATCCTAGTGCAAAGACAAATAAACCTCTACCAGAAACAACAGAGCAAAAATGCACTAATCAGGCAACTATTTTTTCCTCAAGTCCATTAATGTTAAACTCTCATCTTCCAACATGTTAGGTAACACGTACATGCGTTGCTTATGCAGACAGGAAATTTCTTCTTTTCTGTGTTAACTGCATGCTCACTCTTGGGTCCAGCAGACATCACTCTGCCCAAGTTGACTTCCTTTCCCTTAATATTCTAAATTACTAGTTCATAATAAAAAAATTATTGGATTTTAGGGTTTTACAAACAATGAGCAGCAGAGAGAACTAATTGTTTTCCTTTTCAAATGAATCAGCTGAAATTATGTGTAATTTAACATGGATGTTTATCCAAGATACAGAGAAAAAAATTAATTCTTGAAGCTTCTTAGAAGCAGTATCAGAATTTTACTTGTACTGACTACAAAAATCTGGGTTTATATTTTAAAGAAACATTTTAAAAATACAGAAGCATTTACAACGAAAAATGCTACATTAAGTTTCATAGAAAAAAATCTAAATATGCAAGGAATTCACTTTAAATTCTTTAATTAGAATCTCAGAGATCTGAGAGAACACAAAAACCCCATCATCACACGAAAAAAACACAGTACATCATCTTTTTTGCTTCTTCTGAATTAAGATGAGATCTGATGTTAGTGACACATACCATTATATACTGTTAAGCATTGTCATTATAATTTTTCATTTGTAATCTACATTAATTCAAAGAAAAAAAAACCTATCACACGGCAATTAACACTTCATTACCAAAAGGATGCACAAGAGCTCAGGTACTGCATTTGGAAGGGGTAATTTAAGACATGGGCATGTTCTTTTTTCAATAGTTTAACTACCAAGACATATCCATTTCACTGATGTGCAAGTTGCAATACTCTCCCAAAAAGATAAATGGGATAGGTGGAGTACCTTTCAGACTTTTTTCCAGTCAGTGACAGATACGATATAGTCTTATCCTGACACTTTTCAAAGCCTGAAAAATAGCATTGCAATTGAACTGATTGTTAAAACCTAATAACTTTCGTTGATAATCATAGCAAGCCACCACAGAACATTTTTCTCCTGATCAAACTATAGCCTATATGTACTCTCAGTTCAGAAGCCTATACCACAGCCTGGGCAAGTACAGTAAAACAGCGTATCACCAACTGAAAATAAAACTTTCCTGAGAGGCATTACTTTTATAATAAACTATTAAGTGATAGAAATTTTACAGTTATCTTCATCCAGAAAGTTTCTGATAGGTTTTTTTCTTCTGTTGTTGTAACCATGACAATTACTAACTATCCGTTTAAAAATATCTTCATTAACATAAACAGTATCAACTTCAGTCAGTTTTGATCTTGCTGCAGGGAGTACAACCTTCAAAAGATAACTGTCTCAACTAACATACCGTAACAAACCAAAAAAATTGGTTTACTGATGCATTCCGCAAACAGGATTTATGAAATTCCCCCAGTTAGGTTTTTCTATTGCTTTAAATCTATATCTGTTCACCTTGTGGTACCCACTTTAGTTTGTTAAACTCCCGCAAAGATAGTTCTATTACAGTGCCAGAGGGATTTACACTTGGTTTTCCTTTTATAAACCACAGGCTGAAGACAAGTAACATTTGATGCCTCTGAGAAAGCAACCCTGTCTGGCACACTGATGACCGTGAATCAGAAGCTGGTAGATTTACTGACAGATTCAGGGTGTCTCTCAGGGTACGTGTAGCTACTCAGCCACTCATCACCTCGAAGAGAAATTCAAAGCTCCTCAAGTCCAGTCCCACAGCACTCACATGCCCTGGGGGCAGGGGACAAGTGAAACCTCAGAATCCAAAAAACACTTCTGGAAGCTCCTGACTTTCATCAGCTCCTCAACTTCCCACTACCACTGAACAAGGAGCTCTGGTCAAACCCACAAAGGATATCTGTCAGAAGACATCCCTCTAAAAATCCTTACTGAGTTGCAAAGAGGAGCCTCTTGTGTCTTAGATCAAAGTAACTTATAGTCTTCTATCTTAGATGCCCCCATGCCTCTGACTTTGTTCTCCTTTCCCAGCAGAAGGGAGAAGGTTCTTAGCTGACAGTCAGCTCCCATGAGAATGTGAGCCCATTGATGAACAAGTAAGGTGCCTTGCTGACAGAGGATGCAGAGAAGGCAAAACTACTGAACATCTTCTTTGCTTCAGTCTTCACCGCCAGGGCCAGCCCTCAGGAAGCCCCAGAAAATGGAAGACTTTCCCATGGTAGATGAGGATGGGGTTAGAGACTTGTTGGGCAAGCTAGACACCCACAAATCTATGGTATCTGACGGGATGCACTCACTAGAGCTAAAGATGTTGGCTGATGTTACTGCTAATCCACTCTCCATCATTTTTGAACGATCATGGAGGACAGGCAAGGTGCCTGAGGAATAGAGAAAGGCCAATGTCACTCCAGTCTCCAAAGGGGCAGGAAGGACAGCCCAAGAAACTACAGGTCAGTCAGCCTCGCCTCCATCCCTGGAAAGGTGATGGAACAACTCATACTCAATGATGTTACTAAACACATGAAGGAAAAGATGGTTATCAGGGGGAGTCAACACGGATTCACCAAGGGGAAATCCTGTTTGACCAACCTGATAG